>LPNX010284449.1:1029859-1387662 GCA_001517045.1 Pseudotsuga menziesii | reverse complement strand
AATTAGACTATAGAGGTTGAGTAAATACTTGTGTGAGTACTAATCCTACCCAACATATGCACTATACATTCCTTCTATAGCAATTTACGAGACTTATTTCTTTTAAGATTGTAAGAGTTAGAAGACATATTAGTCACTCCCTAAAGGAAAGGTCATGAATAATACCAATTCATAAAGGGTTTAACCCTAACGGAGTACTCATGTAAATCTTTATATCATAACTACATACATAACATTTAACCATTCACAGTTATTAAAACATAGACAGTCAAGTGACAGAACCTATTCGAACTGGGACAACAACAGCAATGGGAGGCTGTTCCTCCCTACCAACTCCTGGAGAGCGCTCAAACAGCGACTCCTCAGGACCCCCGAGCTTGCTCTGGTCTCCCTGGCTAGAACTAGGTGCAACAATAGTCAGATACCAGTCTTCAAACTCAGTGTTAATCCAGAACTTATCAGTAAGTTATCCCTGCTAACAAGCTGTAATAAACCAAGTTACTGCAGCATTCCTCTCAGAACAACTTCCTTACTGTTTTTCCCTCTTTCCTCAATGAATTTCCTGAATATCATTCACCTGAATGAATTCTCTCTGGAAAATATCTGAGTAGCCTCAGCTCTATTCATTGGGTACTTTTTAAAAGATTGCCTAGCTCTTTTTGGGTTAGTTGTCATTTAATGAGCCACCTGCTCTGATCCCACTTTATTGGGGGATCATGACCCCAAATATAGGGAAGTTGCCACCTGCAACTTAGGAAGTGTTTGAGGATGCTGCCACTTGTCTTTTGCCCTCCACCTAGTTCCATCCACCAGTTTGACCAGTAACCTCTTTTTAACAGCTCTCCCATGCTGTTGTCTCCATAATTTATTTATTAATAATAAAATATTCTGAATTACATTCCACTTCTGTTGACTCTACTGAGTCATCAGTTCCTACTTAGCATTAAATTTAACATAATGTCTCAGGAATATAATTAAACAATTAACATTATTTTACAAAATTGGGGTATGTGACAATTTATAACCTCAAAATCCATGACTGGCATTGCAATGAAGTTGTTGAATACTTTTGCATCATGGTGAGTGAGACATTTCCAATGAAAAAGAAAGAAATCATATTGTTACGTTGCACTTGTACCCAGCGCACCTTCATGTGTACCCTAGGGAGAGAGGGCCAATTGTTTTGACTAGGAGGGGTGTTATTGAGAAATGGTGGTCATGGTCGGACCCTTTGGTCCCCCTTTAAGGGTATTATGGCTTAATGGTGTTGTTGACTACCCGTTAAAGAGGTTTTTAACCTCGGGGTTGGTGTTCGGGGCCCGTAAAAGGTTGACTACTTGGTCTCATGGTCCCATTCCTTTCTTGCGCACTCTAGTGGCCTGTGCTTTAGCCACAAGACATTGGTCTTCAGTTACAGCCGCTTCATGCACCCTCCTGGCCCTTTAGTCAATGGGTCCTTGCTCTCCCTGGCCTTTTTTCCTCAGAGGAAGGCATCCTCCATGTCAGGTCATTTCCATGCTTTGAGGAGGGTGTTGAGGGATTTTACAGTATTCCAGGGGTTAAATGGGGCATAGCACCCTCCCTCCAACCCGCTTTGGTCTTTCATTCAGAACAAATCACTTATTTGATCATGTTTAGGCACCTCGAGATGTAAACACCCCCAGGTAGCCTACCATAGTTATATTTATTATTATTTTCTTTTAATTTTAATTTGGCATTAAATAATTATAATTGTATTTGTTTTAAGAAATGTAAGCCTCGATAAGTGACAGTTAGATCATATAAATAGATATCCTCACTTTAACTTTAAATCAAAACTTATGCATAATACACTATGCACTTGTTTTACCCTTCTTAGGGTTTCTCTCGATGGATATGCCCTTAGGGGGGAACTTTTCTAATTAATGCAATCTATTTTTCTAGTAATTATTTGGTGAATCTCTGCTTTTGGTGATGCTTCGATTTGTTGGATGAACACAAGAACAAGGAGGTAAGTCTTCTTACCTTTTTGTCGGATATTGGTGGATGTGCATGTCTGAAGTCTTAGTGGTGGACTTAGAGCTGCACTTTTCCCTAGGATAGGTCATTGCCTTCTTTCCTGTCACCTTAGCAATGACGACACGTCTTCTGGTGAGGGTGCCTTAGGGATTCTTCTTAGTTTTTCTAGGCTAGTTGATTAACCTAGGACCCTTTCTTACTAGGTTAGCGCACCTCCTCAAAAACCATAGGTTAGGTATGGCTTGTGCTAGGGTTTACCCTAGTTTTTCACACTCCTTCCTACAAAATATAATCTAGGGTTAGTTCTTGTGATGATCAAAAGCCTCACAAGTGATGCGTAGGTTCGTACCTCTCATCTTACCACTCTTGCTCCTCAATCACTTCTATAAATCTAAATCTAATCAAATTAATTATTTTCTAGTCTATTCTAAACTAATATATCCTATCCCCTTGGGGAGAAAATTTAGAAGAAAGAGAGTAATGTACTGTAATTATTCATAATGAATCTTGCAGAAAACTATTCCAATTCCATACACATAGTTACAGTTGAAAGATTAACAATGATAACTTTGAAATAAGAAAGCATTCATTAATCAATTTGTACACAAAATTTTATACAAAAAGAAAAATCATTCATCATTAAAGAAATAGTCCATAAAAGTCAGAACGATCTCACAGTTATACGGAAACTCAATAGAAGTAATTCCAGATTTGAAATTCCACACAATCCACATAAAAACCCATGCAGTCCTTTCCCAGCAAAATTGTCCTTCTTTATTAGTAGAAAAAATAGTTCTTCTTACAAATAAAGCAACCTTATTATGCCAATGAAAAGAAGTTTTTATGCTACCCTCTCCCTCTAGTTATAATACAATTATAATGACTTATCGACTTCCCTGACCTTAGGAATTCCAAAAAAATTTGTTTTAGTGCTTTGCACTAAAAAAATGATCAAAATGACTAAATACATAATAAGACAAAATTTCTTAAGTGGGTCCAACTAAACTTGTAATATATTCCCCCCATGCATAGGCTTCTTCAACGATAGTCCAGTAATTTACTGGTTCCATCATTTGCACTATTACTTTGTGTACAGCCAGCTGAGATTCCACGCATGTCACCTTTTATGGAGTGGTTCTAAACAAGTCTTCCAAGATATAATTGTTGACCGAAGCTTGTGCAACTCAATTTCTAACATCGTCTTCACTGATGACTTCTATCTTTTGAATATATTGTGCATCCTCATGTAAAATATCTTGTATATACGTCACGAGTTGGTCTATGTTTTGGAAGTCACAGATCTTTGCAGCCGAAGGAAGATGGTATCTTTCATGAACTTGGCACATCCTCTTATAGAAACCTATACATTTTTCCATGTTTTTCTCATTTTCACTGTTCAATCTTACCGAAGCTATTCTACATAATTCCAAGAGTTTCATTTATATTTTTAGGCCTCCGGCTGTCTTCTATGGAAAGTGTTCAGCAAATGTTGAGTTGGCTTCTGCCCAAGTCAACTGGATTTGAACCTTTTCAACAAACTTTATGAGTCTTGTTCTGAAATTAAGAGATTCTGCTGCAATCTCCATCAATCTTGTCTCTGTTGTCTTGACCTTATAAATTTTACCCGCGATATTTATTTGAACTTGGTGTATGTGTCTTCAGACTTTTCAAGCTTGGGCATGGAAAGGGGTGATGCCAGGTTTCCTCTCATTGGCCATATTAAGTTGAGTTTCAATAAATACCCTCTGTGCCACTGGTTCCTCTACTTGGGTTCTTAGTTCTCCCACTTGTCAGATTACCGCGGATCCTTGTGATTCTAGTTCTAAAATTTTATCTTCAAAATATTTTTTATCTCCTTCCATAATGGTCACCTGCACCTCCAATGCATCCTTTTCTATTTCTAAAGCTTGATACTCCCTTTGAAGTCTTTATTTCTCAGATAAGATGGCATCGTGTTTTCTTTTCAACTATATGCCCTCTCCACTTTCCTTAACTAGAGTATCTCTCATTTTGAACATATTTTCTTTATGATGCGCGACATCCTCCACCAGTTTATCGACATTATCAGTGTTGGCTTGCGCAGATTCTATACTTACAGAGGCTAAGAATTTAGGGTATTTATTAGTTCCTTCCACAACATTTTTTTAGTGACTGTGACTACATGAGCTCGGGTTCCAACCTTAATCGTTTCTCTAATCTTCTGATGATAGTTTTATTTTCCTTATCAAAAAATATGGTATCTAAGCATGCCACTGTGTGATGCTTAGATGGGGTGAAAGGAATGAATCCAAGTTCTGCAAGAGGAATGTGTCCACCTGTGATTGGGCCACTTGATGAAGGAGGATCCATCGGGTTGTTCTAAACTGCTTCTTGGTCTAATTGTTCCCTAAGCTTGTCCTCTTCCTCCTTCTTCTTTTGTTCTTCAACTTCTTTCTCAACTTCCTTTTGTTTTCTCTATGCTTCTTCTTCCTTTAACCTATCATCTTCTTCTTTTTGTTTCTGAGCCTCTTCTGCTTTTTTCCTTTCAGCCTCTTCCTATTGTAACTTCAGGGCCTCTTCTTTTTTCTTTTGTAACTACTTTTCTGTTGCACTGCTTCCATATTTACCCCCGCTGGTACTACCTTTCTTCTTGAAATGCTTACTCAGAGCAGTCATGTTACTGGCGTTCCTGTATACCTCCTCATCTTTATCAAAATGATGAGCGTATTCATAACATATTCTAACGATCGTACAATGTTCTGCAACTTTTCCATCCGCGTCATTTCTACGAAAACTCTTCTCTCCAAAGCGAAAATTTTCCAGGTCTTTTACAAATTCAGGGGCACCTTTGACCTTATTGAATTTGTAACTACCTATGCAAAAGGGAAGTGGTGGGAAGGCTTCCTTTTTCATGTCAAATAGGAATTTACCTACTCAATTTATGAACAACTGCGTGACTGCGTCCTTATGGACTACATAGTGTGTTGCATATCTGGGTAGCAGTGATGGGGCTTTAGAACCTCCATACATCCTCAAGTAAGTTCCTTCCTAAGAGAAAAAATAATCCCCATATTCGCAAATAACTTCCATGTCATTATCTGACAAGTAGTTGGGCTCTTTGAGGAAGATGAGCTCATACAAAGGCATTCGAAACTCTTCACATATAAGCTTGTAGAAGCTTGAATACTTATGCACCCAAAGAATTTGATAAGCAGCATATATAGGGGTCTCGGTGTGTTTCCAAGTGCACCTGAGCTTGGGGAATGGGTGTATGCACAATATGCATTCAATCAGATAAGAGGCCATGTATAATTTTGACCTCCTCTGAGTCATCCCACCCTGTGCGATAGCTCCACATGATGACAAGCTACTTGATACGATATCTGTCCAATTGAAAATTGTTCCTTCAAAGGCCACATAATATATTAATGGGATCCAACTTAATTTATAAAATCTCCCATTTTCTCGGCCAAAAATATTATTCAGCATCAAGGCTATGATCCTATAAGGGGGCATAGGCTTGCGGACTTGTATTCTCCAGTTGTCTTCTGGTGCAGTTGTCTTCTTGCTATCATCGTCCTTTTGGCACATTCCAAAATATCCAATTCCACTTTGTTAACCCACTCATCCATCATCATAACCTGTGGGGGTGGTAGTTTGCAAGCCATGGCTATGTATGCCAGAGTGAAAGAAGCAAAAGCTTCCCCCTCTATGTTGGAAATAATCATCGTGGAAGGGTTTTTCTAGGGTAGAATCCATCTGATGACTTCAACACATGGGAACAGCTCTGGGTGTGTACTTGCCTTAGTAATGCCTAATTTTCTTATATTTTCATATAAGGATATATCTTCCAGACCAGCATCGGGAACGTTCTGGTCTCTGATCATCTGATATATTTACCCCCATTTGAACTCTTGATCAGATCCAGTAATGGCCTTGGTGTCTTCAAATGTGAGATCAGACCTAGAGATGATCTCCACATCTGAATCGACCTCAATGGCCTTATCTTTCTTCTTACCACTCTTCTTAGGCATGGTGTGAGTTTATCATTTCCAAACCATTATTTGGGGAGGTAATTCTTCTTGGTGAGAGTAGAAACTGAAACATGAGCATAGTGAGAGATGTCTTAGTAATACCGTGGTTATCTCTAATAACTTAAAAACAACATGTATTTGCATCAAACATGAAATAATCGAGATGAGAGGCAAAGTTGTTTAAATATCTAAATCATTGTTCTTTTTAAAATGAGATTGCATTAATCAATGTTTAATATGATAGAAGAACACAGAGTTGTATTTACCATTCCATTACTAGCCACTCAGAAACAGTCTTGTGAGGTGGAGAGAGATCACTCCTCAAAGGTTGCTCAATCATTTTATACTTGTATCAAGGGTGTGTGCTTACAAAACTTAAATGAAAACTTATCAACATATGTGTATGTGTCATTTTTTGAGTTACACCTATGTTGTCATAAATCCCTTTTCATGTTCCTAAATAGGTCAACACACCGAAGGCTCAACATTTCACCACTTGTTTTTTAAGTGTGTAAATGTTAACTACTTTTATCCAAGTCCATAGAGTTTAAAAGTTTTATTCCCACCCTCTTATTCATTAAGCTCAAAATCATTAAACATCAATACTTTGTCTCACTAATCCCCCCGAAGGTAACAGAATAACCAGTGAAACATGGCAATGACTCAATAAAGCCGAAACCGAGGAATCTTTGGGGTACTGAAAAACCCTACTTTGTGCCTAATAACCTTGAAAAACCTCTTACATGATAACGTCGGCCCTAAGGAGGATTGTCGGAAAGGACTCCTTACACACATAGGTTGAGGAGAAAGCACATCCCACAGCTCTGAAGCATAGGAATACTCGAAGTCTAAATCCGCAATGGGTTTCTGATTTATCGCATACTCATCTTCTGACACATTCAACCCAAACAATATGCAAATCGCAGAGCATCTGGCCCGGAGTAACCTTAATGAAAAAACCCTGAGGATCAACATACCAATACTACTGGCTTGGACAATAAACCCAAACTATGCGGTAAAGACTGAAACAAAACTCTATGGAAGCCGGTCTAGCGGTATGGAGAGCATTCTAGGACATAAAAGCGGTTGTGAGGCCAAGGATTTCCTTAACACAATCTCTGGTTTCCTTTAGAAAAAACCCTACGAGCTGTGGATTTTCTTTCATTAGGAAAGGGGGTCACGAAAAGTGTTAGGAAAAAACAACCGTGGTGACTCTCTAAAACCCTAAACCTTCACCATAGATAGTTTTTTAAGCTTCTAGAAGAACAAAAGGAAAAGAGGATAGGTTCATGAGCCTATCTGTCATTGTTGCGGTGAGTACGGTGTTGGGTGTAGTGGAGAGAAAGCTCCAAATGTCTGTTGGCAGTTGGGTTCTCCAAAACAAGGTTTGCGGTGAAAAATAAAAAAACAACTCACCGCACATATAGATATATATATACACACACACACACACACACACACACAAATCATTAAAACAGTCATCAATGTAGTGGTTGGGAAGTATTTAATACAACGGGTTTGAAACTCCGTTTGGCACCAACTCTAAAAAACTCACCGAGCAACGCCGACCCGCAAAAAATTCAGCAAAAAAGTTGGAAACAACTCGCAAATGACCCGTGACCGTGTTGGTTAAACTCGTTGAGTTTTTTCCATACGTCACTAAACCTTGCCAAGTTGATCCGATGTGTCGGAAAATCTGGTTGAGTTGGCCCGATTCCATCAGCTTAACTCACTGAGTTCTTCTGATGTGTCAGTGAAACTCGTTGAGTTCTTCCGACACATCGGAAGAATAACCTGAGTTTTTTAACATAGTCAAATAAAATTTCTTGCTCAAATCAAAGAAAAACTAAGTATTGGGATGAACTCTTTAAGAAGGAAAACTTATCTAAGGAAACTTAAGATCAAAATAGAAGGAGGGGCCCTAAAAATGTAAAATTTTGGGAAAGCAGTTGCAACAGCAACAGTCATAAGTGGAGTTATCTTATTCAAGTTTTTGAAGTTACTCGAAAACATATTTTCAAGTGTTTAAAATATCTTGAATATATATATATATATATATATATATATATATATATATATATATATAAGTTAAACATAATTGTCTTAACATTTTCTATCTTTTATATGATTTTAAGTTTAAAAGAAAATCTAATATAAACAATATTTCACAATCTATGCAAAGTGTTAGAAAATCCTAAGTATTAATTGTTAGGTGGAGAATTATAGAATTTTAAGTGTTTATAATATATATATATATATATAACTACTTTTTGTAAGGTAAAAGAATATATATTTTATATCAAGATAAATACTATCATAGTAATTTGTTACCAAATTAAAATAAACTGATATGCATTATTTTGCATTATTTTATCATGGTGGAGATAAAATCCAATATAAATCCAAAATGCAAAATCTAAAAATAATGTTTTGAATGATAACAAATTAAAGTTAACTAAGTTTTGTGTTATTTGGCATATAGTGAAAGAGAAAATCTAATTAACTATATTATTGACATAAAATATTTACCAATAAAAAAGATAATTGAAAGCAGTGTTGAGAGTACAGCTCGATTGACAGTACCGATAGCCTATTGTGACATCCCCAGAATATGGGAAAAAAACAAAAACAAAATTTGTTAGCTTGTCTGAGAAGCTTCGTCTCATGGGGTTTTTGGTTCTTGTTCTATGGTGTTTTACCAGGCCTCGGTCAGCATTGCACAATAAAATTCATTGTGATCATCCAAGTGGAGGAGCCGAGGAGCTTGGCTCTCATCCTCCTTGTCTGCAAACGGGTCAAAAACTTCCATGGATTGGTTTAATCAGTCGTAACTGGATTTCTTCTGTGAGAATCAGTCTTGTAGATAATCACAGGGTAAGTTTTTTTTCTTTACAAGATTTCTCGACTTTCATCAAAAACTATTATGTCCTAACTTCCTTGGATGTCTTATAACCCCAACTCGAATGTTGAAGTGAAGAAACAGTTTGGGTGGTTGCTAATATTTTTTGCGGATAACCTCTGCGTGGAAGGAGATAAGGAAACTAATGGTCTAGTAAGACCTGCTACCTGCCTTCCAATGGCTGTAGATACTAGTAGAAAAAAATGGCTTATTTTTTGTTTACTCGCGGCATGGTCCGGTCACCCATTTCTGTAATGGATTTTGGTGTTATGTTGTAAAACTATGGGGCATCTAGATTGGAAAAAGTATGGGATTTCTGTAGTCTGTGAAGTCATAATGACTATGCCACCATTATACATTATGCTTGCCGTGTAACTATTGCAGTTATGCTACTTGTTTGAACAATGTAAAGGTTTTTGCAAGACTCGTGAGGGATTTTCGTAACACCATGTCGACTCTACAAAATTGTCTAAAATATTTTTATCAGTTATTTTTGCATTATGTATAGTTTATAGTTGTTTTACTATATGTTGTGGTCGTGAGGCCTCTACATCATCGTGTTGGTTAGAGATAGGGTCGTAGGGCCACTGTCACAACTAAAAGTTGTTTTTATTTGTTTATGACCTCAAGGCTATAATAGTTCTGTACATTGTAGTAAATGGCTTAATATCACTCTATTTTGGTTATTGAATAAATGTAAGATACAGTCAAAACTTGCAGGTTACCTGTGATGTATAACTCAGCTGTAAAAATATGTGTGGTTTCGTTATCTTTATAAAACCCTAATGCGGTCATGAAGCTTTATAAGACTGTAATGAAAGTGGTCGTGAGGCCTTTCTAATGATACAATTACTTAAGAGAGGTCGTAGGCCACTGCATAAATGATTTTTTGATTTTCTTCAGATAATATTGATCTTTAAGGAAAATGAATTAAGCCCGAAGGTTGTTATGTATTTATTTTGTAATTATATTACGGATGATAATACCAATTCGGCTTATAGCTTGTAACCAGTGTTGCAGCCTGTCGATAAAATCAACTTGGTATTTAACATTAAGGCCTTTGTAAACAGCTGGGCTATATCGTCCTCATAAAACAATTCGATGGAGAGAAACCTTAACTGAGATCGATTTGTAACCTAGCTTAGTTATTGCTTTGATTTAAGGTTTTGTTTATCCTATTGTATCTATGGTTTGGATCTGAACAAAGTTTTTGTAAGTAATGGTTTTTGTTAGATGATTTTATGTTTATTTTGGGTAAGATTTTATCATGAGCCTAAACGCATATTCTAAGTATATCTTTTATTACAGATTCAATCCTTTGATATGTTTAGATTAACCATTGTTTAAGAACTATATAATTATCTTATGATGCTCTCTAAGAGTTTTATCCTTGTTACGATTTATCAATATTATATATATATATATATATATATATATACTTATAAATCTATGTAATTAGATATCTATATTATAATAATATTTATAACAGGTTTTTAATAGGATTTTTACCAGTCTTCTCTAAATAGATGTTGTGTTCTTTTAAAACATGTACTAACAGAGAATTACCACCAACACTATCAATATAGTAGAAGAACTGAGATCGAAGAATTTATACTTAATATCAAGAGAAAGAAATAGCATCATGTAAGCTAAGGCTAACTTAACAGAAAAACCTAGACTAATTTGAAATTTCTTCCCTTGGAATAACAAAGACTAATTTCCAAAAAATCTATAACTGATAACCCTTCTACAAACAATTTTCAAATAGGAAGCATGGATCATAGAAAATAAACTATCAATGTAATAGTTGCAGTTAATGAGCATACTTTCAAAAATACAGACATAGAAATACATCACAATAAAATAATAGCAGTTAGAACCTGGATAATATGCAGAAGGGGACAAACACCCAAAGGAGACTGTTCCACCCAACCTTCTCCTGAAGCAGCCAAGATTACTTGCTTAGGACCCCCGAGCCTGTTCACTGAACCACTAGGATGAATATCACTGGATAATTATCCCACACATAAACTTGCTACTACTTAGCACTTAGTATCAGAATTAACTCAGCAAATTTCCACTTTAGCTATCCCCTCATCAAATTCCTTGTGTTCCTGACTTCTCAGTTTGCAGCAATCACAAGGTTCATTCACTTGAAAACAGAATGAGTGGTGAGCCTCCTGCTAAATTTAATGGTATTTATAATATTGCCTAGGTCTTTGGGTCAGTTTTGGAATTAAATGAGCCACCAGCTCAGTTCCCCCTCTCAAGGAACATGACCAAATTTTTAGGGATTATGCTTTTTACAACTGCTAGAAAGTCAAATGCTAGTGTTGCCACTTGTCAATCATCCTTCAACAGCTGCTCATTCCTCCTAGTGGGTCAGTGAACACTCATTCAACAGTCTCCCTTGGATAGGTGTCTCTTCTATTTAATTATTAAATTAAATCATTCTTTAATTACAGTTATCCTTGACCATCTTGGTAATAAAAATTTGCAATAAATTTAACATAATGTTTTCTGAAATAAATAAAAAACAAAACAAAACAAAAACAAAAAATTCAGTTCTAGGTGTGTTACAAACACCCCCCCCCCCCTTAAACTCAACATCATCCTCGATGTTGCTTAAGTTTATTCTGAGTCTTCCGGGAACAGAGCTAAATATGCCACCCACATATCGTTCTCCAATTCCTAGGTTTCTTCATCTAAACTGAGGTAATTCCATTGCACCTTTACCTGTCCAATGGTGCGATTCCAGAGAAAAATTTCCCTCTTGTCGAGAATACAGTCCGATTTCACATGAAAATATCCTTTGGGTTCTACCTAAATCACATTCCAGTCGATCACGTGAGTAGCATCATGTACATACTTTTTCAAAATAGAAATATGAAAGACATTATGTATTCTAAGATTAGGTGGAAAAGCTAACTGATATGCCACTGGCCCCACTCTTGCTAATATTTTGAATGGTCTGCAATACCTGGGTGCTAATTTTGCACAACTCCCTAGTTTAAAGGAGCTCTTTCTGGTTTTTACCTTAACAAATGCATGCTCACCTACTTGGAATTCCTTCAGAGTTCTTTTAAGGTCAGCATGACTCTTTTGTCTGTCCTGAGCAATTTTCAAATTGCTTTGTACCTGTTTCACTGTTAGTTCCAGCTCTTTTAACAAGTCAGGTCCTAACATCAATCTGTCAACTGGATTACTCTATGTAATAGGAGTGTTACATTTTCTACCGTATAATATTCCAAAAGGACTAACCCTTGTTGAAGCTTGATAATGGTTATTATATGAAAATTCAACTAAGTGCAAATAATCTTCCCACTTCTTCGGATAATCTATAACATACATTCATAACATATATTCTAGTACTTGATTGACTCTTTATGTTTGTCCATCCATTTGCGGATGATAAGCAGTTTTAAAATTTAATTTAGTATCTAGTCCTTTAAATAAATATTTCCAAAAATTACAAGTAAACTTAGGATCTATGTCAGAAATGATAACCTTCGGAATTCCATGCAAACAAAATATTTCTTTCATGAAAATGCCAGCAATGATAGAAGCTTTATGAGTTGTTTTAACAGGTATGAAGTGTGTTGCCTTACTTAATTTTTCTGCAACTACGATTATTGAATCATTTTGTTTCTAATTTTTAGGCAAACTAGCTATAAAATCAAGACTGGTGACTTCCCATTTCCAATTTGGAATTGGTAATGGTTGTAAAAGACCTGCTGGGTGTTGATGTTCAACTTTATCTTGCTGACATTCTATACACCTAGCTAAATATTCAGCAACTTCGTTTTTCATATTAGGCCAGAAATACTCTTTTCTTAACATTGTTATCATCTTTTGATACCCTGGATGTCCAGAATAAGGACTTTTGTGTACTTCATTCAAAATCAGCAATTTAACTTACGGTATGCTAGTCACATAAAGACTGTTTTTATACAGCATTAAGCCTTTTTCATTTAAACTGTAGTCTGTATTTATATTTTCATATACATTCTGAGTTACTTTTTCTCTTAAACTTTGATATTCTATGTCCAGTTTTATACCTTCTTCCAATTTATCTTCTAAGTCGGTTTTATAACTGCTAAGGGCATCTACAAACCTTGTTACTGCATTTTTGCTTAAGGCATTAATCACTTTATTTTATTTCCCTTTAATGTGTTTGATTTCAAAATCATATTCGCTAAGGAAAGTTAACCATCTAGCTTGCCTTGCGTTTATATTTTGTTGATTAAACAGATATTTTAAGCTTATGTTATCAAACATTAGCAAAAATATTTTACCTATTAGATGATGGCGCCACATTTTTAAAGCATGGATTATGACAACCAGTTCTAAGTCATAGGTTGCATAATTTTTTTCATGTGTTTTTAACTTCTTTGATTCATAAGCAATTGTGTGCCCTTCTTGTGCCAGTACTCCACCCAAACCTTCGTTGCATGCATCAATGCATACAACGAAATATTTTTCTAGATCCGTTATTATTAAAATGGGTGCAGTGGTTAATAATCCTTTTAATTTATTAAAACTTTCTTCGCATTTTTTATCCCAGGAAAATCTCTTGCCCTTTTTCTGTAATGATGTTATAGGATTTGTGATTTTCAAAAATCCTTCTATAAATTTTGTGTAATAACCTGTCATTCCCATAAAGGATCATACATTTGTTACGTCCTTGGGAACAGGCTAATCAATTATTGCTTTTATCTTATCCGGGTCTACCGATATTCCTTCTTCGGATATCACATGCCCTAGATCTTGTATCTTATCTTTATAAAATTCACATTTACTAAACTTAGCATATAGTTGATGTTCTCTTAAAACTTGTAGTATTATCTACAAGTGTTCATCGTGTTCTTCTTTCGTTTTAGAATAAATTGATATGTCATCTATAAAGACGACTACAAATTTATCTAAGTATTTACTTAAGAAACTATTCATTAAGCACATAAAGGTTGCTAGAGCGGTTGTTATCCTAAAGGGGATAACCACAAACTCATAGTGCCTGTATCTAGTTCTGAAATCAGTCTTAAAGATATATTCGTCTTTAATTTTGACTTGATGATATCCATATCTCAAGTCTATTTTTAAAAATATCGTCGCTCCGCGTATCTAATCAAACATATTATCGATGTGGGGCAGAGTATTAGATTTTTATCATTTAAGCAATATGATCTTAGGATCTTATCTGAGAGAATAACATGCACAACAATCAATCACAAGAGACAATAGACACAAAGATCTTCCTCAGGGAAGACATAAAGGAGAAACCCCCGCAACTTCCTCAGACATAGAATGAGCACCAATGGTAGCAGTAAAACCCAAAGACAATAAGATGATCTCCAATAGTTGTTCTCTCTCTTATCCCAGCTCCTTCTCTCTCACTCATGTGCTACAACTGAGTGTGAGTGACTGTATAATAAATAGAGAGGCTAACTCTCTATTTATACTAGTTTTCGACTTGACAACAACTTACCAGGGCCAACTTATCTAGGAGAGTCTAATAACCCTAGTGCCCCACAACTGCGAGGACTTTAACCCCTGATCAACAAGGAGGGTTATCCTCTATGAATTTACATGACTTGTTTAGATTACTGATTCTCCCGATAGGACTAATCAAATACAATATATGAAATACATAAGTAAATACATTCCGAAGTTACAAATACATCAACACTCCCTCTTAACTAGGAAGGTATTCTCTTGACACAATTAATTAGCACAAGTCTTCTTCTCTGTATCAAGTCTAGATCATCATCACTGGATCATCACTGTATCATCATCAAAGTTGGATCATCATTGGATCATCATCAAAGATGGATCATCACTGGATCATCATCATCATTGCTCTACTATCTCGATCAATTGGTGTTATCTCTCAATTCTACTCATCACAGGAAGTTCTACAGAGCCATCCCTTTTTCATGATGGTTGTAGGCCTAGCCTCCAAGTAGGTCTTCATCTTCTTTAGCACTTATATCCTACCATGGGAGGCCAAGCCACCATGTCGGAAAGGCTTGCCCAACACTTACATCTGGCCATGGGAGGAACACATCCAGCATCCATGTCAGAATGGAATTCCCAACACTCACATTTGACCATGGGAGGCCCATCCTACCACCATGTCAGAAAGGCCCAGCACTCACATCTGACCATGGGAGGCCCAGCCTTCCACCATGACAGAAAGGATCATCCGGCACTTATATCTGACCATGGGAGGCTCAGCTTGCCACCATGTCAGAAAGGCCCATCACTCACATCTGACCATGGGAGGCCCAGCCTGCCACCATGTCAGAAAGGCTCATCCAGCACTTATATTTGACCATGGGAGGCCCAGCATGCCACCATGTCAAAAAGGCCCAGCACTCACATCTGACCATGGGAAGCCCAACTTGCCACCATGTTAGGAAGGCTCGTCCAACACTTATATCTGACCATGGGAGGCTCGGCCTGCCACCATGTCAAAAAGGCCCAGCACTCACATCTGACCATGGGAGGCCCATCCTGCCACCATGTCAGAAAGGCCCAGCACTCACATCTGACCATGGGAGGCCTAGCCTGCCACCATGTCAGAAAGGCTCAACACTTATATCTGACCATGGGAGGCCCGGCCTACCACCATGTCAGAAAGGCTCTGCACTTACATATAACCATGGGAGGCCCAGCTTGCCACCATGTCAGAATGGCTCTGCACTTATATCTGACCATGGGAGGCCCAGCCTACCACCATGTCAGAATGGTACACTGACTCATCACTTCCCCTTGGAAGGAACCTCGATCTGGAGAACACTAAGCTTCTCCCTAAAGTACTCAAACTTCACTCTAGCCAATGGCTTAGTCAATACATCAGCTATCTACTCGTATGTCGCAACATACTGGGGCTTCACTGCTTCTCTCTGCACCATATCCCTAATATAGTGATATTTGATCTCGATATGCTTCAACTTGTCATGGAACATTGGGTTCTCCAACAACTTCACACAACTATGGTTATCGCAATATGTACAAGTAGCATCAAACTAAATATCAAATAAATCATATAGTAGCTTCCTCAGCCACACTGCCTCACAACTAGCCGAACAAGCTGCAACATACCCTGCTTCGGTTGTACTCAGTGCCACGCAGGATTTCTTCCTGCTAAACCAAGAGATCACACCTGATCCCATACTGAAGCAGCACCTCGAAGTGCTCTTCCTATCAAGGGCACTACCTTCCCAATCTGAATCAACATAACCTTCCAGGTTAATCTTCTGATTCGCCTCATACTTGAGCCCATAATCAACTGTAGCCTTTAGGTACCTCAGAATATGCTTTGCAGCAATCAGGTAAACATGTCTAGGATCCATCAGGAACTGGCTCAATGTGTTCATAGCAAATCAAATATCTGGTCTTGTATTCGTCAGGTACATCAAGGACCCAATCATCTGATGATACAATGTAACATCAACCGACTATGATGAAGCATCACTCAATAGCTTCAAGTTCGATGCCATAGGTGTGGTCATGGCCTTACATTCCATCATCTCGAACCTCTTCAGGATCTATACTGCATACTTCCCTTGTCCTAAGGAGATTTCATCTGCATTCTACAACACCTCCATGCCTAGAAAGTAGTACATCATACCCAAGTATTTCATCTCGAACTCGACAGCAAGCTTCCTCTTCGTATCAGCAATCAACCCATCATCACCTGTTACAAACAGATCATCTACATACAGTAGGAGTATCACTAGGTTCCCTTCCTCAACCTTGTAGTAAAGGTTGGAATCTGCTTCACTCTTGGTAAATCCCAAACTAGTCAGGAAGCTATTAATTCTTCTGTGCCATGTCCTGGGTTCCTATTTCAAACCGTACAGGGCTTTCTTCAATTTACACACATGAGTTTCCTTGTCATGTGTCTCAAAACCGAGTGGTTGCTCCACATACACGTCCTCTTCCACTACACCATTCAAGAAAGCAGTCTTGACATCCATCTGGTGTACCTTCCATTTCATTACTGCAGCCAGAGAAAGTACTGATCTGATGGAAGTGTATCTGGCTACAAGTGTAAAATTTTCCTCATAATCTATTCCTTCTTTCTGGGAGAAGCCACGAGCCACAAATCTTGCTTTACATTTCTCTATGTTGCCATCTACAGCATGCTTGATCTTGAAGATCCACTTGGAAGTCACAATAGACTTCCCTCCTGGTCTTGGAACAACATCCCAGACATCATTCTTCATGATCGACTGATACTCCTCGATCATAGCATCCTTCCATTCTGTCTTCTATGTCCCTTCTTCATAGTTGGAAGTTTCTTTATCAATGATATCACATAATAGGGCTACATATATGGAGTAGGACCTAGTTCTCTTCCTCTCTCTGTGCATCTCTGTAGGATCCCTATATCTTTATGCACCTTGAATAGCCTCTCATACCCATGCAGGTTTCCTCTTGTGAGGATTCTTCTCCTGGGGTGGATTTGCAGGTTCCTGGGGTTCTTCTATTTCTCGATCTTCTGCTTGAGTTGCATCGTTCATAGTTGTATCTTGAATTTTGGGTACTTATGTTTCTTCAACGTCTTCAACAGGTCTCTTTTTGGATTTGATGTGAGCTGAGTCTTCGTCAAATGTTACATCCCTGCTGATGTCGATCTTCTTGAATCCTAGGAAATATATTCTGTAATCCTTCGAGTTTTCACTATATCCCACAAAGAAACCCTTCTTTCCTGAAGGATCTAACTTTGTCCTCTTTTCTTTTGGAATGTGTATGTACACTGGACAGCCAAATATTTTGAGATGACTAACTTCTTGTTTCTTTCCAGAGAAGACTTCTTCAGGTGTCTTGTTCTCAAGTACTCTATACGGAGTATGGTTCTATACATACACAACTGTCCTAGCAGCTTCTGCCCGTAGATGCATGGGAATATCTTGATCATGAAGCATTTCCCTTGCAGCTTCCATGATCGTTCTATTATTCCTTTCTGCAACCCCATTATGTTGTGGATTATATGGAGTGGTCAACTCCCTCTTAATCCTTGATTCTCTGCATAATTCTTTGAATTCATTTGATGTGAATTATCCACCATTATCTGATCAAAAGTTCTTGATTTTATTTTCTGTGTGGTTCTCGATCAAGGCTTTGAATTCCTTGAACTTACTGAATAATTCATCTTTGTTCTTCAAGAAGTATATCCATGTCTTCCTAAAGAAATCATCAATGAAAGAAACATAGTATACATACCCACTCAATGAACTAGATGACATTGGACTGCATACATCGAAGTGGATGATTTCCAAGATTCCTTTTTCCTTGCTCTCGCTACTTGGAAATGTCTTCTTTGGGTTCTTTCCTTTCGCACATCCTTTGCAAACTACTTCATGCTTTGCATGTATTTCTAGAAGACCTTCAACAGCTTTTCTTGCAAGTGGTAGTGCTCTATATCGCACATGTGCAAGCCTTCTGTGTCAAAGTTCATTTGTATCTACTGATTCATGGACCAAGGATTGTTCCAGTTGGCCCTTTAGCTTGTATAATCCTCCCTCTTGCTCTCTAATCACAATTGCATCATCTATAGTCTTTCCCTTTGGCCACATAAGAACTTGACCATCTGCAAATGAAACCCTCGTGCATTTTACATCCAATGTAGAGATGGGAGGAGGTTCTTCTTTAGTCCTGGTACAAAAAAGACATCCTTCATTTTCATATACATTCNATTCACCACTACCTTTTATTGGATATTGGTAGTCATCCCCAAGTTTCACCTTGTGGGGTGACTCATGTTCTGATAATTTCACAAATGATTCTTTGAATCTCATCATATATTTGGAAGCCCCACTATCGATAATCCAATCATTGCTCCCATGTGTGACAATTCCCGTGAGGGCAAAAATAAAAAGATACTCTTCATCACTTGAAGAATCTTCACTTTCTTGTTTGATTCTCTTTCTGGAAGGTTCATCATCCTCTACAGTATGAGCATGATGTCTTCTTTTGTTGTCCTTCTTCTAGTGAGAGCTATTCTTATTCTTGGGACAATCTCTTGCAAAGTGTCCTCTTTCATCACATGTAAAGCATCTATATTTAGATATGTCTTTGTTAGATTTTCTAGAGTTATCTTTCTGATGAGAATGCTTACCTTTGGGATGATGATAGTCCCTCCTAATTTTCTTGGAGTGTACTATGAGAGCTTGATCTTCACTTCCCATCTTTTCTTCTCGGGCTACTATCCAAGCTTCTTCTTGTGAGCATTCCTCCCACAATCTACTGAAGGTGACTAGTTTTCTTCTAGCACAAATCCCTTGAATGAAAGAGTCCCATGACCTAGGGAGACCATTCAAGGTGGTCATCACAATTTCTGCATTATCCGCTTCTTCATCCACTGCTTCAAGTTGTTCTTTGATATGGGAGACCCTTGTAAAATATGACTGTATGGTCTCCACATTCTGTATCTTCACATTCTTCAACTGGTTCCTCAAAGTCATCTTCTGATTTATGTTCTTCCCTTCAAATAGCTTGTTCAAGGCATCAAACATTGCTTCAGGTGTCTTTAGGGAGGACACCTATGGTATGAGGTGATCCTTGATTGAATTAGCAATAATCCTCTTAGCCATGACCAATTTCCTTTTGTGTAAGGCCTTAGCCTCATCTCCCTCTAGAATTGGAACATCTTCACTGATGTAAGAGTCTAACTCATTTTCTTCCGGGACCAAGGAGATATTATACTTCTAGGGTCGGAAGTTATCATCTCCCTCAAGATTTTCATCAGGCTTGGTGTGATGAGACATCTTAATTGAGAACCTCAAATGGAAATACAAAATATTTAGATCTTGCCAATTTGAGAAGATGAAAACTGGATCTGGAGCTAATCTTTTGCAGTGTTGGTTTTCTAGTTCCAGGAAAAATTAGGGTTTGAATTTCCCGGAGTTCTACTCAAACAAAAACCTCGATTTTTGTCTCTAAAATTCAATTTTGAGGAGGAGAGAATCCTAGGCTGGGCTCACTCAAAAATTCCTCTTCAGTAAAAAGCCCTAATTTCTCGATGCAGTGGTAGGTCAAAAACTAAAAGTGCTCAGAATCAGATTCTGCTTCGAAAGAAAGATGCGCCCTTCAAAGGAGATTCAGCCTAGCCTCCTTTTGCTGATGGATTGTGGAGAGAGACTCAAAAATTAAGAATCCCTAGCTTCCGCAGCTGCACCGTGTCTTCTTCTCAGGTTAACTCTGATACCATGTTAAATTTTTATCGTTTAAGTAATATGATCTTAGGATCTTATTTGAGAGAATAACATGCACAACAATCAATCACAAGAGACAATAGACACAAAGATTTTCCTCAGGGAAACCATAAAGGAGAAAAATCCGCAACTTCCTTAGAGATAAAATGAGCACCAATGGCAGCAGTAAAACCCAAAGACAATAAGATGATCTCCAATAGTGGTTCTCTCTCTTATCCCAGCTCCTTCTCTCTCACTCATGTGCTGCAACTGAGTGTGAGTGACTGTATAACAAATAGAGAGGCTCACTCTCTATTTATACTAGTTTTTGACTTGACAACAACTTACCAGGGCTGACTTCTCTAGGAGAGTCTAATAACCCTAGTGCCGCACAACTGCAGGGACTTTAACCCCTGATCAACAATGAGGGTTATGCTCTATGACTTTACATGGCTTGTTTACATTACCGATTCTCCTGATAGGAACATCGGGACTAATCAAATACAATATATGAAATACATAACTGAATACATTCCCAAGTTACAAATACATCAACACAGAGGATATCTATTTTTAATCGTCATTTTATTCAATTGACAGTAGTCTATACGTAGACGTAATGTACCGTCTTTCTTCTTAACAAAAAGGACCGATGCTCCCCAAGGGGATACACTTGGTCTTTCATAGTTTTTGTCTATTAATTCTTGCAATTGTAATTTTAATTCGTTTAGTTCCAAGATGTTCATTCGATAAGGAGCATTCGAATTAGGTACATCTCCTAGTAGTAATTCTATTGTAAAATCCATATCTCTCTTTGGAGGTAGTCCTAGAATTTATTCCGGGAAAACATCTGAGAAATCCTGTAGGATTGGAATATCATCGAATTTTAACTTATCTTATTTACCAATTTGTTCATTATTTATTATGTGTACAGCAAAAACTTTATATCCTTTTCTTACAGTCTTTTTCATCTGTAAGGCTAAGATTTGTCTAACGAAATTTTTTGTAGGTATTCATGTGACTGTAATCATTTCTCCTTTATCATTTAAACAAGTAAAAGTTTAATGAAAACAATTTAAAATTACTTAAAGTTTTTCCATCCAATCCATACCTATTAGGACATCATAATATCCTAATGGTAACATATTTAATTTGACTTGAGTTTGAAACTGACTCATAATCCAATTACAGTTTTCAACATAATTAACCACTTTCCTTTTAGTTCCTGCAGCTAACTAGACCAGCCAAGATTTTTCAAACTTTTTCAAAGATAAATTGCACTTTTCCACTATGCTAGGTGACAAATAACTTAAACTAACACCTGGATCAATCAGAATGAAAACATACTGGTTTTGTATCATGCCTTGCACTTCCACCATGGAATTCTGATGATCAGCTTGTCGGTTCTCCAAGGCTGCATCTATTCTAGGCATTTCATTTGCTGCATCTCCAACTGTCTCCTCTTCTTGAATGGTATGCGTGTTGCTAAAGTTCCATTTTTTGTTCGAACATTACTTAGCATAATGTGGTCCTTGACATTCCCATCATTTTGCAGGTTCCTTATGTTCATTATTTTTAACAAAATTGTTATGCATATCCCTACCTTTTGGTGCTGTAGTGTTTTGCTAAGTCTTATTTTTAAAATCTACTCCTTGATAATTATTTCTGGAGAAATTTCAAGAATTATTCCCAAAAATTTTATTAGACTTAAACCATTTTTTCTTGTGGTCAAAATTACGTGTTCTCTTATTCTTCTAGTTAGGTACGCTTTCTCTCTTTTTACTGTGTTCATAACAGAAATCCGCTTTTTCGGTTAGGTTGTAGATAGCCATCCGGGCTTTTAGTCTGCCAGAGTAGTTAGAAATCTGGAAATATTTCTTCATTCCTAACAACCAAGCATTAGCTTCTTCACCTTTTTCTACTTCTCCATTAAACATGGGAGGCTTTATCTTTTTGAATTCCCCTGAAATTTCTTCATAAGGTTTATACTTTCGTTTTCTAGGTTTATGGTCGCTTTCACTACTTTCACTTGTATATCTATCCCTGCCTCTATGCAACCTTATATTAACTCCTGAAGAAGATTCACTATCAGGAAACTTTATTTTTTTACCCTTATGTTTATATGATGTTGTTTCAGAATCAGTATCATAAGCATTTCTTTTATATTTTTCTTTATTGTGTATTTTGTCCAGTAAAATCTGATTTAGCTCCAAAATTCTTTCATTATCGTGTTTCACAGTTTGTAGTTCCTCTTTTAACTCTCTTATTGTTTGTAGTAACTTTGAGGGTGGATTATTTAGTTCTACATAGATGTTGTCCAGATTATTATGATGAGATCCATTCTCAGCAGATGTTTCAACACCTTCCATTTTCCTGCAAAACAACTTTTTATATTTCTGGATAGAAATAAATAAAAAACATAATCAGTATAATTGTTTTCTTTTTTGTATGTGAGTGAGCCAATCAGGCCTAGTGTTTGGAACTCACTCTCATACCAATTGTGACATCCCCAAAATACGAAAATAAAAATAAATAAATAAATAAAAATTGTTGGCTTGTCCGAGAAGCTTCATCTCATGGGTTTTTTGGTTCTTGTTATGTGGTGTTTCGCCAAGCCTCGGTTTGCATTGCAAAGTAAAAGTCACTGTGATCATCCAAGTGGAGGAGCTGACGAGCTTGCATTTCATCCTCCTTATCTGCAAACGGGTCAAAACCTTCCATGGCTTGGTTAAATCAATGGTAACTGGATTTCTTTTGCGAGAATCAGTCTTGTAGATAATCGCAGGGTAAGTTTTCTCCTTTACAAGCTTTCTCGACTTTCATCAGAAACTATTTTGTCCTAACTTCCTTGGATATCTTATAACCCCAACTTGAATGTTGAAGTGCATAAATGGTTTGGATGGTTGCTAATCTTGTTTGCGGATAACCTCTGCATGGAAGGAGATAAGGCAATTAACGTTCTGGTAAGACCTGCTACCTGCCTTCCAATGGCTTGTTCCGGTTACCCATTTCTGTAATGGATTTTGTTGTTTTGTGGTAAAACTATGAGGCATCTATATTGGAAAAAGTATGGGATTTATGTAGTCTGTGGAGTCATAATGGCTATGCCACCATTATACATTATGCTTACCGCGTAACTATTGCAGTTATGCTGCTTGTTTGAACAATGTAAAGGTTTTTTGCAAGACCCGTGAGGGATTTGTGTAACGCCATGCTGACTCTGTCAAAACTGTCTAAAATATTATTATCAATTATGTTTTGCATTTTGTTCAATTTATAGTTATTTTCTATATGTTGTGGTTGTGAGGCCTTTACACTATCGTGTTGGTTAGAGATAGAGTCGTAGGGCCACTGTCATAGCTAAAAGTTGTTTTTTTTTGTTTATGACCTCTGGCTATAATAGTTTTGTACATTGTAGTAAATGGATTAATATCTCTATGTTTTGGTTATTGGATAAATGTAAGGTATAGTCAAAACTTGCAGTTTACCTGCGATGTATAACTCAGCTGTAAAAATATTTGTGGTTTTATTGTCTTTATAAAACCCTAATGCGACCATGAAGCTTTATAAGACTATAATGAAAGTGGCTGTGAGGCCTTTTTAATGATACAATTATTTAAGAGAGGTCGTAGGCCACTACATAAATTATTTTTAGATTTTCTTGAGATAATACTGATCTTTAAGGAAAAAGAATTAATCCCTGAGGTTGTTATGTTTTTATTATGTAATTAGATTATAGATGATAATACCAATTTGGCTTATAGCCTGTAACCAGTGCTACATCCTGTCGCTAAACTCGACTTCGTATTTAACATTAAGGTGATTGTAAACGGTTGGGCTATATCATCTTCATAAAACAATTCGATGGAGAGAAACCTTAACCGAGACCGATATGTAACCTAGATTAGTTATTGCTTTGATTTAAAGTTTTATTTATCCTACTGTATCTAGGGTTTGGATCTTAACAAAGTGGTTTTAAGTAATGGTTTCTGTTAGATGCTTTTATATTTATTTTGGGTAAAATTTTATAATGAGCCTAAACGCATATTCTAAGTATATCTTTTATTACAGATTCAATCATTTGATATGTTTAGATTAAGCATTGTTTAAGAACTATATAATTAGCTTATGATGCTCTCTAAGAGTTTTATCATTGTTATGATTTATCAATCTTATATCTATACTTATAAATCTCTGTAATTAGATATCTATATTATAATAATCTTTATAACATGTTCTTTTATAGGATTTTTACCAGTCTTCTCTAAATAGATGTTTGTGTTTTTTTTAAACTTGTACTAACAGAGAATTACCACCAACACTATCAATATAGTAGAAGAATTGAGATAGAAGAATCTATAGTTAAATATCAAGAGAAATAAATAGCAGCGTTTCAGCGAAGCCTAACTTAATAGAAAAACCTAGACTAATTTCAGATTTCTTCCCTTAGAACAATAAAGACTAATTTCCAATAACTCTGTAACTGATAACTCATCTATAAACAATTTTCAAATAGGAAGCGCAGATCATAGAAAATAAACTATCAATGTAAGAGTTGCAGTTAATGAGCATACTTTCAAAAATACAGACATAGAAATACATCACAATAAAATAACAGCAGTTAGAACCTGGATAATATGCAGAAGGGGACAAACACCCAAATGAGACTATTCCACCCAACCTTCTCCAAAAGCATCCAAGATTACTTACTTAGGACCCCTGAGCATGTTCACTTAACCACTAGGACAAAAATCATTGGATAATTAGCCAACACAGCAACTTGCTACAACTTAGCACTTAGTAGCAAACTTAACTCAGCAAATTTCCATTTTAGCTATCCCCTCATCAAATTCCTTGTGTGCTTGACTTCTTGGTTTGCAGCAATCACAAGATTTATTCACTTGAAAACAGAATGAGTGGTGAGCCTCCTGCTCAATTTTATGGTATTTATAAGATTGCCTAGGTCTTTGGGTCAGTTTGGAATTAAATGAGCCACCAGCTCAGTTCCCCCTCTCAGGGAACATGACCACATTTTTAGGGATTATGCTTTCTGCAACAGCTAGAAAGTGAGATGCTAGTGCTGCCACTTGTCCACCAGCCTTCTATAGCTACTCATTCCTCCTAGTGGGTGAGTGATCACTCATTCAACAAACTCCCTTGGATAGGTGTCTCTTCTATTTAATTATCAAAATAAATAATTCTTCAATTACAGTCATCCTTGACCATCTTGGTCATAAAACTTTACAAAAAATTTAACATAATGTTTTCTGAAATAAATAATAAATATTTATTTTTCAGTTCTAAATATGTTACAGCTATAAAAACTAAGAAATCACTACAAAGTTAACAAACTAAGAAAGCGCTATATAGGAAAAATTTATTCGCATTGACATTAAAACAATACAGCAGTGTAGAAGTAAAATTTATTTAAGTTAATATTAAAATAATAAATATATAAGTATAATGTTAATATTACTTTTACTAAGTATTGTTTAAATCTAAGATTAAATAGATGAAAATAGATTTATTGTGATAGATCAAACGGACTTCTTCGAGTTCAATTTTATATTCAGTCTGTCGTAAGGCATAAAAACTTTATTTACATTTTATTATATTAAAATACTATTCAGCTTTTTACTTTCAGGATTATGGAAGTCAATATAACTAGTAAAACTCAGTGAAAACCGATTAATTAGACTCTCGTACATTATTAAGAAGCAATGTGACACAGATTCTAGTAGATAAGGATGGTTTATAAAAACCAGACCTCGATGTAAATTAACTCAAAAAGACTTGTATATATTTAATAATGTTAATTTGAATAAATCTAAAGTGTAAAATTTAAAAATAATTTTTTTTAATATTAAAGAAATTAAAATAAACTAATAATTGTGTTGTTTAGGTGGTTAAAGATAAAATTTAACCATGATAATTTGAATGATAAATAACTTAAGAGAAATTGCTAATTGTGTTGTTTGTTATTTTTATGATAAAAAAGATTGAATATAACAATGGTAATTTGAATTATAAGGATTGAAAAAAATTATAGTGAAAAGATTTATATGTTATTTGTTATTTGAAATAACTTATATGTTATTTGTTAAGATTTTACTATATTATCAACATAGAAATTTTACCAATTAAAACATTTCAAAAGTACACTCAGATAAACTTAGAAAATATTGTACAAATATTAAATAATACTTAAAAATTTATATTTGACATCAATAAATTTCAAAATTAACATAAAACATTTGAAAGTAACACCCAGGAAAACTAAGACAACAGTGCATAGATACTAAATAAAACTTGGAAATTCACAGTGAAAAATTAATAAATTTCAAAATTAACATAACAAATAATAAACGTACTTTAAACATCCATTAACATAAACATAATTAACAACCTATTAACGAGGTTCCTTAAAAAGCATAGTTGGCATTAAAAATAATTGTACATATTTCACTAATCATGCCACCTAAGACTTAGCCACAAATTTATAGATGTAGAAGGAGTGACCCTTTTGCGCCACCTTGATATTATGCTCTCTTTCTCTTCATAGGTTTTTGCTGCACCTCGACCTATTTTGAAGTTCTTTTTATCCCATACAATGCCATTGATTCCTTTCCTCCCACTGCATCCTTTGGAGGCAATTTTCATTACATTTCTCCCATTATTATCCCAATCATGAAAACTCGGAGCCTCCCAATCATGATAAATTCTCCTAATCATGAAAACTCGAAGCCTCCCAATCATGATAAAGGGGACCCAAACGACGCCAGAAGTCCTCAAAACTATTCCATTCAGACACTTGCAGAATCATCTTACTCTCATCAACTAGCTTTGCCTTGTGGAAGCTCACTTGAAAATGATTATAATTGTCTCTAACTTTAATATGATAAATATTAAGATCCATCATGTTATGTTCAGAATGTCTCTCATCTTTCTTTAACATGAATATATATTCAGGAGTTCTATTCCATGAGAATATGCCCTCTGGGTTGTATCTCCACTACTCACATCTCTGATAAAGATATTTCACGGACTTAGTACCACCTCTTAGTGGTATATCCACCTTAATCTCCGCATAAAATGGAGTACTCTTCACTGCACCATTGAATCTCTTGATTAAAGGCGTGGTAATGGGTTGACATTGCCATTCAGAATCGTTGCTTCCATCCAGTGCCCACACAGAAAACAAGTGTGTATATATGCCATGGCCCTAGATTCTGAACAACAATTTAATACAAGTACCATTAGTTGTTGTTTTAAAAGAAGAGCAGCTATAGGGATACTTACTAGATTCTATTGGGTTTTTGGAAAACCTGATTAGCAAATATGGGAGACTCTTCCAGCTACACATGGTTCCATGACTGAGTTCAAGCATGCTCACATTGTATCTCAAGCTATCATCTTGTTCTCTAATTTTGGTGAAGGAAAATATACGATCATAATTATCATCAAACATAAACTCTACGAATATGTGCAAGTTTTCAAGTATTGGAGGTATTGGAAGTCTCCATAAAACATGGCCATAATTGTAAACCCAACGACCAAGGTAATTGTTTGGGTTTCTGGAACTTGGAATACAGTAGATAAATAGAGAGTTACGGAGAATAAGTTGATTCCCACACGCATAATCTAGAAAGCAATTTGTAAGGGCATGGTCCCAACTTCGATTCAACATCTTTAAAATTGGTAAATCATACCAAGGCACCTGTGTCAATACTTCACCAAAGTGGAAATTCTTGTGTGGCTCTGGATGGGTGCAATCCCAAGGTGATTTTAACAGATTAGATGTCCCTAGGTTATAGTTTTCTAGATCCACTGGCCTCAAATGACGGGCATTTCTAACAAACACAAACAAAAGTGCAAATATTTTTAAATAAACTGAAAAAAAATACAGAAATATTAAAAAAATTAAAAATTAAAATAATACAAAAAATTAAAAGAAAAAGGAAAAAACTAAAAATATATATATAAAATATTAAATATAAAATTAAAAACAATTAAAAACAAATTTTAAAAAAATGTAAAAAATAAATAAAAATAAACATTTAAAAAAAACACATACAAATATTTTTTAAATAAAAAACCGCTTACTTCTCGTGGCCTAACTGCTACCTCACTTCCCCACTACTCTCCCCACGCCCCCTCCCTCTTTTCCTCCTCCCCCACACCACGCACCTCTCCTGTCCCCCGTACCCCCCTCTGCTTCCCTCTCCTTCCCCCCTCTAGCCACCCTCACCTCTCCTTGGTGGAGACTCGATTCCGCAAATAAATTCTTTGGCCACAAGTGGGAGGGAGGGTAGGGAAGGGGTTAGGCTGTAGGAGAGGGGAGAGAGCGGGCAGAGTGAGGGTTTTTTTATTTATTTAAATGTTTTTTTTTCGTTTTTAAAAATATTTTTATTTGGTTTTTTTTTATTTTTTAAAATATTTTTTCAAAATATATATATATATATATATATATATATATATATATATACTAGTTTTTTCTTTTCTTTTAATTTTGACATTTAAATTTTTTTAATTTCCTTTTTGTTTTTGTTATTTATTTTATTTCCCAAATCATTAAATTTTTAATAGAAAATTATATTTTTAATTAAAATTGAGTTATCTCTTCTTTTTCAAGTTATTTAAAAGAAAAAAAATCACCATGGATGGTTTCGAAATGATTGCAATTGTAACATGACAAAAGAAAGGGGTGTCATTAGTAGCACATTTTTTTGGTTCGTGGTTTGATTTTGAGTTTTAGTTGCATTGACACTGACAGTTGTTTCCAAAAAATTGTAATTTTAGCTCCAAAAAAAATGGTGCTACCGGTAGCACCATTTTTCAAGGGTGTTTCATTTAGGGTTTTGATTGCATCGACACCAGTCGATGTTTTCAAAAAGTCATAATTTTAACAACCCCAAAAAAAGGTGATATTGTTAGCATCACTTTTTGATTCGAAAAAAAAATAGACACTAAATGCAACCTATATAAAAAAAATAGAACTCTAAAGAGTTCTCATCAAGTCATATAATATGTTCCCAAGGGTGACAACTACATGAGTTATTGCCCTATGGATGGGAGGAAAAACACTCTTATGCAACTATTTCTCCAAGTGGAATGATTAACATATAAGTAATGATATTATTATTTATATGTTCGACAAATAATGTTTGTGGTTGTTATTGTAATCTAGGGATTTGTGATTGCATTGGGACTTGTAATGATCTAGGACTCTACAATTGCAAAGGGATTTACAGTCTATATAAAGATTATGGTTTTAAATTGGTAAATACAATTATGGTACAATTATGTTCTAGATATATGTGGTGGGTTGTCTCGGAAATAATTATGTGCAAATTTTAAGGTTGTTATAGCCATCAATTCATTCTAGAGAATGTAAAATTCATCCACCGATATCTAAATTAAGAGGCAACCATGCCAAGAGGATGAAATTGGATTCATGGGTATTAACGATTATGCTCGAATCAGGAAAGCATCGTAATTATCTTTATGTGGAACATTTTTATGTGTATGGTATGTGTAACCAGTTAATAATAAAAGTGTTGTGCATTGGGATATCTAAATGTATACTTGGATGAGAATCTTTCTGCAAATCATGTACATGGTCAAATATTTGTTGTAGCAATTTGTGGATATTGTTGAGCATGCATGTTTATTTCCATTATAATGTTGAATTTTTATTTGTACATGGATGTAAAAATTAGTCATGAGGTTGTTGAGATTGAAATGGACTCATAGCAAGAAAACCCTAATTGGGGTAAAAGAGATTTTTGTTGCTAGAGAAATCAAGAGATTAGGAATAATGGAAATCAACAAGATTAAGAAAGTCTAAGAAGAGGTAATATCTAAATACAGTTTCAAAACTTAAGCACATAATGACAGCACATTGAAATGAATTTCTCACTCACAATTTTTTAGATTGCATTCACTATCACACAATGATGATCATTCTTTTATAGCTCTAAGATGTAACCAACTCCCTTGAGGTGATGAAAATCATGTCCACATACTTGGTCCATTGCACATAATAGTTTTCTTGGAATCTATGTCATATTTGATGGATTTATTCCAATGGCTTGATCAATGGGTCACTTAGTCGACTTTTTCATTAGTCAATAGATCCAACTAGTCGAGAATCTAGTTGTCCCACTACTCCACCACTCGAACAACTCATTAGTTGATTCTTCTAGTAAACTAACACCAATCAATTGTCTGTCTCCATAAGATATAGATATGTGATGGTCTAACATAACTTTTTGTTCCAACACCCCCTACCATCAACACAACACTCAATGGATTTAGGAGGTGAAATTACAATACATCTCCCCCCCATAATTGCAGCATCATGAATCCCAAGCATAGGTTGAATTTTCACAAACTTAGCTTTTGATAAATGCTTCATTAAAATGTCAACGATCTGATCATCAATGCAATGATATATAATCTTCATGATATATCATTTTATCATCTATTGCAAGTAATGCACATGAAGCTCCACAAGCTTCATATATGATTGTGTGACATGACCTTATCATCAACTTGTATTATACCTTGGTTATCACAATAGATAACAATTGCTTCACCAACTGAAAATATGAGCTCTCCCAAAAGCTGTAGAATCCTTACTACCTATGTGCTAGCATTTAATGCACCACAATATTTTTCTTCTACGGAAAAACGAGAGGTCACCTACTACTTCTTACATGACCAAACTAAGGGTCCTAATCCAAGTCAAAACACAGCCAGAGGTCGACTTCTTATCATTGTCGTCTCCTGCCTAATGTGAGTCTGTCTAACTGCCCAGAGCTTCAATGATATGAGTTCTATACTTTATACCAAATTGATAATTTCCCTTGATATAACAAACAATGTGCTTTACGGCCTTCCAATGACTTTCTCGTGGATCTTAAATAAATAGAGAAACGAAACTAATAGAACAGGAAATATTAGGTCAACTGTGAGTTAAATAAATGAGACTTTCGATTAGCTGTCGATAGAGAGTCACCTCAACTCGCAGTGTATCCAAGTATTTCGTGAATTTAACTCTCGATTGAAAGGGTGTAGAACAAGATTTACAATTAGTCGTATTAAATATGTCCAAAAGATCCATTACATATTTGGGTTGATAAATTAAGATTCATTTAGTTGTAGAACTTGAATGCCCAAAAAGAAATGCAAAAGAACAAGGTCATTCATTTCCAAGGTCCCATCAAATTGTTTCTTCAAACCCAAAATCAAACGTATATTTCTACTCATAATGACTAAATCATCTATATAGAGTGAAACAATCAAGGTTTCACCATTGTCATGTAAGCATTGATGCTATGATAAGATTCATTATTTTTGAAACCAGGAATAAGAAAGAAATGATCAATCTTCTCATACCAAGCCCTAGGGGCATGTTTCAACGATACAAGGATTTCCTTAGTCAACGAACAAGAATGGTATCCTTCTCAAATCTAAGAGATTGTTTCATATATTTTTCTTCATTTATAACTCCATGGAAAAAGACACTTTTGACATGTACCTAGTGTACTTCACATCCAAGTCAAGCAAAAAGTGTGTTGGCAGGGGTTTTGGGATAAGTCAGTTGCGCAGCATCGCGGATGTTGCGCAACCTCAGAAGAAGACAAAGATGGAGCGCAAGGTGGAAGATAGACTATTTTTTAATATTTTGTGTCACTTTTTGTACTCTTTGACCATATTTTGTGGATATTGGTCATTACTTGCTAGAGTCAGTTAAGAATTAGTTAGAAAATCATCCAAGTGGACCATGAATGTAAAGGCGCAAGCCTATAAGTAGAAGAAGAATTGCAAATGTAAAGATATCATAGAATGAGAATTGAGAGTTTGAGGCTCAATTGAATTGTTGTATGTTTTGAATCTATGGTTGATTGCGCAGAAGCTAATATGATAAGAAGGAGGTTGATCTGAACTGATGTTATCGTTTTGTTGTTATCTTTTTGTCTCTTTCTGTTTTCCCGTTTTGCGAACCCAATGATGAATTTGAAGTGAATCTGCGACATGGATCTATGATGCGATGTTTATTGCTTATGAATAATGTTATCTTTCTAGATCTGTTTTCACAATTGTAGGCCTTTATGGTTATGAATGATGGATGCAATCTACGAAGAGTAATGAAGATAGTTTTGCTAATAATTAAGTAACTTGCCATATTTGGCAGATAAGTTGATGAATTTTTGATGTCGATAGTCCTCTTCTATTATATGAAAACTTGGTTCCGTTGGCCCTCTTTCGAACATCTTGAGTGAGACTTCATCCGCTTCATGGGTGTTTCCAGATATGGTAAAACCTGTTTGGGTCGGTGCTCAAGGAGATCGCGGCAAATTGAGCATCGACAGAGTGGGAACCCGTGTCGACTAGGTTTTGTTGTTGGGGTTTGCGCCAACAAATGGTTCTGTTGTTGGGACCTTATTGTGACTGAGAGGAGGATATGTGGCATCAGATGCGACCAAAATTTCAAGATTGGTTTGATCAAAAGATACAAGAATTTGCTGAAGCAGAAAATCAGAACCCTGGACTAGTGACGAACAAGTGGTTGGCGAGATATATACATGACGGTCCTCACGAATACTTTATCTCTGAGTTTCCTATCATATTATACGAGTGGTTAGTGTGGTTCACTTACAAGAAGACAAATTTCCAGGGAGGAGAGCCAACATCCTGGACCCCTGAGTTGATCCAAGAGCTGCAGGAAACCAACATCAAAGCATCGCGGGCTGTTGAGGTCTGGCTGGATAGTATCCTAGAAGGATATATCACTAAATTCGTAGTCGACACTACCAAGTCCTATATCCAAGCAGAAAGGGAATTTTTCAACGGACCCAAAGGTAGGTTCTTGTGTCTGCAATTGACAATTAAGATGCTTGTCTGTGAAAAGGGTATGCTAAAGATGCACCTTGAGTAGTAGAACTTCGGTGTGCGGAGGCGGTGGATACCGCGACGAACAGGGGAAGACAAATGGAAAAATAAGAGGTAGATGGGTGCAAGTTTCGACGAGACTGTGAGGGAAGCTGAGGAAGAAAGTGGTATTACAAGGGGAGGAGAAAGGTTTCGACAAGAGAAGAGGCAGAGGACATGGGAAGGTCCTGCTACGATCAAAATGGAAGACCGTGAAGGAATACCACATGGGAATGAGAGACCCTATAGTGACAAAGAAGACAACCAGACCCAGACTATGCCTTGAATAGTAGTAAGATCAAACCCTAGCAGCAACGTACCCACACCTCCATGCACTACTCCACATTCAGGAAGAAACACAACTTCCACGTCGACTTCCCCGACATGTCAGCAGCATTCTAGTAGTAGATCAGCATCTGTAGGAAGAAGGCCCAGGATTTCAGGCGATGATGCAAAGTTACCTTTGTTCCATGGAAATGGGACTGATGATCCCAAGCAGTATTGGTTCCTATGTGAGGCAGTGTGGACTGTCAGACAGGCCGTGGATGACAACGTTAAGAAAGGCCAATTGGCAACTACTCTTCCGAGTCGTGCAATGGATTGGTATATGAAATTTATACAAGTTCTTACGAGGACCACTGCAAAAACACTGGATGAAGTCAGGAGAGGACTGATTGAAGAATTCTGAAAACCAAAGTCTGAAGCACGGTATATTACTAAGTTAAAAGAGAATAAGCAATTTCGCAATGAGACCATTTGGGACTTCGATCGAATATTTAAGACACTGATTGCGAGAGGCAGTTTCGATATGAGTGACGTTCAGCACAAATAATAGTTTATCGCAGCCTTGGTACCTCATATCCAGGAACCACTGATGCAGTAGAAGATCGCAACATAGAGCGAGGCACTAGAGATTGCAATGAATTTAGAAGCTTCGCCCATTGGAGAAAGTGCAGCTGGTATGAACCAAATTCTGGCGTAGCTAGTGAACTTGACGCTTCAGTTGTAAGACATTAAGAAGGGGAAAGAAAATCATGAATATCTTTGGTGCACTCATTTTCGCGCAGATGGACACACTAAAGATAGTTGCCCTGACTTCATAAATTATCTCCTATATGGGGCACTGAACCCATTGATTTGTGGCAGTGTACTGTGGTGTCGCATATGTCAAGTATATGGGCATCAACACGAAGAATGTAGCTACATGCAGAAGATGGTCACGAAGCCAGCAAGTTTATACTGCACTTTTTGTCGCTCGGTCGGGCATGAAGATAAAGATTGTCGTGCTTATGACCTACTCCAGGAAAGGACGTATGAATCATACTATGTGAAGGGAGGCGATCCTCGCATAGTACAACAATCACAACCATAACCACAGGTGGTGCAGCCACCACCTTAATCGAAGTACACACCACCGCCACAGATGCAGTTTATTTTGTCACAACCACAGCCATAATTTGTGCCACAGCCACAATTTGCACCTTAGTCGCAGTATAATCAGATGTTGATGGCTCCGCTACAGCCGTAGTATGTTCAAGCAGCACACTATGTTTAGCAGCAACCAAATCCCTCGCCACAGCAATTGGCTCAGCCACTATACCAACAGCAAGGAAGATTCCACGGAGGCTTCCAAGGAAGAGGAGGAGGCTTTGGAAGAGGAGGACGAGGTCACGGACTTGGTGCCAGGAGTTGCACTAGAAGATTTTTCAACAAGCTAGAAGAAGCAGTTGGTATCCAAGGACTCATATTTTTAGTTGATTGCTGGGAAGTTATACAAACTTGACTCAGATGTGATTTTGCAGCTCTGTGTCCTACCACATGAACAAGGCCATATTTTGGAAGAAGCACATGTGGGAGTCACCGGTGGACACTACGGAGGATGAGCTACGGTGATAAAGGTGCTTCACACAGGGATCAGTGGCCCACTTTACATAATGATGCGACAAATTATGCACGGAGCTGCGATGCCCATTAACGCACTCGAAAACCATTGTGGTGGGATGAGATGTCGCTAGTACCACAAGTAACCTTGCAACCTTTTGATAAATGGGTTGTGTATTTTGTGGGTCCAATCAACCCACCTGGGAAGAGAACTGGTGTGTGACATATAATCAAAACAACAAACTATCTAACAAGGTGGGAGAAGGTTGCACCAGTCATGGATTGCACTGTTGCGACAAAAGAAAATTTTATATTTGATAATATTGTGACACAGTTTGGATGCCCAAGGATACTGATGAGTGACTAGGGTAGTAACTTCATCAACTGTGCAATAAGACCGCTGACGGAGGAGTTGCAGATACAACACAAGAAAATTACCATATATCATCTGCAGGAGAATGTGTTAGAATAATTAACCCATAGTTACCTACATTTGACATTAATTAATCATTTTTGTCTTATTACCTAGATTCCTAGATTCCATTCTATGCTAGTTGCCTTCCACATGTTCTAGAAGTCAACACATGCTAAAACGGAGTCATGGTGCGCTTCGAAAACATCCTGGAAACCAATTTTAGAATTTCCACTTTATTCTTGGTTCCTTAAAGTGCATATCTGCTTTTTCCGAAAGTTGCCTTGCTTTATAGTTGTTTTAAAGGCAAAAGGAAAAGCTAGTCTAGGTGTAACTGCCTTGTTTTTTTCCCACATCATCCTCCCTCTTTTTCTCTAATTAAAAGCGTGTATGATTTTTCTTTCCATCCCTCTTTATCTTTCCCACTTGACTGAGCAAATTCGTGAGCATCTTCATAGATTTGGAAACTGCTTTATGCACCTATGGGGGATTTGATTAGTTTTGGTAAGCTTGCTTTTTGACTATTTAGAATAGCATTATTATGCATTTGAACCTCTCATGTAATTATATATTTGAGCAGCCTATTACTTCACAAGGTTGGATATTGTACACTTACTCAATACATATTAGTTTTATGCTCCAATTTCAATCTCCTTTGGTGTGAATTTTGCATGTTTGATTAGCAATTTTGTGAGTGTTATTGTTCTGTCTCTTGGGTTCAATTTCCAGATGGTATCAGATCCTTTTATATCGATTTCTCTCCTTCCATATTACTATTGCGGGTTCGACATATTGACTGGGAGCGTATTTTGCTGACTGGAGGGCATAGTTACTGAGCTATGGACCAATATCAGAAGATCATCTTGACTCCATTCAATTTATTTGAGTGGAAATCTGAGATGGAGATATTGTTGAGAGTGAAAGGTATCTACAGGGTGACCATGGAAACTGAAGCAGATACCAATGCAGCTGCAGAGAAAATTAAATGGCACAACAGGAGGGATGAGGCCTATGGTCTTTTGTGTCTGAGTGTTTCAAGAGACCTCTTCTTCCATGTTGACGGATTGACATCACCTAATGAAGTGTGGGAGAAGCTTGTAGAACTTATCAAAAATACAGATGAGATGAGAGGACATCAAATCAAGAATTAGCTAATCTCCTTGAGTCCCAGTAGCTTTGAATCATTGCAACTCTACTTTTCCAAGTTTAAGGCCTTTGTTTTGCAGCTAAAATAGTGTCGGATCGAAAAGAAGGAAGAGAAACTAGTCTTGGACATACTCTCTAAGATTGGTCCTAACAATTCACTCATTGTTTCGACCTTCCATGCCACCAAGTTGACTGCACGTTCCTGGAAGATGCCTAAGCTTGCATATTTCATGGAATCCCTCACACAGGAGCAAGATAAGTTGGTGATGATGGGCACCATCAAACCTTCCAAAGACCAAGATTTGGTTGCTGGAGATTCAAGGGTGGATTCAAAAAGAAAGAAAAAAGATAAAAACCCACCTGAGCAAAAGAGAGACAAGTCAAAGTCCCAAGAGGAGCCCCAAGGCTCCAAGAAAAACTACCAGAAGAAGAAGAATAAAGGAGAAATGAGAAAGTACGCATACTCCAATAAGGGATATCATCCTCAGAGATCTTATATGAAGAAGCAAATTGACATGCTGACCCAACTCCTGGAGAAGAATAACATCTCCCTTCCTGATTTCTCAAAGAAGAGGTAAGGAGGATAAAATTCAGAAGACGGAGAGAGAGTACATGCCTTGGTTGCTGGCATATCAAGCTCACCTAGATTCATCATAGATTCTGGAGCTTCTAGACATATGGTTTTGACAAAGGAGACATTCTCCTCTCTTGACATGTCGAAAGGTCCACCAATAGTTTTGGGAGATGATTCTCTCACTGACAGTTTGGGGAAGGGTAGGATTGATCTTGACCATGGTAAATTAAATAATGTGTTGTATGTTCCAGGTCTTGCCTCTAATCTCTTGTCAATGTATCAGATGCATCATCTTGGGTCTCCAAAGAAGGCCATATTCTCCCCCGATGATGTTGAATTCACTGAGATTTCGAAAGGTAAAGTCATAGCAAAAGGTGTTGTTGATCACACTTTGAAGCTATACAAGTTTTCCCATTTTCTACCCTACTCAAACCCCTCTGCTCTTCTGATTCATGCTAATGAACCAAGCAAGCTTTGGCATGAAATATTTTTCCATCTTAACTACAAGTATCTTTCTGGTTTGAGTGAAAAAGATATGGTCATAGGGTTACCAAAGATCAAATTTTCTAAAGGAGTCTGTCAAGGTTGTATCCTAGTAAAACACCCAGAGCACGAGTATGAGAGAACTAGTCATGAGAGAACCTCTACACCTCTTGAGTTGATCCATAGTGACATTGCTGGTCCATTCCCTCATATGTCCATGATTCAAGCCAAATATTCACTCACATTCATAGATGACTTTTTCAGGTATTGTTGGGTTCACTTCCTAAAGCATAAGTCTAAATTTTTTGACCTTTTCAAAGTCTTTAGAGCCTTGGTTGAAAACCAATCTAGGAGGAAACTCAAGATCCTCAGATCTGATAATGGTGGTGAGTATGTCAAGTCTGATTTCATTCAATATTGCAAAGATGTAGGTATCAATATGCAGCATTCGATTCCTTACACACCACAGCAAAATGGTGTTGCTGAGAGAAAGAACAGATCACTGAAAGAGATGGCAACCTGCACGATGGAGGCTAAGAATTTGCACCAAAGTTTTGGGTCGAGGCTATAAACTATGCATACTACATCCAGAATAGGGTGCCTCATAAGCATCTTGATGGTATTACTCCTTTCGAATCTTGGAGTAGGCACAAGGCATATGTGACCCATTTCAGGATTTTTGGCTCAAAGGCTTGGACTAGAAATCCAACTGAAAAGAGGAAGGCTTTGCAACCCCAAAGCCAAGAGTGCCTATTTGTTGGGTATTCTAAAAAATCAAAAGGGTACAATCTGATCAACTTGATCACTAACAAAGCTTTCATTGAAAGAAGTGTTCAGTTCGAAGAAGGGCCTTTAGCAGCAATTGAAGTTGGAGAGTCCTCGTCATCACAAGAACCATTGATTGTAAGTGAGGAGACTAATGAGTTTGTTGATTCTGATATGTTTGATAATGATGATTTGATTTCATATCGTAATAGTCGTACAAGACCAAAAGGGGCAGCAAATACCATTCATGCAGCTGGGGAACTAGCTGGAAATCCTAATGACACTAGGAGGACTAAATCTCAATTTGAGAGTGCCTTTTGTGTGAAATATACTCTATTTGTTGAGAAGTGCTATATGATGGTTGAATCATATCCACATACATATGAAGATGTAGCACATGATCCAAGATGGCAAACAGCCATGAAAGATGAATTCAGCTCACTCCAGAAGAAAAACACTTGGGAACTGGTTGATCTTCCCCCAGGGAGGAAGCTAGTTCAATGTAAGTGGGTCTTCAAGACTAATTTTGCTGATGATGGTTCACCTTTGAAATATAAGACAAGATTGGTATCCAAGGGCTACTCACAAGTACATGTTATTGACTACAATGAAACCTTTGCACCAGTGGCAAAGATGGACTCCATAAGGCTAGCTCTATCCATTGCAGCTTCGAAGCAGTGGGAAGTACATCACATGGATGTGAAGTGTGCTTTCCTAAATGGAGATCTCACTAAAGATATTTACATGCAGCAACCTAAAGGGTTTACTTCTAATACATGTTTAGTGTGCAGGTTAAAGAAATCAGTGTATGGGCTCAACCAAGCCCTCAGCGCTTGGTATGCCAAGATTGATGGCTTTCTGTTGTCACTGAGTTCTGTTCGATACAAGTCTGATCCTAATGTATATTTGAAGTTGATTCATGGTTCTTTGATGATTATTGTTTTGTATGTAGATGACCTACTGATTATAGGAAGTTCAAAAAAAGAGATTGCCTCCTTGAAGGATGCAATGAACCATGCATTTTCTATGACAGATTTGGGATTGTTGAGCCAATTCTTGGGTCTCAAAATTTCTCAATCCCAACATGTAATCAAAGTACATCAGTCCAAGTATGCTTCAGATTTTTTCATCAAGTTCAACATGAAATATTGTAAGCCAAGCAAGACTCCATTCCTTTCAGGAGTTAAGCTTGAAGAAGCAGGTTCTTCTCCTATGGTAAATAATACATTGTATAGGCAGTTAATTGGGTGTTTGCTTTATCTTACACACACTCAACCTGGTTTATCTTATGTAATTAGTGTGGCTTTGAGATACATGGATCAGCCTCATGAGATCCATTGGAGAGCAACCAAGAGGATCCTAAACTTTGTTCAAGGAACAAGAACTCATGGGATCTTCTATAAAGAAAAATATGACCTTGATTTGATTGGGTTTACTGATAGTGATTGGGCAGGTGACAACACAGATCGAAAGTCTACATCATGATATGTGTTCATTCTTGCAGAAGGGCCAATCAGCTGGTCAAGCAAGAAGCAGAGTGCCATAGCACTGACATCTATAGAAGCAGAGTATAGAGGAGTTGTAAATGCAGCAACTCAATGTTTTTGGTTGCAGGGGATACTTGGAGAATGTGGCTTCGAATCAGATAATGAATTATTATCTACTGTGATAATCATAGCACCATTCAAATCTGCAATGATTCAGTTTAGAGACAGCGAGCCAAGCACATTGAGATCCATATGCATTACATTAGACAGCTTGTGCATGATGGTACCATTGTTCTACTCTTCTGTTCATCTTCAGAACAAGTAGCAGAAATCTTCACTAAATATTTTAGTGAAAAGACCTTCAGCAATCTCAAATCAATGTTGGGGATTGTTGATCATGCTATGAAGCATGATTGATGACAATATTTCCAAATTTTGTTTCATGTCCATGTTTAAGGGAGGATTTTTCGCACTGGGTTTTTGCCTCTTTCCTTGCTTAAATGGACAAGCAGTATGTAAAGGGTGACTAAGCCTTATTGCTAGGACCTATAGTTTTGTGATATTTACTCATAAATTCAGGATTAAGGGGGGGTGTTAGAATAATCAACCCATAGTTACCTACATTTGACATTAATTAATCATTTTTTTCTTATTACCTAGATTCCTAGATTCCATTCTATGCTAGTTGACTTCCACGTGTCCTAGAAGTCAACACATGCTAAAACTGAGTCATGGAGTGCTTGGGAGACATAATGGAAACCAATTTTAGCAATTCTTCATTATTTGTGGTTCCTTAAAGCGCATATCTGCATTTTCTGAAAGCTGCCTTGATTTATAGGTGTTTTAAAGGCAAAAAGAAAAGCTAGTCTAGGTGTAACTACCTTGTTTTTTTGCCCACATCATCCTTCCTCTTTTTCTCCAATTAAAAGCATATATGAGTTATCTTTCCATCCCTATTTAGCTTTCCCACTTGACTTAGCAAATTCGTGAGCATCTTCATAGATTTGGAAACCGCTTTATGCACCTACGGGGGATTTGACTAGTTTTGGTAAGCCTGCTTTATTACTATTTCGAATAGCATCCTTATGCATTCAAACCTCTCATGTAATTATATATTTGAGCAGCCTATTACTTCACAAGGTTGGCTATTGTACACTTACTCAATACAGATTAGTGTTATGCTCCAATTTCAGTCTCGTTTGGTGTGAATTTTTTCATGTTTGATTAGCAATTTTGTGAGTGTTATTGTTCTATCTCTTGGGTTCAATTTCCACATGGTATCAAAGCCTTTGTATATTGATTTATCTTCTTCCATATTGCTATTGCAGGTTTGACATCTTGACTGGGAGTGCATTCTTCTGACTGGTGGGCACATTTACTAAGCTATGGACCAATCTCAGAAGATCATCTTGACTCCATTCAATTTATTTAACTGGAAAGTTGAGATGGAGATATTGTTGAGAGTGAAAGGTATCTACAAGGTGACCATGGCAACTGAAGCAGATCCCAAAGCAGCTGCAGAGAAAATTAAATGGCACATCAGGAGGGATGAGGCCTATGGTCTTTTGTGTATGAGCGTTTCAATAGACCTCCTCTTCCATCTTAATGGATTGATATCACCTAATGAAGTGTGGGAGAATATTGTAGAGAATTTTGAAAATACATATGAGATGAGAGGACATCAAATCGAAAATGAGCTGATCTCCTTGAGTCCCAGTAGCTTCGAATCATTGCAACTCTACTTTTCCAAGTTTAAGGCCCTTGTTTTGCAGCTAAAACAGTGTGGGATCCAAAAGAAGGAAGAGAAACTAGTCTTGGCAATACTCTCTAAGCTTGGTCCTGACTATTCAGTGTTTGTTTCGATCTTCCATGCCACCAAGTTGACAGCACGAGCATGGAAGATGCCTAAGCTTGCAGAGTTCATGGAATCCCTCACACAGGAGCAAGATAAGTTGGTGATCATGGACACCATCAAACCTTCCAAAGGCCAAGCTTTGGTTGTTGGAGATTCTTGGGTGGCTTCAAAAAGAAATAAAAAAACTAAAAATCCACCTGAGCAAAAGAGAGACAAGTCAAAGTCTCAAGAGGATCCCCAAGGCTCCAAGAAGAACTCCCAGAAGAAGAAGAATAAAGGAGAAATGAGCAAGTGTGCATACTGCAGTAAGGGATAGCATCCTGAGATCACTTGTATGAAGAAGCAAATTGACATGTTGACACAACTCCTAGAGAAGAATAACATCTCCCTTCCGGATTGCTCAAAGAAGAGGGAAGGAGGATCAAATTTAGAAGACAGAGAGAGAGTACATTCCTTGGTTGTTGGCACATCAAGCTCACCTAGATTCATCATAGATTCTGGAGCTTCTAGACATATGGTTTTGAAAAAGGAGACATTCTCCTCTCTTGACATGTCGAAAGGTCCACCAATAGTTTTGGGAGATGAATCTCTCACTGACAGTTTGGGGAAGGGTAGGATTGATCTTGACCATGGTAATTTCAATAATGTGTTGTATTTTCTAGGTCTTACCTCTAATCTCTTGTCAGTGTATCAGATGACTCATATTGGGTCTCCAAATAAGGTCATCTTCTCCCCTGATGATGTTGAAATCAATGAGATTTCTAAAGGTAAAGTCATAGCAAAAGGTGTTGTTGATCTCACTTCGAGGGTATACAAGTTTTCCCACTTTCTACCCTACCCAAACCCCTCTACTCTTCTGATTCATGCTAATGAAGTAAGCAATCTTTGGCATGAAATATTTGGCCATCTTAAATACAAGTATCTTTCTTATTTTAGTGAAAAAGATATGGTCATAGCGTTACCAAATATCAAGTTTTCTAAAGGAGTCTGTCAAGGTTGTATCCTAGGAAAACACCTACAGCACAAGTTTGAGACAGCTAGTCATGGATAACCTCTGCACCTCTTGAGTTGATCCACAGTGACATTGCTAGTCCATTCCCTCATATGTCCATGAGTCAAGCCAAATATGCACTCAATTTCATAGATGACTTTTTCCAGGTATTGTGGGGTTCACTTCCTAAAGCATAAGTCTGAAGTTTTTTACCTTTTCAAAGTCTTTAGGTCCTTGGTTGAAAACTAGTCTGGGAGGAAACTCAAGATCCTCAAATATGACAATGGTTGTTAGTATGTCAAGTCTGAGTTCATTCAGTATTGCAAAGATGCAGGTATCCAGATGCAGCATTCGATTCCTTACACACCACAGCAAAATGGTGTTGCTGAGAGAAAGAACAGATCACTGAAAGAGATGGCAACCTGCATGATGGAGGCTAAGACTTTGCCACCAAAGTTTTGGGCCAAGGCTATAAACTATGCATCCTACATCTAGAACAGGGTGCCACATAAGCATCTTGATGGTATTACTCCTTTCGAAGCTTGGAGTGGGCACAAGCCATATGTGACCCATTTCAGGATTTTTGGCTCAAAGACTTGGGCTAGAATTCCAACTGAAAAGAGAAAGGATTTGAAACCCAAAAGCCAAGAGTGCCTATTTGTTGGGTATTCTGAAGATTCAAAAGGGTACAAGCTGATCAATTTGAGCACTAACAAATCTTTCATTGAAAGAAGTGTTCAGTTCGAAGAAGAGCCTTTAGCAGCAGTTGAAGTTGGAGAGTCCTCTTCATCACCAGAACCATTGATTATAAGTGAAGAGACTAATGAGTTTGATGATCCTGATATGTCTAATAATGATTATTTGATTGCATATCCTAACATTCCTACAAAACCAAAATGGATATCAAAGACCATTCATGCAGTTGGGGAACTAGCTGGAAATCCTAATGACACTAGGAGGACAAGATCTCAACTTGAGAGTGCCCTTTGTGTGAAAGATCCTCTATTTGCTGAGAAGTGCTATCTAATGGTTGAATCAAATCCACATACATATGAAGATGCAGCACATGATCCAAGATGGCAAACAACCATGAAATAAGAATTCAGCTCGCTCTAGAAGAACAACACTTGGGAACTAGTTGATCTTCTGCCAGGGAGGAAGCTAGTTGAATGTAAGTGGGTCTTCAACACTAAGTTTGTTGCTGAAGGGTTCACTTTGAAATATAAGGCAATATTGGTATCCAAGGGCTACTCACAAGTACATGGTATTGACTACAATGAAACCTTTGCACCAGTGGCAAAGATGGACCCCATAAGGCTAGCTCTAGCCATTGCAGCTTCAAAGCAGTGGGAAGTACATCACATGGATGTGAAGTGTGCTTTCCTAAATGGAGATCTCACTGAAGAGATTTACATGCAGAAACCTGAAGGGTTTGTTTCTAAACCATATTTAGTGTGCAGGTTAAAGAAATCATTGTATGGGCTCAAGCAAGCCCCCAAGGCTTGGTATGCCAAGATTGATGGCTTTCTGTTGTCACTGAGTTTTGTTCGATGAAATTCTGATCCTAATGTCTTTTTGAAGCTGATTCATGGTTCTTTGATGATTATTGTTTTGTATGTGGATGACCTATTGATTACAATAAGTTCAAAGAAACAGATTGCCTCCTTGAAGGATGCAATGAACCATGCATTTTCTATGACAGATTTTGGATTGTTGAGGTAATTCTTGGGTCTTGAAATTGCTCAATCCCAAGACGGAATCAAAGTACATCAGTCCAAGTATGCTTCAGATTCTCTCATCAAGTTCAACATGAAATATTGTAAGCTAAGCAAGACTTCATTCCTTTCAGGAGTTAAGCTTGAAGAAGAAGATTCTTATCCTATGGTAAATAATACACTGTACAAGCAGTTGATTGGGTGTTTTCTTTATCTTACACACATTCGACCTAATTTATCTTATGCAGTTAGTGTGGCTTCGAGATACATGGATCAGCCACATGAGATCCACTGGAGAGCAGCCAAGAGGATCCTAAACTTTGTTCAAGAAACAACAACTCATGGGATCTTCTACAAAGAAAAATCTAATCTTGATTTGATTGGGTTTACTGAGCGATTTGGTAGGTGACAACACAGAACAAAAGTCTACATCAGGATATGTGTTCATTCTTGCAGAAGGGCCAATCAGCTGGTCATGCAAGAAGTAGAGTGCCATAACACTCTCATCTACAGAAGCAGAGTATAAAGGAGTTGTAAATGCAGCAACTCAATGTTTGTGGTTGCAGGGGATACTTGGAGAATGTGGCTTCGAATCAGAGTTTTCAACTATTATTTACTATGATAATCATAGCACCATTTGAATATGCAATGATCCAGTTCAGAGATAGCGTACCAAGTACATTGAGATCCATATGCACTACATCAGACAGCTTGTGCATGATGGTACCATTGTTCTACTCTTCTGTGCATCTTCAGAGCAAGTAGCAAACATCTTCACCAATGTTTTTTGTGAGAAGACCTTCAGCAATCTCAAATCACTGTTGGGGATTGATGATCATGCTGTGAACCATGATTGATGACAAGATTTCCAAATTTTGTTTCATGTCCATGTTTAAGGGAGGATTTTTCCCACTGGGTTTTTGCCTCTTTCCTTGGTTGAATGGACAAGCAATATGTAAAGGGTGACTAAGCCTTGTTGTTAGGCCCTATAGTTTTCTGATATTTACTCATAAATTCAAGCTTAAGGGGGGGTGTTAGAATAATCAACCCATAATTACCTACATTTGACATTAATTAATCATATTTGTCTTATTACCTAGATTCCTAGATTCCATTCTATGCTAGTTGCCCTCCACATGTCCTAGAAGTCAACACATGCTAAAAATGAGTCATAGAGCTATTGGGAAACATCCTGGAAACCAATTTTAGCAAGTCTTCTTTATTCCCGGTTCATGTCCATGTTTAAGGGAGGATTTTTCCCACTATGTTTTTGCCTCTTTCCTTGGTTGAATGGACAAGCAATATGTAAAGGGTGACCAAGTCTTGTTGCTAGGCACTATAGTTTTCTGATATTTACTCATAAATTCATGCTTAAGGGGGGGTGTTAGAATAATCAACCCATAGTTACCTACATTTGACATTAATTAATCATCTTTGTCTTATTACCTAGATTCCTAGATTCCATTCTATGCTAGTTTCCCTCCACACATCCTAGAAGTCAACACATGCTAAAGATGAGTCATGGAGCACTTGGGAAACATCCTGGAAACCAATTTTAGCAAGTCTGCTTTATTCTTGGTTCCTTAAAGTGAATATATGCTTTTTCTGAAAGATACTTTGCTTTACAGTTGTTTTAAAGGAAAAAGGAAAAGCTCATCTAGGTGTAACTGCCTTGTTTTTTTACCCACATCATCCTCCCTATTTTTCTCCAATTAAAAGCATGTATGAGTTTTATTTCCGTCCCTCTTTAGCTTTCCCACTTGAATTAGCAAATTCGTGAGCGTCTTCATAGACTTGGAAACTGCTTAATGCACCTATGGGGGATTTGACTTGTTTTGGTAAGCCTATTTTTTTACTATTTCGAATAGCATCCTTATGCATCCAAACCTCTCATGTAATTACATATTTGAGCAGCCTATTACTTCACAAGGTTGGCTATTGTACACTTAATCAATACATATTAGTGTTATGCTCCAATTTCAGTCTCCTTTGGTGTGAATTTTGCATGTTTGATTAGCAATTTTGTGAGTGTTATTGTTCTATCTCTTGGGTTCAATTTCCACATGGTATCAGAGCCTTCGTAGATTGATTTCTCTCCTTCCATATTGCTATTGTAGGTTCGACATCTTGACTAGGAGAGCATCCTGCTGACCGGAGGGCACAATTACTGAGTTATGGACCAATCTTAGAAGGTCATCTTGACTCCATTCAATTTATTTAGTGGAAAGTTTAGATGGAGATATTGTTGAGAGCGAAAGATCTCTACAGGGTGACCATGGCAACTCAAGTAGATCCCAATGCAGCTGCAGAGAAAAATAAATGGCACAACAGGAGGGATGAGGCCTATGGTCTTTTGTGTCTGAGCGTTTCAGGAGACCTCCTCTAATGAAGCGTGGGAGAAGCTTGTAGATATTTTTGGAAAGACAAATGAGACGAGAGGACATAAAATTGAGAATGAGCTAATCTCCTTGAGTCCCAATAGCTTCGAATCATTGCAACTCTACTTTTCCAAGTTTAAAGCCCTTGTTTTGCAGCAAAAACAGCGTGGGATCGAAAAGAAGGAAGAGAAACTAGTCTTGGCAATACTCTCTAAACTTGGTCCTGACTATTCAGTTTTTATTTCGAGCTTCCATGCCACCAAGTTGACAGCACGAGCCTGGGAATATGCCTAAGCTTGCAGAGTTCATGGAATCCCTCACACAAGAGCAAGATAAGTTACTGATGATGGGCACCATCAAACCTTCCAAAGACCAAGCTTTGGTTGTTGGAGATTCAAGGGTGGATTCAAAAAGGAAGAAAAAAGATAAAAAGCCACCTGAGCAAAAGAGAGACAAGTCAAAATATCAAGAGGAGCCCCAAGGCTCCAAGAAGAACTCCCAAAAGAAGAAGAATAAAGGAGAAATGAGCAAGTGGGCATACTGTAGTAAGGGCTATCATCCTGAGAACTCTTGTATGAAGAAGCAAATTGACATGTTGATCAAACTCCTGGAGAAGAATAACATCTCCCTTCTTGGTTGCTCAAAGAAAATGGAACGAGGATCAATTTCAGAAGACGGAAAGAGAGTACATGCCTTGGTTACTTGCACATCAAGCTCACCTAGCTTCATCATAGATTCCAGAGCTTCTAGACATATGGTTTCAACAAAGGAGGCATTCTCCTCTCTTGACATGTCGAAAGGTCCACCAATAGTTTTGGGAGATGACTCTCTCACTGACAATTTGGGGAAGTGTAGGATTGATCTTGACCATGGAAATTTCAATAATGTGTTGTATGTTCTAGGTATTGCCTCTAATCTCGTGTCAGTGTATCAGATGACTCATACTGGGTCTCCAAAGAAGGTCATCTTCTCCCCTGATGATGTTGAAATCACTGAGATTTCGAATGGTAAATTCATAACAAAAGGTGTTGTTGATCACACTTCGAAGGTATACAAATTTTCCCATTTTCTACCCTACTCAAACCCCTCTGCTCTTCTGATTCATGCTAATGAAGCAAGCAAGCTTTGGCATGAAATATTTGTCCATCTTAACTACAACTATCTTTCTGATTTGAGTGAAAAATATATGGTCATAGGGTTACCAAATATCAAGTTTTCTAAAGAAGTCTATCAAGGTTGTATCCTACGAAAACACCCAGAGCACAAGTATGAGAGAGCTAGTCATGAGAGAACCTTTGCACCTCTTGAGTTGATCCACAGTGACATTTTTGGTCCATTCCCTCACATGTCCATGATTCAAGCCAAATATGCACTCAATTTCATAGATGACTTTTCCAGGTATTGTTGGGTTCACTTCCTAAAGCATAAGTCTGAATTTTTGACCTTTTCAAAGTCTTTAGAGCCTTGGTTGAAAACCAATCTGGGAGGAAACTCAAGATCCTCATATCTGACATGTCAAGTCTGATTTCATTTAGTATTGCAAAGATGCAGGTATCCAGATGCAGCATTCGATTCCTTACACACCAGAGTCCTCTTCATCACTAGAACCATTGATTGTAAGTGAAGAGACTAATGATTTTGTTGATTATGATATGTCTGATAATGATGATTTGATTGCAAATCCTAACAACCCTACAAGACCAAAATGGGCAGCAAATACCATTCATGCAGCTGGGGAACTAACTGGAAATCCTAATGACACTAGGAGGACTAGATCTCAATTTGAGAGTGCCCTTTGTGTGAAAGTTCCTCTATTTGCTGAGAAGTGCTATCGGATGGTTGAATCAGATCCACAGACATATGAATATGTAGCACATGATCCAAGATGGAAAACAGCCATGAAAGAATAATTCAGCTCGCTCCAGAAGAACAACACTTGGGAACTAGTTGATCTTCCCCCAGGGAGGAAGCTAGTTCAATGTAAGTGGGTCTTCAAGACTAAGTTTGATGCTGATGGTTCACCTTTGAAATATAAGGCAAGATTCGTAGGCAAGGGCTACTCACAAGTACATGGTATTGACTACAATGAAACCTTTGCACCGATGGCAAAGATGGACTCCATAAGGCTAGCTCTAGCCATTGCAGCTTCGAAGCAGTGGGAAGTACATCACATGGATGTGAAGTGTGATTTCCTAAATGGAGATCTCAATGAAGAGATTTACATGCAGCAACCTAAAGGGTTTTTTTCTAATCCATATTTAGTGTGCAGGTTAAAGAAATCATTGTATGGGCTCAAGCAAGCCGTCGGGGCTTGGTATGCCAAGATTGATGGATTTCTACTGTCATTGATTTTTGTTCGATGCAAGTCTAATCCTAATGTCTATTTGAAGCTAATTCATGGTTCTTTGATGATTATTGTTTTGTATGTGGATGACCTACTGATTATAGGAAGTTCAAAGAAAGAGATTGCATCCTTGAAGGATGCAATGAACCATGCATTTTCTATAACAGATTTGGTATTGTTGAGCCAATTCTTGGGTCTCGAAATTGCTCAATCCCAACATGGAATCAAAGTACATCAGTCCAAGTATGCTTCATATTTGCTCATCAAGTTCAACATGAAATATTGTAAGCCAAGCAAGACTCCATTCCTTTCAGGAGTTAAGCTTGAAGAAGCAGGTTCTTCTCCTATGGTAAATAATACATTGTATAGGAAGTTGATTGGGTGTTTGTTTTATCTTACACACACTCGACCTAATTTATCTTATGCAGTTAGTGTGGATTTGGTATACATGGATAAGCCTCATGAGATTAACTGGAGAGTAGCCAAGAGGATCCTAAAATTTGTCCAATGAACAAGAACTCATGGGATCTTCTACAGAGAAAAATTTGATCTTGATTTGATTGGGTTTACTGACAGTGATTGGGCGGGTGACAACACAGATCGAAATTCTACATCAGGATATGTGTTCATTCTTGCAGAAGGTCCAATCAACTGGTCAAGCAAGAAGCAGAGTGCCATAGCACTGTCATCTGTAGAAGCAGAGTATAGAGGAGTTGTAAATGCAGCAACTCAATGTTTGTGGTTGTAGGGGATACTTGGAGAATGTGGCTTCGAATTAGAGTTTTCAACTATTATCTACTATGATAATCAGAGCACCATTTGAATATGCAATGATCTAGTTCAGAGACAATGAACCACGCACATTGAGATCCATATGCACTACATCAGGCAGCTTGTGCATGATGGTACCATTGTTTTACTCTTCTGTGCATCTTCAGAACTAGTCGCAGACATATTCACCAAAGTTTTTTGTGAGAAGACCTTTAGCAATCTAAAATCACTGTTGGGGATTATTGATCATGCTGTGAATCATGATTGACGACAAGATTTCCAAATTTTGTTTCATGTCCATGTTTAAGGGAGGATTTTTCCCACTGGGTTTTTGCCTCTTTCCTTGGTTGAATGGACAAGCAGTATCTAAAGGGTGAATAAGCCTTGTTACTAGGCCCTATAATTTTCTGATATTTACTCATAAAGTTAGGCTTAAGGGGGGGTGTTAGAATAATCAACCCATAGTTACCTACATTTGACATTAATTAATCATCTTTGTCTTATTACCTAGATTCCTAGATTCCATTCTATGTTGATTGCCTTTCACATGTCCTAGAAGTCAACACATGCTAAAACTGAGTCATGGCGCGCTTGGGAAAGATCCTGGAAACCAATTTTATCAAGTCTTCTTTACTTCGGGTTCCTTAAAGCACATATATGCTTTTTCTGAAAGCTGCCTTGCTTTACAGCTATTTTAAAGGCAAAAGGAAAAGCTAGTCTAGGTGTAACTGCCTTGTTTTTTTGCCCACATCATCCTCCCTGTTTTTCTCCAAATAAAAGCATGTATGATTTTTCTTTCTATCCCTCTTTAGATTTCCCACTTGAATTAGCAAATTCGTTAGCATCTTCATAGATTTGGAAACTGCTTTATGCACCTATGGGGGATTTGACTAGTTTTTGTAAGCCTGCTTTTTTACTATTTCGAATAGCATCCTTATGCATTCGAACCTCTCATGTAATTATATATTTGAGAAACCTATTACTTCACAAGGTTGGATATTGTACACTTACTCAATAAATATTAGTGTTATGCTCCAATTTCAGTCTCCTTTGGTTTGAATTTTGCATGTTTGATTAGCAATTTTGTGAGTGTTATTGTTCTATCTCTTGGGTTCAATTTCCACATAATGGAACTATAGAAGCATTCAACAAGATCTTAGAGAATTCCCTTATAAAGGTATGTAACGCTAACCGAGATGAATGGGACTTGAATATTCCTGCAATACTGTGGGCATATCGCACCACTTGCAAGAGATTAACGGGACAGACACCGTTCAAATTGGTATATGGGAAAGAAGCAGTCATGCCTATGGATTGCATTGTTCCCAGTCTGCGCATTGCAACCAGGACGGGCATGGATGATGAAGCAGCGCTAGAGGAGCACGTGGCATAGTTGATACAGCTCAAAGAAGACAGTTTTATCGCAGGTTTCCATCATCGCGTCGAAGGATCGACAGAAGGCTTGGCATGATCGCCACATAAAGAACAAACAGTTTCAGCAAGGATATTTGGTGTTGTTATATGACAGCAAGTTCATGAAGCATCCAGGTAAGTTACAGATGCACTGGCTAGGGCCATATCTTGTTAATTCCATTACTTCTAGGGGGGCAGTTCTACTGCAGCAATTAGATGGAGCGATGTTTCCAAACTGGTGAATGGTAGCCGACTGAAGCCCTATAGGACAGGGTCGGAATCGCATAATGCTTGAAGCACTGCGCAATGAAAAAAAATGGATAGATAAAGGAAGGGAACACCAGGAGGAAGTGGATGCACAAGTAGGGGAGTTAGTAGTGCAGTTAGGAAGATCTATCACAAAAACGATAGGGTCATGACATAGTCAAATCAACAATAAATGAAGAACAGTTAACTGCCAGTGCTTGTTGAAGCGACGCGTATTGATGGCAGATCTGACCGTTGGGTTGACAAGATCGACTACGAATTTGGGCAGTTAATGCATGATTTGGTCATGATGGCCTTGGTTGATTCGGTAATTATTAGAATGGACCGACTGGATGTTATAAGAAGGTTCTCGACACGGGCTGAAAGCACCACTATGCTAAGTCGAGTTGCAATGATTGTTGAAGCGAAATTAAGTTCCAGAGCTACCAAGTGATTTGCGAGAGTTGCAAAGTGAAGAAGATGGTGCGTCATGACTGTGGGGCATTGTTGCGGCATGCAGAGCACCCCAGACATAGTAGAGATTTCAAGTGAGAGGGACTCGCAAATCATACCAGTAACCATTGTTGAGGAAGTTGCCAGTATGCAAGTTGGATCGTCGTCCATCCCAACGAAGAAGCAGTGGGGGCAAAAGCCTAGCTCTCTGACGTCGACGAAGAGGAAAACAAGAACATCGTTAAGAGCATGTGAAGATGCAACCTCCCAGATGGGGCCATCTAGCTCTGGTGCTGTAGAATCAGCGGTTCGAATCGAGGTCTCCATTAAGGACATCCCAAGCTACATCGTTCCCACCTGACCCATTGTGCAGCCTCAATGGCTCACCAAGAATCATAAGTATCAACCGAAGATGCCACTGCTACCAAAATGGATGGTGTGCTACACAGATATTGTCCCATCATTGATGAAGATGAAATATGACGACCACGACCTGTTGGTGTTACAGGATGTAGCGAATGAGCCTTATTAGTCTTTGCCCTTAGTCACAGGCGAGCCCATAGTGGGTATCCCGTAGGCATGGGCGCACGGGTTGGATAAAGATGGGTTGCTAGGGCTCATCAACATGCCGCACTTTGGGCAATTGAATGAAGCAAACGCCTCTGTTAAGCAACTCTCAGCTTGCTTTCATGGAGGGACGTTTTGGTTGGACACACCAGTCACAATCACGGTGGATTTGATCTCGGACATTATGGGGTTTCCAAAGGATGGGCTAGACCCATCACAATACTTCAAAGGCAGAGATAATGATAAGTGACTTGTTGCACAGTTGAAACTGAAGTATGACTTGCAACGGGATGGCAGAGTGTATCGCATTGAAAGCATCAATGAGCGGGCCGTACGTATCGGCGCTAGGATATTAGCAAGTAAGATTCTCCATAAGAATCGCCCCATCCAGTGCACTTCAGCGGGGATTGTGTGTGCATAACAATGCACAAAAGGGGTGCAAATTAACTGGGCACTCTTCTTGATGAACCAATCGACATAGGACGCAGTAGAAATATAGGCCGGAGAGCAGCCTTTCACATATAGCTGGCTACTGATCCTCATTGCATTAATGTCTTGGATGGAGCCAGTGGATTACCAGGGGATGGAATTTGAAGGAATTAAGGTGTGCACGAGCGCACTGTATCAAAATCTGTGGTGGGTCGAGGAGCCTACTAGAAAAGAGGATTGCGCGATCCACTTTTGGGTCTACTAGGAAGCGTTGCATGCAGCAACTATCAAAGTTCCCCGACTCTCCAATGAGGCCGCAACTAAATATCAGAGGATCACTCGGTTCGCCATAGGACCGCACACCATTCATGTTCAATCTCGAAGCAACCTAGATAAACAATGGTTACCCATTTCTAACAAGGTGACAAATGAGGAATTAGATGCGACGATTGATGACTGGCCTGTAGAATGGAGGGAGCCGGTTAGCGCCAACGAAGTATCAGCAAGACCACCAGCACATGAACCTGACGATCTAGTTTGAAGAACTGACCAACAGAGTCACCATGACTCTGATGGAAAATCATCGACAGAGACTCCCACTGACCCAAAGGCACAATGCATTCTTAAGGAGATAAGGACTAAGAGGCGAATGGAGCAGGATGCGAGCAGCAACGCAATTTCAGCAATGGAGGCACAGCTACAAATGCTCATCAAAGCTGTCAATGACACAACTGACGCAGTCGCCAAGGGAATGAAGAAGTCTGCGCAGGAGTGATTCACGGCAGTAAGATCCCAGTTGAACTTTGTACATAATGTTGTTTTAAAATGCGCACTGGAGAGCACAGCTATGCAGGACTATGCGTCAATTAGCACCGAGCCGCGGGTTAGGAATGTTCAGATTCCCCAAACTGTGATTGACACTGGACGAGAGGATGTGAATTCCTCACTACAGCAGCTACAGAGCATTGCAGTGGACATCAACAAGTGGACTATCCAAACATTAGTACACATGTAGCAGGTTGCCAACCAGGAGTTGGTCAATCGATAGAAGGATATCAGCAACTAGTACTTGTGGTCGCAAGAGGAAGAGGAAGCGCTGCGGAAAGAGGTAGAAGAATTACGCCATACAAAGGAAAGGTTGACGGTAGATAAACCGCAGGAAATCAAGGCGTTGAAAAAGGTGCAAGAGGAATTAAAAATGAATGCGGCAGAAGGAACCACAGATCTAAAGAGAGAAATTGACCGCCTTGTTATTGAAAAGGTGCAGCTTTGTGCTAATCGGGGGTAAGTGGAAGAGGCTGTTACGGATGCTTGTCAATGCATCCATGAAAGCACTACGGAGTTAGATGCAGTAGCAAAGGAAAAGAGACTCGAGGAAGTTATCGCGCAGTTACAGCTAGAAAACAGTATTTTGAACACTCTGGTCTACCCAGACACACCACCAGAGAAAATTGCAAAACGAAAGGGTGCCATCGAGGAGATCGCGGCACAATTTGAAGAAATGGAGAAGGAGGCAAAAAAGATTACTGATGTGACAACACAATCTTGGGGTAGTGTCGTTCAAGATGAACAGTTAGAGCAACTAACAAAGCAGTTGCAGGAAGCTGAGAGCCAATTGACAACACTGAAGACGGCATTGAGGACAATGCCACCAATTGTTCAAATTACGTGGTCAACAGAGTTAAAGGAGCTACAACAATGAGTTGGAAAGGATCAGGAGCGACAGCGAAAGCGCAATGACCAACTCGACGAGTTCCAAGAAATTGGCGCCCAATTGTCGATAAAAGCAGTCACTGCGCTGCAGGATGTGCAAGAGTGTAAGAAGGAAGTGAATGCAAAGTTGGAGGAGCACTCGTGAAAGTAGGATTTTCTCGGAAGTCAGGACCTTGCTGAGAACATTAAAACGCAAGTAAAAGAGATTACTTAGCAATACGAAGACTTCAAGCTGAAAATCAACGAGTACACCATGTCCAACTAACGTGGTTCGAGGGCGACCATAAGATTGTGTTGGGGGCCTATTGGCAGGGGTTTTGGGATAATTCAATTGCGCAGCATCGCGGATGTTGTGCAAGCTCAAAAGACACCGCACAAGACAAATATGGCGCGCAAGGCGGAAGATAGACTATTTTTTAATATTATGTGTCACTTTTTGTACTTTTTGACTATATTTTGCGGATGTTGGTCATTAGTTGGTAGAGTCAGTTAAAGATTAGTTAGAAAATCGTCCAAGTGGAACATGAATGTAAAGGCGCAAGCCTATAAGTAGAAGAAGCATTGCAAATGTAAAGATATCGTAGAATGAGAATTGAGAGTTTGAGGCTCAATTGAATTGTTGTCTGTTTTGAATCTGTGGTTGATTGCACAGAAGCTAATATGATAAGGAGGTTGATCTGAACTATTGTTATCGTTTTGATGTTATCTTTTTGTCTCTTTCTGTTTTCTCGTTTTGCAAACCCAATGATGAATGTGAACTGAATCTGCGACATGGATCTATGATGCGATGTTTATTGCTTATGAATAATGTTATCTTTCTAGATCTGTTTTCGCACTTGTAGTCCTTTTATGGTTATGTATGAATGATGCGATCTGCGAAGAGCAATGATGAATGGTTTTGTTAATAATTAAGTAACTGGTCAGATCTAGTAGATAAGTTGATGAATTGTCGATTCCCATAGTCATCTTCAATTATGTGGAAACTTGGTTCTGTCAGCCCTCCCTCACACATCTTGAGTGAGACTTCATCCGCTTCGCGGGTGTTGCTGGACAGGGTAAAACCTATCTGGGTCGGTGCTCAGGGAGATCACGGTGAGTTGAAAAGTTACCTAGGAAGTGTTTGTCTACCTAGAGTTGCCTTGGGGTGGAAAAAGACACTTAAATGTGACTCCTAGTCATTTTGTGCATTTAATGAAGTGAGATGCACTTTATATTTTTTAAGTGACTTTATTAAAAAGTTAAGTGGGTGTTTTCCTAAGTTTGCATTTAAAAGTTAAGTGAGTGATTAAATAGAAAAAGGAGGTTGCTCAACTTTATTAAATGACATGAATGCACTAAATGTCCTTTAGTTTTATTTAATGGAGCATTTCATGTGAACCCCACATCTAATCTAATCTTGACCTTTAGATAAACAAGGGAAGTTGCCATGATCAAAAAGGCTAGGGCAAGGCAAATGAGATTCATTCTATTCATCTTCAATAGAGAATTTTGAAAAGAGAGAGAAAGAAGAAAAGTGAGGGTTTTGGAGAGAATTCAAAACCAGAGAGAGAAATTTTGAAACATATTTGCAGGCAAGAAGACTGTACTTGTGCACAAAAATCGAGGAGATTGACCTCACATATTTCGAGGAGGGTGACTGCACAGATTTTGAGGACAGATTATGTACATCTTGTACGATCAGCACAAAAATTGATGAAGGTACATCCAACATTAAATTCTCATCTTATGCACAGAAATCGAGACTGTACAGATTCTGAATTTGGCACAAAAATCAAGACCATATGGCCTGCAATAAATTATGTCAATACAGTATGGTCTGACACAGAAATCGAGGCAAATTCTGTGGGCACAAATTTTGAGGTAGAAGACAAAAAATTAATTGTTGTCTGTACAGCAATTATTTGGCATGAATTTCAAGGCCGAGTCTGGCATGCTTTTTGAGGAAGAAATTTTCAGCAGTGGCTTCAAATTTCGAGACTAAAAAATTGATAAGTACCGCTGAATTTATTTTCTGTAATTTTACTAAAGAAAAATAAAATCTCTCTCACTTAGAAAACAGGTTTTCCCTTGGGGGTTTTATCCTGGGCCATTGGTCAAAAATAAGTGTCTAACTTTTCATGTGTGTAAATGTATGAAATTTTCTGAGTTTTGCATTTCCAGTTTGAAAAGAAAATTTCTGAATTTGTTTAAAGTTGATAAAAATTTTCACATGTGTTTCAGTCTGGATAATTTGTGAAAAATTATGCATTGAAAGGATTGGGCCTCAAACTATGCAAAGAAGCCTAAAGCCTTGAAACTGGGTTGGGGAAACTTTCAAAAAACTTTCATGGTATCAGAACTTTTATAAAGATCAGAATTTTAAACATTCAGAAATTGGGGTTTGAAGTAAAAGAAGTCTTGAACAGCTTGCTTGAAGGTACAGGTTGCAGTCATGGTTTTCGGTCTTAGAGTGGAAGACAGATTAGAGTGGACTGCAAATTTTAGCCCTTGGAAGGCTAGAATTAGTTTGATTATTGAAGAGAATGAACTATGGGATATAGTTCATGGGACAGTAGCAAATCTTGTGGTAGTACCTGTTGATGCAACAAATAAGGAAGCCTTTATGAAAAAGGATATAAGGGAAAGAAGAGTCATTCTTGATGTGGTGAAGGATCATGTGATCCCTCACATTTCAGCCAAAGACCATGCTTTTGAGATGTGGACAGCTTTGACAAAACTTTATTAGAGTTCCAATGAAAACAAGAAGATGGTATTGAGAGAGAAGTTGAAGAGTGTGTACATGGGTAAAGGGGAAAGCATGGCATCATATCTTACCAAGATCACACGGGTAAGAGATGAGCTAACACTTGTAGGAGAGGTGATAGGTGTTCTTGAGATGGTGCATACAGCACTAAATGGAGTGTCACAGCAGTGGACCGTATTTGTTCAGACCAATATTGGGAGGGAGAACATGCCCACATGGGATCGATTGTGGGATGATCTCACACAGGAGGAGATACAGAGAGGCTTCATACAGGGAAGCTCATCACATCAAAGGGATGATGAGGAGAATGTTGCTTTAGCAGCAAAGGGAAAGAAGAAGAAGAAGTTCAAGAAGGGTTCCAAGGAGGGAGCCAAACAACATGATGGGGAGAACAAGGACATGAGCAAAGTGAAATGATTTGCATGTCAGAAGATGGGACACTATGTTGGACAGTGTCCTAACAAGAAGAATAAGAAGCAGCAGACTGCAGCTACAGTGGAGATTGATGAGTTTACAGTGAGATTTGAGAGACTTTTCTCTCTTTGCAGGTGTTGGTGTTGAGAGAGCTTCTTCTATTACTAGCAGGTATTTTGAGGACCACATGGAGCATTCCATGATTGTTGGGCATTCATTGAATGCCACCACTACTTCCTCCACTTGGTACATTGATAGTGGATATTCCAGTCATATGACAGGTGATTGAGACATGTTCACAGATATCTCAGAGTCAGACTTGGAGATGGAGGTTGTATTGGGAGATGATACATTGGTGAGAGCAGTTGGGCGAGGGACTGTCCGCTTTGAGAGGGAGTCCATGTAGCCTATGTTTCTGAGGGATGTGTTGTATGTCCCTGGGCTGAAGAAAAACCTTTTTTTCAGTTTCCATGATAGGGGACAGAGGCTTCAATGTATATGTCCTTGATGGGAAAGTTCACATCTTTCCCAAGTCAGCAGGTCCATTTGACTCACGGGTGATTGGAGTTAGGACTGGGAAACTATACAAGATTCTTTTCCAGCCACATCATGCACTATCACACACTCAGAGCAGTGATGAGTTGTGTGAGATATGGCACAGGAGGATGGCCCATCTTCACCATCCAGCTTTGCGGATGCTGAGAGAGATGACTACAGGTATGCCAAAGTTCAGTACGGAGTCGAGTGGTGTGTGTATAGGGTGTGCTTTGGGAAAGTACACCAAGACTTCTTTTTCAAGCAATGATTCCAGATCAAAGGGAGTGCTTTAGTTGATCCATTCAGATCTATGTGGTCCCATGTCATATGCCTCTTTGACAGGATATGAGTATTACATCACTTTCATTGATGACTTTTCCAGTAAGACCTGGATCTATTTCCTTAGAAGCAAGAGATCAGAGGAAGTCTTGCTTCGGTTCCAAGAGTTCAAAGTTCTTGTGGATAACCAAATAGGAAAGAAGATCAAGGTACTTCGGTAAGACAATGGAGGTGAGTATAATTATCATTCTTTTGATGAGTATTGTTGACAAGAGGGGATAAACAGGCAGTTGATTGTTCCTTACACTCCACGGCAGAATGGAGTGGTTGAAAGGAAGAACCGTTCCATAGTCGGTGCAACTAGAGCAATGATGCATGATCAGATTCTTCCTTTCTTTCTATGGGAAGAAGTCTATAGTACTGTTGTTTATGTTCTCAACAGGAGTCGGTACCATGCATTGAGGAGTAAAACTCGTGAGGAGACATTCACAGGGAAATTTCCTGAGATAGGTCACTTTCAGATTTTTGGTTGTCGTACATACTCTCATGTCCCTTCTGAGAAGAGGACAAATTTGGAGGCTACAGGTGAGCATGGTATTTTTGTTGGTTATGATGATACATCGAAGGATTTTCGCATATACCTTCCTTCGCAAAGGAAAGTTGTAGTGAGGAGGGAGGTGAAGTTCGAGGAGGAGAAATCCTTCAGGAGGTCTCTTGATTCCAAGATGGAAGATCAGCAGGGTACTACACAGGTGACAGCTCAGAGTTCAGTGAGTCAGAGTTCAAGATCACCGGTTTCAGGTGTGATTGGGTCACAAGTTACAGGGGCCTAGTCTACAGGTACTTCTGGTACAAGGACAGGTTCGTAGATGACACCTTCAGGTGATTCGAGTACTAGTGGTACAGGTTCTCAAGTTGTTGGGACTTCTTCAAGGAGACAGATGTCTAATGAGGAGGTTGGGGAGAGTTTGAGACAAGATGATTCCTCTAGGAAGAGGAAGCCAAGTTGGCTTCAGGATTTGATGAAGGAAGTAGAGTAGTCAGTTGGAATGCCCAAGAGGGACGTCAGGAAGAGCAGGGCACTTGAGATATTTTCTGTCTATATGGCATAAGTGACTAGCTTGCGTGACACCGTTCCTAATACTTATGACAAGGATTTTGCACACCAGGTATGGAGAGATGCCATGATCGAGGAGTACAACTCCATCATGAAGAATGGGGTGTGGGAAGTGGTTCCGAGACTAGAGGGGAAGTCAGTTGTGACTTCCAAATGGCTTTACAAGATAAAGCATGCTGCGAATGCAAGTATTGAGAAGTTCAAAGCTCGTTTTGTTGCACATGGTTTCTCACAGGTCGAGGGAGTTGACTATGATGAGACATTTGCACCAGTGGCCATATTTTTTTCGATCAGGACAGTGATCTCCATCGTTGCAAAGATTGGTTGGAAGATCCATTAGATGGATGTGAAAACCACTTTCCTCAATGGTTTTCTACAGGAGGAGGTATATTTGGAGCAGCCACAGGGCTTTGAGGTATGTGAGAGAGTCACTCATGTTTGCAGGCTGAAAAATTCCTTGTATGGACTGAAGCAAGCCCCTCGGGCTTGGTATTCCAGGATCGACACCTTCTTGCTTTCGATTGGGTTTCAAAAGAGTAAAGCAGATCCCAACCTATACTACATTGTGGTTGGTGGGGTTCCACTTATTCTTCTGTTGTATGTTGATGACGTGTTCACCACTGGGGGAGAGCACCTCATTGATGCATACAAAAAGGATCTTGCTTCAGAGTTCGAGATGACAAACCTTGGGCTGATGCATTATTATTTGGGGATGGAGGTTTGACAGGAGGATGGACATGTTTTCCTGGGGAAAGGAAAATATGTTGTAGATGTTCTGAAGAGATTTCAGATGACAGATTGCAGACCGATGTCGACACCCATGATCACCAACTGGGAAAAGCTTCATGCTTCAAAGGAAGAGTTGGTGGACCCTACCTTATATCGTTAGTTGATTGGTTCGTTGATGTATTTGGTCAACACTAGACCAGATATGAGTTTTGCAGTGAACACTCTCAGTCAGTTCATGGTGGAGCCCAGGAGAGTGCATTGGACTGCTGCAAAACACATCTTGAGGTGTCTTGCAGGTATAGTTGATTATGGATTGGATTGTAGGAGATCTGGTGGAGTGGGGTCGATTGGCTATATAGATTCAGATTGGGCAGGTAGTGTTTCGGACCGAAAGAGCACTTCTGGTTGTTGCTTCATCTTTGGTTCGGCAATTGTGTTGTGGTTTAGCAAGAAGAAAAAGTCCATGGTATTGAGTTCTGCTGAGGCTGAATACATGGCATCCAGCCATGCCAGTTGTGAGGCCTTGTGGGTTCGCAATTTGATGGTGGATTTGTTTGATATGGAGATGAGTCCCACATTTATACAATGTGATAATCAGAGTTGCATCAAGCTCTCTGAGAATCCAATATTTCATTACAAGTCGAAGCACATTGAGATTAGATATCACTTCATCAGGGACAATGTTCAGAGACAGGCTGTTAGGTTGCAATATGTTCCGACAGATGAGCAGATGGTTGACATTATCACGAAGGCTTTGGGTAGAGGGAAGCATATCTACTTCAGAGATAAGTTGGGAGTGGTGAAAAACACCTTCCTCGGTAAGAGGGAGTGTTGAAAGGTTACCAAGGAAGTGTTTGTCAACCTAGAGTTTCCTTGGGGTGGACAAGGACACTTAAATGTGACTCCTAGTCATTTTGTGCATTTAATTAAGTGAGATGCACTTTATATTTTTAAAGTGACTTTATTAAAAAGTTAAGTGGGTATTTTCCCAAGTTCACATTTAAAAGTTAAGTGAGTGATTAAATAGAAAAAGGGGGTTGCTCAACTTTATTAAATGACATGAGTGCACTAAATGTCATTTAATTTTTATTTAATGCAGCATTTAATGTGAACCCCACATCTAATCTAATATTGATCGTTAGATTGACAAAGGAAGTTACCATGATAAAAAAAGGCTAAGGCAAGGAAAATGAGATTCATTATGTTCATGTTCAAGAGAGAATCTAGAAGAGAGAGAGAGAAAGAAGAAAAGTGAGGGTTTTGGAGAGAATTCAAAACCACAGAGAGAGAAATTCTGAAAATTATTTGCAGGCAAGAAGACTGTACTTGTGCACATAAATCAAGGAGATTGACTACACAGATTTTGAGGAAGGTGACTGCACAGATTTCGAGGATAAATTTTGTACAGCCTATATGATCAGCACAGAAATCGAGGAAGGTACAGCCATCATTAAATTTTGATGTTATGCACAGAAATCGAGACTGTATGGATTATGAATTTGGCACAGAAATCAAGACTGTACGGCCTGCAATAAATTATGTCCATATAGTACAGACTGACACAGAAATCGAGGCATATTTTTTGGGCATGAATTTCGAGGTAAAAGACAAAAAATTAATTGTTGTCCGTACAACAATTATTTGGCACGAATTTAGAGGCTGAGCCTAGCGCATTTTTCGAGGAAGAAATTTTCAGCAGTGGGTTCAAATTTCGAGACTGGAAAATTGATAAGTACCGCTGAATTTATTTTTTGTAATTTTACTAAAGAAAAATAAAATCTCTCTCACTCAGAAAATAGGTTTTCCGTAGGGGTTTTATCTTGGGCCATTGGTCAAAAATAAGTGTCTAATTTTTCATGTGTAAATGTCTGAAATTTTCTGAGTTTTACATTTCCAGTTTGAAAAGAAAATATCTGAATTTGTTTAAAGTTCAGAAAAAGTTTCACATGTGTTTTAGTCTAGATAATTTGTGAAAAATTATGCATTGAAAGAGTTGGGTATTAAACTATGCAGAGAAGCCTAAAAGCTTGAAACCGGGTTGGGGAAACTTTCAAAAAAAAACCAGCGTCGACAGAGTGGGAACCCCTGTCGACTGGGTTTTGTTGGTGGGGTTTGCACCAACAAAGTGAAAGAAGTATTCAGGACAAGTTCATATTTGCAATAGGGGAAAAGGTTTCAGTGTAGCCAATTCCTTCTTGCTAAGAAAACCCTTTTGCTTCTAAGCGATCCTTATGTCTTTCAACAACACCATGAGATTGGAACTTGTTCTTGTTGACCCATCAACATTTCACTATGTTCTTTCCTTGCAGTCAAGGAACTAGTTCCCAAGTTTTATTTTTCATCAAGGAATGGTACTCTTCAGCCATAGCATTCTCCCATTTATGTCAACCATGTGCATTTGCATATGTTTCTGGATCAAATGAATCTAGGACATGTGCCATTATAGCAACACTGCCACATTTTTTAATTCAATTGCTTCAATTGTCTTGGTGGCATAATGGGGTAGACAAGAATTATTAAAAGAGGAATTTTTGGTATCAATCAACCCATCAAACTGTCAACCTGAAATATCAAGATAGGTATTCGAGTTTGTAGTTATAGAGGGACCATGAGTTGAAGTAGGTGTGGATTTGATTGCTCAATCGAAACTCCAAGATACAGTTCAGTTGATCATGTTTCTGTCATATTCTCAAAGGGATCATTGCTTATTAAACTAGAGGAGGAGTTTAATAATTTGATACCTAAGGTCCTCTCATCAAAGACAAAATCCTTGAAGATGATGATTTATTGTTTGACTAGATCAAACAATCAGTAGGATTCCTAATCTTCAGAATATCCATTATGATGCAAGCATGACTCTTTGCATCCAACTTCTTTTGTAGCAGTCTGGTATATGTTCCCATGCAATAAATCCAAACAATACAAGGTGACGGATGAAATATTTCCTTCCACTCCATTTCTTGGTAGGAGTCATTTTAAGAATTGCTCAGGTCGAAACAATGTTTAGTAGACAGTTTGAGCAGTAAACAACTTCTACCCAAAAGCTAGTTGGAAAATCTTTGGCCTAAATTAAACAATGCACCGTTTTTAACTAAGTCTAGTTTTTTCCTTTCTACTATTCCAGTTTGTTGAGGTGTGTGAGGTACCAATCTCTGCCCACATATTCTCCACCATTCTCTAATCTCAAACATTTCATAGGTTTATTGCATTGTTTTTCAACTAATTCCCTAAGTTCCTTGAACTTTTCAAATACATGACTCTTATTCTTCAAGAATTGTACCTGTGTACCTAGGAAAGTCATTAATGAAGATCAAAATGTACCTCGCACCTGCTAGTGATGGTTTGTTCATGTAACAAAGGTCACCATGGACCAATTCCAAGCAATATTTTGCTCTCCATGTCTGGTCGATCTCAAAGGGATCTTGGTGATGTTTGTCAAGCACACACACTTTACACACTCCATCAAGTGGAACAATCTTAGGCAGGTCCAAAAACCATGTCATGGTTCGCCATAAATTTCAAACTTCGGAAATCAAATGTCAATGTCGTTCATGCCAAGTTTTGTTAATGTCATCATCCCGAGCAATTGGAGCAATTGGACCTATATTTATTTTGGGAGCATCACAAAACTCATACAATCCATTTTTGGGATCAAGAAACCCTTCAACAACAGTTTACCAATCATGTACATCCTTCTCAATGCACTGATTTGGCCAAATTCAACCTTCCTTCCAGTCTGAGTAAGTTGAGGTATTGACAACATATTTACACTAAAGTTGGGGAAATGATACACATTGGTAATCACACCAGTTTGACATTCAATATTACCACAACCAACAACAATAAATGCATAATCATTCGCTACAAAAAAAAAATTCTGCAGATTCAATTAAGAAAGAAAAGAGAGACATCCTTAGCCATATGATGGGTACAACCAAAATCAACTATCCACTCACTATGAGTTGTGTGAGCATGTAGGGCCTAAAAAGAACTAATAGAAAATATAAAAATTATCTTCTTGATCATGTCGTCGGTAGGCCCGCTTCAATTTTATCGATGTCTCTTCCTGATTTTTTTCTTCTTCCAACAAGCCTTTTCCATACGTCCTAATTTTTCACAATAATCACATGCATTTTCATGTCCTTTTTAGTTGTATCTTCGTGCTTATTCTTCTCAATCTGGTTGACACACTCCCAATTTTTCTCAAAATTACCCTATTGACTTGTTTCTCTATAGTTATGCCAACCTTTGTCCTTCAGCAGATGGGCATATTGCCTAACTCTTAGTTTCCCTTTGTCAAGCAATTTCTCATGTGCTCTAATCAAGAAACTACAAAATGAATCAAAGGTATAGTCATTACCATGTTCTTTCTAAGATTCCCAACTTGCACATAACATTAAACATAATATATTCAAAGAGTTATTGGTCTTTCTTAAAATCCTTTCCACATTCTCCCAATTTCAATTGCAGTTCCTTGATTTGTGCCAAATAGTTCTCCATCCTTTCAAAGGAGAGAGGATCCAGAGATATCAACTCTTTCTCAATCTGCATGACCTAACATTCATTGACCTTGTCGAATGGACCCTCTAGTTTCTTCCATACTCGATAAGGACAATCAATTGCACTCATATGAAAGTGAATCTCCTTCTAAATGTAGGTGGTGGTCACTCCTATAATCTAAGTCACAAGGTTCGTCGAATTTGAACCGTGAGGTTCAAAATTCGGTGAATCTCGAAAAAAATCTAAATTCGTTTAGGTTTGGCTTGAAATTCATGCTGAGAATTGTGGGTTACGCTCTGGCATCGGGTCTCTTTTATTGGCTTAGATCTATTTTCTTCTTGGACTCATCTCTCGCGTCGAATCTCTCTGGTTCTCCTCACATAGGGTTTCTCTGCTTCCAATAGAAACATTCAGATGCTCTATCTCCTTACTTCTAGCAACGGGTATATGTATACACCTCCAATTGATTTCATTTCACACATAATCATAATATCGGGGATATCATTTCCAATTTTCCACACAACTAACTATCCACTGCTCTGGTGTCGATAAAAATACTTAGGAAATTGGTGCTATCAAACACGACCTTTGTTGAATTAAATCGGTGCTTGATTTCTATGAGGTTGTTTTCTTCATTATATTATATTAATATGCTATAAAATATTTATATTTGTAAATTATGTGTAATATGTATATTGTTGAACCTAATGTCAAACCTCATCTGAAAATCTGAATTTGAACCCAAATTTCATGGTTGTCGAACTCGAACCATGTGACATAGCCTACAACCTCATCCTTCCTCTCATTGAGAATAAACATATATTGGTCATCCGTCGGATCTAAAACTACGATCTTGGTAAACTACCATAGATCCTTACTTTTCAATAAGGTTTCCATATCTTGCACCCATATTCCACACTTGTGACCATTCAAGATCACAAGCTCTTGCTTGGAGGCCATGATATCAATCTATTAGTCTAACCTTAATACAATCTATAATTCTAAACCCAAAGCCAATCACAAATAATCTAACTCAATAGAACATGTCAAGATGACACTTCAAACATACTTGTAAACAATAGGTTGTGTGTCGAACCAACAACTCTAATAACATGTTGGAAAAACTAGGAGATTAGACATTACAAAAATCACCAAGATTAAGAAATTCCAAGAAGAGGTGGTGTCTAAAGACATTGTTTCAACACTTAAGCACATAATAACAATACATTGAAAGGCAACACTCACTCCTCAAAAAATTTCAGATTGCATTCACTATCACACAAGGGTGATCTTTTACATCTCCAAGATGTAATCAACTCCCTTGAAGTGAGGAAGATCGTGTCTGCACACTTGGGTTATCACACTTAACGATTTTGTTGGAACTTGTGTCATAGTCAATGTTTTTATTCCAATGACTTGATCGATCGGTTGGTCGATCAGTTAGTCAGCTTGTTCATTGGTCAGTCGGAATATCTGATTTGCTAAGTAGAATTATCATAGGTAGTGAAGGACCTACTGAAAGTAAAGAAAATAAAGGCTGGTTTGCAAACACCAGTTGGTTTTAAACCAACTTCAATCGAATGGGAAAAGCAATTGGCATCAACCAGAGATGTTTAGACTCATGTTCACAAGCAGAATTGCAATGCAAAGTTGAGATGATGACGAATAATACAAGTTTTATGATTTGTATTTGCAAAACATCATCAAGGATGTGGCACGAGTCTTCAAGATCTGTATGAGATGTATGTAGAGATAATTGAGCACGTATATGCAATGTTGTAACATATATGCATTTTCCTTGGCCAATATTTGACAAGATCTATACCTAGAATGCTTGAGGCGGGCAGCTTTTGTGACAAGGGGATGAAAAGAGATGAGCAATGATTCACAGAAAGAAGAATACTGGAAGACAACATCTTCAGTTCAGCGCATGCATGAAGATAAGTTGTACTTCAGCACCTGCATGAGGATGAGTTCAGCATTAACCCTCGCTCTCTGACCTTAGAGAGGCATTATGATCAGTCTATTGCATGGATATGAGTCCATCAATTGCTTGAGAAAATGTTCAGTTCAGTGCCTAAGTTGAGCACCTAGTTTGATTGCATGAAGATAAGCCACATGCTAGCAACCAGAAGTTTAAAATAAAGATGGAAGATGGCACTGATTTTGGGGAAAGCATGTTGTTGTTTTAAAGATCTGCAGTTGATATATTTAGAAAAGAAGGCTGTTATTTCTGGAGGAAGGCGTTGCTTTTGAGGAGAGAGTATGTTGAAGCTGGCGCTACTGTTGGTAAGAGGGATCTACTATTTGTGAAAAAATGTGTTGTTGCTTTTAGAAAGAATCTATTGTTGGGGTTCTTCTTTGAGGAGAGAATATGTTGTCTTTTGGAAGGATATAATTCTTGCTAACATGTTTAGAAAAGGGGGATGCATTTGTGCATTAAGTATGATGATATGTTTAGAAAAGATACATCTGTTTTTAGAATGAGGGAGTTGAAGCACAAAATTACATGTTTAGAAATGAAGAATGGATTTTTTAGATCCTACTGGCCCTATTCTATCCATCGGTTAGTTGTTGATTATATTTCCTCTTTGGTTCTCTGTTTCCCATCTCTTTACTTTGTTCTCTCCCCCATTTCAGATTGGGATTGCAAAACCACAATCTAGAAGCTCTAAAAGGACATTTTGACTTAACCCTTTACAATAGATTTTATCTCCTAGTAGATAGAGAAAATAAAAATTAAAGTTGTGATTCGATAATCCCCAGAAGTTCCTTGCAGTTGAAATGATCGGAAGTCAGGTCATACAGACTCCAGTGTAATCAAGAGACTATGATTAATAAAATTATTGGTTGGTTACTACATGTTTCTTGTAGCTTCTTGTGATTTTTTGTGGATTCTTTAATTCATTTCCTCCATTTAGCAGTGTGATTCAGACCTAATGTGAGTATTTAACCAGATTCTTCATTTATCATTGCCATGTTGAATTTCTATTGGCATGAGTTGTTCAGTAGCAGTCAGTCAGCGTCCCTATTCAACAATGGATAATTTTCAATTGTTTCTTCTCCCATACATTGTATTTTTAAGCATTTTCACTCCATGCCCATTGGATGCAGACAGCAAACAATATAAAATAAAATTACTTGAAAAAACTTCTAAAATTCCTTTATTTTCAGTACTACAAAACTTAACTGCAATAAAAATTGTAGTAGAGCTTTATTGAAGATACAAAGACTTTATAGGTACACCCTTTAATAGAAAAAGCATTAATTCTATTCCAAGAGGCAATGTGTCAATGATAGAGGCACCATCCCTAGACTGTCTTTCGAGGACTAAGAAAATCATTCTTCTTTCAAGGGGCAGATTCAGGAGTTACCAAGACATATCTCCTCAAAATTCTATCCATCCCAAGTGTTCATTTTTTATGTTACTCCAAAAAAAAATTCCCCTAGCTAGGAGAGCACTAGGTCTCCAAGTCCCTTCAAGAAAATGGATGGACATATCGATGGTTCAGTTTGGGTGGATGTTTGACCTTGGATAGAGTGCCAACATGGCACACTTACCTAAAAGGTTGTTATCCTAATTAGCATGATGACTAACCCATTGAGTGCACACGATAGAGAAGTCGCTTGCTCGATTAGGAGAGAAACCTAAATAAGAAGAGTGTTCAGCAGTTGGAGGAGGGCACTTAGAACCATGTGACATACACCTTGGAGGTTGGACTCTTGACTTGAGGATTCTAGGGTTGAAGAGCATACTTTATTGGAGGTCGGTTGTGGATCCACAAGCAATGCACATATGTTGAGAAGAAGCATTGGAGCATAGTAACCACCTTGGTAAACATGTTGAGGAGTGTTGGGCACAAGAGGACATGGCACACAAGTATAGGAGTAACGCCTTGCATGAGGATACTCGAACAACAAATCATCAGGGAAGAGGGATTGTTGGGATAAAAACTTGTTGGAGAGTGGCAACAAGGAAGGTCTTCTATCATTGCATATGTCCTTGCATGCTAGAAGACATAAAACAAGAAGCCAAATTTATTAATGTGATTTTCCAAAGTTTAGACTTAAAAAAAGTACATTAAGTGATCTAATTATTAATTGACTTAATGGAGTCACTTCTATAAAGTTAAAGTGAAAATAATTTAAGTGATGACTAATCTAATCTTAGCCATTGATCTCACCGAAGGATCTCATCCATTGATCCATAATGAGAGTTAGGGTTTTCACTTGTTCATTGAGTTAAAAGGAGATTTGGTGGAGAGGACACATACATACAAACAAAGAAGTTAGAGGAAGAAGTTTGTAGAGAAGACAAAGGAGCATTCATCTGGAGGATTGATAGAGTGATCAGGCAAAGAGAGGGACATGCGCATTCGCTGAGAGGGAGGCCATATAGATTCACAGAGGACTGCACAACAGTCGTACAGCAGACCGCACGTGCGACGCAGAGGGTCGTACAGATTCTATACAGCTGACACATTACCATACGGATTCTGTGCCGCTGCATAGAGGATCATAAAGATCTGTTGGGGTTTTCCCAGTGATTTGCAGAGGTTCGATTTTTCCAAGTTGGGTAAATCGATCTACTGGATTGTATTTGTTCTATATCTTTATAATAAAATTTCTTATTTGAGTGTTGCACCGATTTTCCCATCTTGGGTTTTTCCGAGGGTTTCCATATCCAAAAATATTGTGTCTCTATTGGTGTGATTGTTGTTATATGTTTCTCAATATTTATTTTCCACTGCATTACTAGTAAAGAAACTCGTGTGTGGTTATCAGTAATAAAAATTAAAAATATACTATGTAGCTCAAGATTGAATTTTAAGGAAATTTACATGGTATCAGAGCTCTGTTGAGCTAAATCTGAGGAACATCAGCAGTATTGATAGATCGGAAGCAGATCTATTGAAGAGGTTGGTAAGGAAAAGAAGAAGAAGGGTGGTAAGAAGAACAATGACATGTCCAAGGTCAAATGTTTTATCTACCACAAGCAAGGACACTTTGCCTCCCAGTACCCAGACAAGAAGAAGAACAATACCCAGATGGCAAGTTCTGCAGAGGTGGAGGAGTTCAGCAAAAACTTCGATGAGGATTTTTGTTTGATAGCTTGCATGGAAAGAACCACAGGAAGCAGCATTTGGTACATCGACAATGCATCTTGTCATATAACAAGACAGAAAAGCTTCTTCAAGAGCTTGCAGGAGGGTGGATTAAATCTCGACATTGAGCTAGGTGATGATGCGCAGTATCAGGCACGGGGAGTTTGATACTGTTTCATTTCAGAGGGAGTCTAGAAAACCCCTCAGTTTTGTTGACGTATTGTATGTTCCGGGGTTGACCAAGAACCTCATATTCATTTCCACCCTGGAGAACAAGGGCTTTTAGGTGAAGTTTTGAGATCGGAAGGTGTATATTAGGCCCAAGGAGTCATATAGGAGTTTGGATCGGGTGATTGGGATCAGGAGCAGGAAGGTGTATAGACTACACTTCGAATCTGCAAAGGCTCTAGTCAACAACATCAACAGTCAGGGTGAGTTTTGGCATAAGAGGATGGCACACTTACACCATGAAGCACTGAGGCATTTGAGACGGGAAGTCATTGGAGTTCCTCAGGTATAGGAGGAGAAGCATAACCACTGCAAGGGTTGTGCATTGGGGAAGAACATCAAGAAACCTTTCCCACAGAGTGAGCACAAGTCTAAGGGGACCTTAGACTTGGTGCATTCGGATGTTTGTGTGCCCATGAGTGTCCAATTGTCCAATGGCTATAGTTACTGCGTCACTTTCATTTATGAATATTCCAGGAAGACCTGGATCTATTTCCTAAAGGACAATTCATAGGTCTTCGAGAGGTTTCGGGAGTTCAAGACTCTTGTTGAAAACCAAACATGAAGGAAGGTTCGAGTATTAAGGACAAACAACGGGGGTGAGTACACCTCCAATGAGTTCTTGGAGTATTGTTCATCGAAGGGGATCAAGAAGGAGCACACTGTTCCTCACACCCCGCGGCAGAATGGGGTGGCAAAGAGAAAGAATAGGACATTGGTAGGAGTAGCCAAGGCCATGCTATTTGATCAGGGATTGCCAGTATTCCTATGGGTCGAGGCATATAGGACTGCAGTTTACATTCAGAACAGGTGTCCCCACATAGCTTTGGGGAGGAAGACACCCGAGGAGGTCTTCATGGGAACTAGAATAGATGTGAGCCATTTACGCATATTTGGGAGTGTTTTCTATTATCACGTTCATGTTGACACTAGGAAGAAGTTGGACCCTTTTGGGAGAAGGGCTTACTTGTTGGTTACAGCAAGACTTTGAAGGCATACAGAGTATATATTCCAGCTCACAAGAGGATCATTGTGAGTAGGGATGTCCAGTTTGATGAGGATAGAGCCTTACGAAGATCTATGGAATTACCAACACAGGAGCAGCCAGCACAAGACTCGAGGGTCAAGTTGGACGAGCCACGGGTACAGACACAGGATACAGGTTCTAATATTCAGAGGGAGTCAGGTGGACAGGATCCTTTCGTCATTGACTTGGAGGATGAACAACAGCAGGAGAAAGATATCCAGCAGCTGCAGCAGGTAAACACTAGGCCACGACCTAAGTGGTATAGGTGCACAGTTCAGGATTCTAGGTAGGTGACTCTTCCACAAAGCAACATGAGACGAAGCAAACCACTAGATAGACTTAGTTATATGGCATTTATGATGAAGTTTATTAACTCCAAACCTTCCGTTTTCGAGGAGGTTGCATAACATGATGTGTGGAAGGAGGCTATGGTTGAGGAGTATGACTCCATCATGAAAAACTAGGTGTGGGAGGTTGTGTCCAGGCCAAAAGGAAAACGGGTAGTGGGATCCAGATGGATCTACAAGGTAAAGCATGCAGCAGACGGAAGTGTGGAGAAGTATAGGGTGCACTTCGTCGCAAAGGGGTTTTCACAGAAGGAAGGTATTGACTATGACAAGACTTTCACCCCTGTCTCCAGATATTCTTCTATTCGGACCATTATCTCATTAGTAGTAGAGATGGGTTGGCACGTTCATCATATGGATGTAAAGACTGCCTTCCTCAACAGAGTTATAGAGGAAGAGGTATCCATTGAGTAGTTCGAGGGGTTCGAGGTGGAGAACAAGGAGTCGCATGTATGCAGGTTGCAGAGAGCTCTTTATGGGCTCAAGCAGGCACCCTGGGCATGGTACTCGAGGATTGACAGCTATCTACGAGAGATGGGATTCCTACGGAGTGAGGCTGACCACAACCTGTACTTCTTATCAGGTGAGTTACCTCTCATACTAATATTGTATGTAGATGATCTCTTTCTTATAGGAGATGAGAGGTTGATTGACGACTGCAAGTCCAACCTTGCAGTTGAGTTTGAGATGAAAAACCTTGGGTTAATGCATTACTTCCTAAGCTTGGAGGTTTGGTAGAGATATGGGTGCTTCTTCATTGGACAGGGGAAGTATGTTGTAGAGATCTTAAAGAGATTCAGGATGGAGGATTGCAAGCCTATGACCACACCCCAACTGGAAGAAGATTGACGCATCAGGGTCAGAGGGTTTTGATCCCACATCGTATCGCTAGCTTATGTATCTGGTCAACACACGGCCAGACATCAGCTTTACAGTCAACTCTTTGATCCTGTTCATGGTGGACCCTTGAAGAGTACATTGGATAGTGGATTACAGGTTGGTTTATGAGCGCAGTGGGAATGTACAGTTAGCAGGCTTCACAGATGCTGACTGGGCAGTATGTGTAGAAGACCAGAAGAACACTTCAGGTTGTTGTTTCAGCAATGGGTCATCGGTTGTCTCTTGGTTCAGCAAGAAGCCGAAGTCAGTTGCATTGAGCTCGACAGAGGTTGAGTACATGGCAGCTAGTTTGGTTGCTTGTGAGGGAATGTGGCTGAGCAAGTTGCTCTCAGGGTTATTCGAGTGTTAGCTAGAGGATATTGTGGTTCACTGTGACAATCAGAGTGGCATCAGGCTATCTGGAAATCCAGTGTTCTATGACCGGAGCAAACACATTGATATCCAGTATCACTTCTTGAGAGACTGTGTACAAAGAGGAGCCATTCGGTTGGAATACATTCAAACATATGAGCTGGTGGCAGACATTTTCACAAAGGCACTTTACAGACACAGTTTTCTGAAGTTCAAAGACAAATTGGGGTTGATATGGAATCCCTTCCTCGTTGAGAGGCAATGTTAGAAAGTGGAAAGAAGGAAAGTCTTCTATCATTGCATGTGTCCTTGCATGCTAGAAGAAGCCAAGAAGCCAAATGTATTAATGTGATTTTCCAAAGTTTAGAGTTAGGAAAAGTACATTAAATTATCCAATTATTAATTGACTTAGTAGAGTCACTTTTATAAAGTTAAAGTGAAAATAATTTAAGTGATGGCTAATCTAATCTTGGCCATTGAGTTAAAAGGAGATTTTGTGGAGAGGACACATATACAGACAAACAGAGAAGTTAGAGGAAGAAGTTTGCAAAGAAGACAGAGGAGCATTCATCTGGAAGATTGACAGAGTGATCAGGTAGAGAGAGGGTCGTACACATTCGCTAAGAGGGAGGCCGTACAGATTCACAGAGGACCGTACAGCAGTCGTATAGCATACCGCACATGTGACGCAGAGGGTCGTACATATTCCGTACAGCTAACGCAGGACCATGCGGATTATGTACTGTTGACGCAGAGGGCCATATAGATCCGTTGGGGTTTTCCCAGTGATTTGCATAGGTTCGATTTTGCCAGGTTGGGTAAATCAATCTATTGGATTATATTTGTTTTATATCTTCATAATAAAATGTATTATCTGACTATTGCACCGGTTTTCCCATCTTGGGTTTTTCTGGGGATTTCCATACCCAAAAATATTGTTTCGCTATTGGTGTGATTATTGTTATATGTTTCTTAGTATTTATTTTCGGTTGCATTACTAGTAAAGAAACTCGTGTGGTTATCAGTAATAAAAATTAAAAATATACTGTGTAGCTCAAGATTGAGTTTTAAGGAAATTTATAGAGACCTTCCTACCAAGGACACTTCCATTGTTTTTGTTGGGCCTTGGGCTTTTCTATTTTCCCTAATTAGGGTTTTTCTACCTAAACCTAGAGGTTGGTAGCCTAGCCCTAGTTGCAAGTATTGAATACCATCTTAAGGGGAGGGACATTAGCCTCGATCTCTCGTAGCCCTAGGGTTTTAGACAAGAATCTAATACCCTATCTATCAATCCTCTTTTTAATCAATTTTTACATGTTTATTTTATGCAAAAAATACATAAGCATATTTTACTATTGGAAAAACCCTAAAAAACTAAATAAATTCAAAATTCCAAAAATAGTTGTGATTTGGTATTTCCAGTCCACTCTAAAATTTATCCCTAGGGTTTTATCCACAAACTCTAGAGGGCATCCTCGTTTGAGGAAGTGCATTGGGATACATGAAACCCTCGTATTTGGTGAATTAGAGGGTGTGTGGCATTTCTAGCTTGTCCTACAACTTTGCCCTAGTTCAATTCTCCTCTTTTCATTGAGGGCGCACTATTTGGAGTGGCTATCTTAAAAAGTGTGACATTGTCATGGAAGATGTGAAATTGCCTTGAAAGGCACAATATTATTTGCAATTTGTGATAAAGTGAATAACTCTATTACTGCATGATTATTGTGTCTTGTTTAATATTGTTTGACTCCAATAAGGCATTGATCATAGCTATTAAGGTTTTGTGGAAGGTATTTGTGGTTTGTTGGTGGTTGTAGGTCTCTTTCATCGATTAGGGTCTCCCCTTTGGTTTTGGAGTTACCCAAGGTGTTAAGAGGTTAGACTGTGATGACATTGGGTCTACTCTCTCCCGAGCTTACCGACACTATCCATGTTCCACACAACCTAGTTATGTTACGATTCCTAGTTTGAGCAGTAACACAACCCTAGAGAAGGAAAGAAGAAAAGAACTAACACCTTGGATGATATTGCAACCTTGTTCTTGTGTGAGGCATGGAGGCAAAGCCAGATCATGGAGAGCCTAGCTTGATGTGATACCTTACTTGGAAGAAGACATGTTTATTATACTCTTGATGTTGAGGTATTGGTGCTTGAGTTGATACAAGAGTTAAAGACCATGTACTTGAAGGCTATGATGGACATGTAGACTTGAAGGCTTCGAGGACTCAAACACTATGATGGACATGTAGACTTGAAGGCTTGTGCTAGTGTTGTCTTGTAAGCCATGTACTTGTGTGATGCAAGTTGGGTAAGGTTTGAAAACCGTAAGGAAGAAGACAAGAGCACTAGTACAGAAGAGAGCTTGTGTGACATAAGCTTGGTGAAGAATCAAGGGTGGACTTGCTGGTGTGTATGCTAGCTCGTTGAGGATCCTTGGTGGAGTGGCCAGCTTTGTTTGAAATTGATTTCTCGTTAGGAAGAGTTGGTAGCAAGGGTTTTCTTATGGTTTCCTTAACTTACGTTTGGAGAGCTTGAGTTGTACCAACTTGTGATAAGTTGTTGGTATGTACTTGTAACTTCATTTATTATATATATGAGGAGTACTTTGTTGTCCAACTTTGTGTATTTGCTAATATAATTTTCAACTTATAATCTCATGGTCGATGACTAGCTTCTTGGGTTGTTTTGTATTCAGATTTATCGTGAACAGATAGTTGGCTTTGTTAAGTGATTTGACAAACATGTAGGAGCTAAATGGGCAGTGACTGCGATACTAACCTTCTGTAATAAGTATTTTCAGATCTGTTATATGATTGAGAAGTGTGCCTTAAGGGGTGAAACATTGTTGCATTGAAGTACACTTATTCAATATTTGTTTTCGTGGGCTGCCTTGTGAATTGGGTCGAAGAGAAGTGAAATATTTTCTATTGTAATTCATGTCAGATTCAGCCCTCTAGCTGAAAGTTCACCGGAAATAGATCCGGGAAACCTCAAAGTTGATGTGAAATTTCTGAATTTGCAATAAAAGTCAAATCCTTGAAACTTCAACACCAAGCACAAACAAGACACCTAAGGGCTTGAATCTCGTTGTTCTACTCACCAACTTTGTTTTTGGGTTGTAGACATGCCATTGGGTGCCTGTGCATTTTGTAAAAAATGGAATGATGTATGGGACTCCATTGAGCTATTTGATGCTTTTGTGATTGAGGCAGTCCCGAGAAGTGAGAATACCCTTGAAGATTCCTTCGCTGCCACGGCCAATACCTTTAAAGTTTATGAGGAATTGTCCAAACAATACTGCAAACAGGAAGTAATATGTAGGCCATGTATGCTAGAAAACCAAGAACATTTGCAAGTATTTGACAATGATGCTCAAATAATTTGCTTCATAAAGGGCATGGATGAGTTTGTAGGGAATGTTGTCAGGTGGGAAGATGAAATGGGCAATTAGTGCCGAACATGGATGTTATGGACGTGATGGTTCCATTAGAGAAAAACTTTAATTGGCATGATGAATACAAGAGAAAGCGTGTTGAGGCTGTAGATGAGGTCTTGGAAAAAAATGTAGGTTCAACTTCTAACCCTAAAATGGTCAAGATTGGGAAGAATACCTCCAGGGATGAACGGAGGGCAATCAAGAATTTGATTCGAGAATATAAGGATATCTTTGCTTGGACATATGATGACCTCAGAACCTATGACGAGTGTGTCATCTTGTAGATTATCCCCCTTATGGAAGGAGCTAAACCTTACAGGCAGAAACTTCACAACATGAACCCGTAATTAGCCCCATTAGTAAAGGAATTGGAGAAGAAGTGTAATATCCCAAATACTGATATTCTACTGCTTTACTATTATAGGGTTTGCTAGTACACTCAAGTGGGTGCAAAAATACTAAATTAAATGTGCATGCAAGGTGTCGTGCCAAAGGCCCTAAAATATAGCTAAGCTGGAGAGAAAGTAGGGAAAAATTCTCGAAAGATGTACACTTACCACTGATAAACATGTTGATAGTCCTTCAGAAATATGATGCATGCAAGTGTGCCGAGATAAAATGGTGCTCCCTTGAGATTGACGCCTAGCTCCACACGTGTGCCCTCTTCGGGATGAATGTGACGTTTTTGGAGGAGGAGGTGCTCGATGCTGCTGCAATTTTCTCGGGATGTGTGTCTTCACATGCTGGAGAGAATGGTGGGCACATGCAGAAGGTTTTCCCTCCCTAAGGCACCTAGCGAATTGATCTTCCTTCCTGGTGCTCATGTTCCCCTTCCTCACAGATCTGCTAATAACTGCTTCGGATGAGCGAACTAGGAACTGATAATCACTCTATACATTGGAATGACCCTGCTGATGAAGATGAAACTGATATGCGGAAGAAAAACTGGGATTTAGGGACCTAGCGAATACTTTTGGGGGTTTCCAGCTATTCCCCAACTGCACGCATGAACCTGCAAATAATCTTCTGTGGATGTTGGATCACTGAATGCGGATGAATGAGATGAATGATGATGATAGACCTGGATGGCCTACCCTGAAAGAGACTAGGGCAGATAGTTCCACTATCGAACCCTCGTTAGTTGAAGAAACCGTCTTCAACCTCGACTGTTGTTGCTGCTCAAAACTCTAAATCAACAATAATAATCATAGATCCCCTCTTTGGTCCAATAACCCTTCTTAAATAGAATAGCATGTACTTTTAGGGTTTGCATGTCACTTTCAGGGTTTACACTTCACTTTTGCATGCATGCAATTCTAATTTCATGTTGACTTGAAGCCTAAAGAAATAAGACTTTCTTTATCAAACTGATGACTTTAATACTGAATGAGTGTCTCGATCTGTTCTAAGTATCAAATGTCCTCAGTCAATTCCCTTTTATGCAGTACCCGCTCAAACCTATGGGAATTAAGTAGGTTAGCTGGTGTTTTGGTGCTTAATTAGAAGAGGACATTACAAGATGTTAGCCGCTAAAATCATCAAACCTGTCTGACACACCACATGGGTGTCAAACCCAGTGTTCGTGAGGAAGAAGAATGGGGAGCTTAGAGTTTGTATCGACTTTAGAAATTTAAATAAATTTAAATTAGGCCTTATTAAAGGATAACTACCCACTTTCGAATATGGAAAACTTGTTGCAAAGAGTTACCGGAGCGGGTATGTTATCCATGTTAAATGGTTTTCCAGGTTACAACCAAGTGCAAATCATGAAGGAAGACTGAAGCAAGACAAATTTCACAACTCCCTAGGGAACTTACGAATACGTCCACATGCCATTTGGACTTTTAAATGTTGAATCAACATTCTGAAGAATTATGGACCGGGCATTCAGTGATTTGATTGGAAAAAACATTGCAATCTATCAGGATGAGCTAAAAGTGTTCTCAAAAGAAAGGAATGATCATGTCGGACACTTAATGAAGGTGTTTGATAGATGCCACAAATTTGGAATCTCGCTAAACCCAAAGAAGTCGATGTTTGGTATTGATGAAGGAAAACTCTTGGGACACAGTGTCCAGAGATGGGATTCGAATTGGTCATGAGAGAATTCAAGCCATTGAAGGAATCCCAACCCCTCATAATCTCAAAACTCTTCCATCTTTCTTTGGGAAGATAAATTTTGTTAGGAGATTCATTGAACTGATAAAACCTATGAACGCCTTGCTAAAGAAGGGTGTTAAGTTTGTATGGGATAAGTCGTGTGCTCAGGATTTTAGAAAATAAAGATTTATATTTCAACATCCTCGGTCATGGTTAGCCCTGACTACAACAAAGATTTTATTATCTTTTCTTTTGCCTTTGAGGATACGATTGCAAGTGTATTGTTGCAAAAGAATAAAGATAATCACGAGCAACCAATTGCTTTTATGAGCAAAAGTTTGTCGGATTCAAAGTTGAATTACAAGACCACGAAGAGACAAGCTTATGTTTTAGTGAAATCTTTGAAGCATTTCCAAACTTATATATGTTACTCCAAGGTTTTGGCTTATGACCCTTACCCAACCATTAAGGATGTTTTATCCCAACATGATGGTCTAGGCATTAGAGCAAATTTGATCTAAAAGATTCAGGAATATGACCCTGAGATCAAGCATATCAAAATCAACAGGGATCAAGGCCTAACACAACTTCTAAAGTAAGGGACTGAAAAAGATACAAAAGATGAACAAGAAGTACATTGGAGCAATGCAACAGTTTTCTTTATTGATGATGAGCATGAGTGGTACAGGGACATTATTTTTACCTTAATAATTTTTAATGTCATGACCATTTGGTCAATCACCAAAGGAAAGCCTTTAGGTTGAAGGCTGCCAAGTATATTTTAACTAAACAGAGTCTTGGGTGGAAAATTCCATATGGAATCATTCTTAGATGAGTTGGACTTGATGAATCACTTGTTATTATAAAAGAAATGCATGTTGGGTTATGCGGTGGCCATTATGGTCCTAGGACTAGTGCTGCAAATATCACGCGGGCAAGATATTATTGGCCTACCCTATTCAAGGATGTTCACACTTTAGTGAGGTCATGCCAAGGATGTCGATTCTTCACTGACAAACCTCAGTTGCATGCATTGCCCCTCACACCAATCATTATAGAGTTTCGTCTTCAGCAATGGGGTATGGATTTTGTATGGCCCTCTAGTGAAAGTTCAAGCAACGGGTACAACTACATTCTTACTTACATAGACTATTTTACTCATTGGATTGAAGCTATTCCCACTAAGAGAGATACAACCAAGGTGGTTGTGAAGTTCTTCGAGGAAAACATTGTCTCAAGATTCGGTTGTCCTTTGAAAATAACCATTGATAACGCAAAAGCTTTTAGCATGGTCGAAATGTTAGCCTTCTATATGAAACATGACATAGTACTATCCCACTCATCCAATCATTATCACCAAGGAAATGGTTTAGACGAATCAAATAATAAGAACTTGATAAACCTCTTGAAGAAGATGGTTGGAGATAATAAGAGGAGTTGGGACAGTAAATCGAAATATGTGTTGTGGGTTGACAGAACCACCACAAAAAGGATACCTAGGAAATCTCCATTCAAATTGGTATATGGACAGAAATGCAGACTTCTCATAAATTTACAGATTTCGGCATACGAGTTGTTTTGTCAGTGTACTTCTGACCAAGCAACAATCCAAGCCAAGATAGGTAGATTAGTGGAGCTTAATGAAATTAAAAGAGAATACTTTGATCAAGCAGTAATCCAGCGGAAAATAACTAAAGGCACGTTTGACCAAAGTACTAGAAGCGAAGAATTTAAAGTAGGCGATGTGGTTCTCATATGGGACAAGCTTCGAGAGAAGCTAAGGAAACTTGGTAAATTGAAAGGAAAAGTTATGAATGGTACCATACCAAGTGTCTCAAGTAGTAAGAAAGGGATCAATATGCTTATAAACTTTAGAAGGGGAAGAACTAGACTTACCAATGAATGGTAGGTTGTTAAAACATTACTTCCCTCCCATCAAATGAAAGTGGTTTCCTCTCCCGCAACGCATTAGTATAGGACTTCTTTGAGCTATGTGTTTTCCTAGTTTAGTTTTGTTTCTTGCATAAGTGTTTCTTTCATGTCTTTGTATGTGTGCATTTTCGATAGTCCGCATTTGTTTTTAGCTAATAGTTAGAAAACTTTGAGCATTTTCAATTTCAATTTATTTCAATTTTATGCTTTTATATTTATATATATCAAAGTACCGACAATCAACCTGTGAGAGGGTTACAGCGTTGGCATTTTGCAGGTGCATGTACCTTGTTCGTAGAATGATGTTGTGGAGCAGAAATTTTGAGGTTCTCAAGCGCTCTCTCCCTTAGAGCGCTTGTCCCCCATGGAGCCAAATGCTATCACAGATTATGTAGGGGTATTTACTCCTCATTTTCCCTCGAGCAAATTAGATTTTTGAGCAATCCCTACAGTGAGTACCAGATATAGAGCATTAGTTGCAAATGGATGAGATAAATTTTTGAGATTATAGTTGGATCAATTGAGTAGGCAAAGTTTCACAGTAGGGCCCCAAGACATCTACCCACTAATTTTGGGATCCCTTGCCATACATTTTGGAACCTTGGATATAGTAGATCTCCACTATTAGACAGGGAAATGGATCTTGATATACAATGCTTCAAAGTTGGTGCCTATGATGTATCCTATATTAAGCAATTATACTGGACACTGTGTCCTGAGGATATTTATTTTTATGGATGATTATATGTGATATTGATGGACTGAATTGCATTAGGATTTGTTTTATAAATAGTGATTATCTTATAAGTATGATGAGTAGGACATTAGCATAGCATCACATGTGTTAGTTTGTGGGTTATATACATTTTGTTCTCTAACAGGTCTCCACAGTGTTGCTTGGATCATTACCTAACCCTTTGGTTTCGCCATGTTGACCTTATCCCTATTCCACTCCTTCCATCATGCATGATACAAATCCCTGATGATTTGGATATGACTAAGTGACTCGAGGACTTCCCCCTCTGTGACCTCTTTGTTAGGATGGCCTCCATGTCTTCCCTGGTGTCTCGGCTCTAATGTGTGTGACAAAACTACGCAAAGCCTAAACGTTTCCTATTGGAATAGCTACCGATGTTGATTTCTGAGCCTAGGTGGTCTAGTCATTAAAAGATTACCCCTAGACTTGAAACAAGTACTCCCCATCCTCGAAATTGGTTAGTGGTTGGGAGTCAGGACGATAGGTACTCATTGAGTTAAGAGGTTAAGCCTACTAGCTCTAAAAGGCATTATTGTGGAAGCTCTGTCGCACCTAAGGTTGTTTCATAACTGGAGCCCAAAAGGCTATCAAGGGCTAGTAAATTTCAGCGATTAACCAACTAAGATATTGCAGGCTATCAAGGTCCAATACCTTTCATCGATTAACCAACTAAGAGATTGCAAAGTGACAAGTGTTCCAAAAGAAATATCCAAAGAAAGAAAATAAAAGCATCAAAGAAAATGAATGAAAAGTTAAAAAAGTAGTTAAAATAAAGGGGGGGCTTGCCAGAGTCAATGGGGTACAAACTAGAAACATCATTCATTTGTGTCACACCATGATCCCTGGTGTCTCCCAAAATAAAAATAAATGTCATAGAGGTTTCCTGTCTCCCTTAGCCCTAAGAGAAACTCATGCCTTCCACTAATCAACAATTCACCTTTCTAAGCCTTCTGACTACTTGATCACCCATTCTACCCATTGAGGAGGGTTATCTTTACAACACTATGTGATGGTTTTGATTAGAGAATAATATGTATACAACTCATTTACTTGTACGTTGTGTGTTGTTATGTTTTTGTCCTATGTTGACATGGCATATGAGGAGACACCAGGTAATCACCTATTATAAGACATAATATTATGTTTAGTTGTTCATCAATATTGCTTATAATTAAGTATCGATTCTCTTCTACATGTTGTGAACATGATTATCCCATCATTTTCACCTTAGTCAAAGTTTGACCAATTTTGACTTTTTTACTTAGTCAAACCTAAAATTGAAAACGAGGCATTTCAGATTGGATTTGGGCACAAATATGGTACATTTTATGATTTTTGAGATCAACAAAATCATCCATGGCATCGGTTTTCATTCCAAGAAAAAGAAATCAAAGATCCAATTAATAGCACTTTAATTATTTGTAACCTAAGGTCCAACTTTAAAAATTCCTAAGGTTTGGAATGAATGGCAATGGGATTCCGAAAAAGGGAAGTAATGACTTGGGTTGTCTTATTTTGAGGTCCTATACACATTGTGACCATTAGATTATCTTTCCGGCATCACCCACTTGACAATTAGCAGGGCACTCCAAGGTGGGGCACACTTCTCTCCCAAGGGGGCGAATTGAGAAAAAATGAAGTTATACTTTAGTTATATTTATGATGTAAAAGGTGTACTATACCACTAAGGGAACCCCCTAGTGTCCCCATGTGATGAATAACATGTTTCATTTGGAAATTATTTCGTTGTACTTGGGCCTAAGGAGGTAATTCGCCCCCGTTCATAGAGATTTCATTTTCAGCCATTTTAAAAAAATGTAAATGTGAGAAAGGATCCTAGCATTTGATCTTTTGCTTTCAACTCGTAATCTCGTCCATCCATCCCTTTGGATTAGGAATTTGGCTCACTCTCAATCTATAAAAGAGAGTGAGCTCTTTATTGTATGAACTCTTGGCCATCTTTCAAAAATACAAAGAACAGAAATTTTGTGACTCTTTCTCTCTTGTTTGTGGATTGAGAAAATGATTTGATCTCCTACCAATCTCTGCTATATGTCACTTGTTGAATCTACCTAGTTTTGTGGATGTTTTCATTGAGGATTTTGTAGGTTGAAGAGATCCATAGGAGCTAAGTGCGACCTGGTCCTCTAGCAAAGGGCGGCGCTCTACTTAAGAGAAGTTGATTTGCACTCTTACCATCTTTTTTCTTGCTAGTTTTCCCTTTCGAATTTGCATGCAATCTTCATTTAGTTCAATCATTTATGATTTGGTCTATGCTGCATGGGAGAGCCCTCCACCCACTCGCTCCCGCTCTCGAAGCTCGCTTCCTTCAGAAGCTCGCTCCCAAAATGCTCCCAAGGCGCTCCCGACCTTTCCTATACTAAAAGCTCTTATACTAGGTTGATCATTTGATGACAATGTTATAGTAACTCCCTTCTTGGCCAAGCTCCTACAAAAGTTTTTATGGTTGATCATTTGATGATAATATTATAACTACTAGATGATTGATGTTAATTGTTATATGGTTTAATCCATGTATTCTATGGCTAATTCAACATCCTACATGTTTTTTAGATATAAATCCATCAAAATATATTAAAATATATACTATACAAAAAACACTCCCGAACGCTCCCAAAACGGAAGCTTTTGAAAATTTCGCTTTTCGCTCCGCTCCCGCTCCCAACAGCATAGGATTTAGTCTTTATCTTGACTAACTGAGTCGAATTGGTGGCAGGTGGAGAGAGTTCGAGGAGCTGTCAAGTGCACTCCAAGCAAGCTAGTTTCAGCTTGTGCTCAGAAGTTGTTGGAAAGGGGATATCACTCCATTCGCCGTCTAGAACATAGGTAAGTGACACTAACCTTGTGATATTAAAATTTGAAAACAACCATTTGTCAACCATTATTTTCACTATCTCAATTGTTTGTTGAGCATGTGGGGGGGTCTTATAGTATGTTTTATGGCTGTAGCTTTCATGCATGTTTAGGGGGTCTGTTCTTTGCTTAAAAAATCTAATTTCTTGACTCCATTTACCCTCTATATTAGCCACTAGGCTTCAGAGTAATGTCCAGCCATCTAACAACTTTTTGGGGCCATTTACATGCTTGTTCTATTTGCTGATATAAATTTTCAGATCTGATTTTTAGATCTTAGCGAGGTTTGTTTTGGTGCTAGGGCTTTCAACATTAACACCCAGCTCTTAGATAGTCTTATAAATCTTGGTTTCATGAGTATTTTTCAAGGATAATCTTCACAATAGTTGACTAGAGTGAGCTGATTCTTCACCTTAGCATTGTGACTTTTGGGCATTTGTTTCTAGCATCCTAGACTCATTCTAATTCGCTGGTCCATTTATCTATATAAGTAGATTTTAAGGACAGCCATCAATAAATCCAAGTCTAGTGCATTTTCTGAGCCTTGGTGTAGGATACCCTTGGATTTGCTCAACCAGGAAAGGCACCCCACCTAAGACCTTAAATGGTCAAAATTGATTCCATCCTGGTAGTGAAAGGCACCATTCCGGTGGGCAGATCCGTTACCCTTGAGGTTGTCTGTGCGGCTGAGTTTGTATGTGTTTGACACCTATTGGATCTTTTTTGTTATTTGTTTCAAGTAGCTTGTGTGTACTTTGATTTATCTGCAAGCTGCTAGTTTATCTCATTCTAGGAGTGGTTTGTTAGTTGCATTTACTTGTCTTTGTGCCCTAGATTGAGATCTCCCCACGGTAGCATTTATGATTTATCCTTTTTGCCTAAGCCTCTAGAGTACCTTTTGTTCCATCCAAAATCGGTTCCGTTCCTACGTTTGGAAAGCTGAGATTTTTTCTTGGTTAGTACTTGGGAAAGCAGAACTGGCAACACCTCCTATGGCTGGTCTGGATCTGCCACAAGCGGATCCAGGAAGCCTAAAGAGAGAGGTCCTTGCCCGATGTGATACATTTGAGGCAAGGCCCTGATTAGTCACAGGTGTATTGGTCACAGTTCTCTGCCATCTAAAGAGACCTCCAGACTTTGTGACAACACTTAGTGCACCACACTCCTTCAAAATTTCTTTCAAGTCATGATAATTGTACATGCAGATATCTGCAACTTCTTTAAAAAGCAGGACTGTTTTAGTAACGGCCCTATCCACCTAGTAATCACCAGTTTCAACATACCACAATTCCCCCCCTTGCTTTGCAAAATTTATTTTCCTAGCTTCTGTTCTTACACACCTTGCTTTTCTTCTCCCTATTTCTGTACTATTCCTTTACAAAATTTATTTTCTTTGTCTTCTGATGTCCCACGCAGCTTCTGTTATTACGCACCTTGCTTGTCTTCTCCCTGTTTCTGTACTATTCCTTTCCACAATTCTTTGGGACAGTGTCTTCCTCTCTGACAAAATGTGGAAGACCATCTTGACATTGTCCTTCTCTGTGAGTTGTAAAACAAAATCTGTATCTTCTGCAATACCACATCCAAAGTGGGATTGTCCTGTGCATCTGCTTTGTCCAACTTTGTGCTAAACCTCTGCCAGATCTCTATCCAATTTCCAACTTGTCTGTTCAGCGTTTGATCATAGTACCACTGGTACGACAATCCATTAATCAGTCCTACTGGGCCATGGACAGTTGCCTCCTCAGGATCTCCATGTCCTCTCATTGCTTGCTACTTAATGTCCATCAGCATGAACAAGTGAGGCAAACATACTATGCCATAATAACCACAGTGCTATCACCTTCATGTTTTGAACCTACGCAGAAAAAATGTCTTCATCTTGTCTCATAAGACTACGCATTTTTCCTCGGTGAAGTGTGCTAACCACCAAGGAAATGTTGATTGGCTCAAAGTATCCAGAAATAGTCTCACATTATCCTCTGGGACGAGTGTCCTGTTTTTGCTTCAAACTTCCTCAAATGTCATGCTAGATCCTTCCCATCCCAAAATTCTTTTACATGCCTTAGGTTTTAACAACTTCAGCCTATCTTGTGGGGTGACTAAAGGGTCCTCTGGGATAACCATAGCTTTAATGATAACTATAGAAATTCAATACAGATTCTTCACATAACCACGCTATATCTCATGATTTACCTGGGCACATTCTTCAATTACCTTACCAAAGTCCTCCCCCAGTTACACATGCAAAATGATTTTCCACATCTAGACTGTACTCACTTTCCTTCTACACCAAATATAGTTTGTCTATATCTATCCCTGTCCCAACTAATTCGTCTTCCCAATCAATGGCATCCATATCAGCTTCAAAGTTCATACACTGGCTTCTTCCTCTTGTCCAATGGGACAATCACTTTTTTGCATCCTTTTCAGAACATCATGGCTTCCTTACCTGAGCAAAGTGACCCTCTCAATAGCATAAATCCATGATGTACCAAACATGACTCTATATGCATTTAGTGGCAATTTAAACTTTAAAGACATGGAATGTCATTGTGGGCTGTATTCCATAACAACTTGTTTCACAATTAAAGTATTCATTTTATGCAGTGGCTGATAACATAGAGAAGGAGAACTGCGTTCAGAGATAAAAGATTAATCCTCGACCAGTTTTGATCCACCAGCTGGGATCATCTCCAGGAGTTTTGGCACTCAATTGCATTAGAGATCAATATAGGATATTAATATGTCAATCAATCAAGAATGAACCATATAAGCCCACTGTACTAATTAATGTCTTTTAATTGATGACAGGTTCCAGCTGTCTTTTATTTTCAGGCCCTTGTCTCTATTAAGATTTGTTTCAATTAAGCTCAATTTCAAAAGCCTCATGGACCTTCCTTTTTCCATAGTGGTCAATCTTAGCTATAATCTTGCCTATGTAAATGCAAATCAGGCAGCCAGTGTCCTGAGAGTGCTCTGCTAAAGCCGACCTTTTAACACGACCATGTTTGATTTCAGTGCAGTGCTTTTTAAGTCTGGCTTGCAAATATCTTCATGTCTAACCAATATAATGTTTTCCAGTGAACAGGGGATGGTGTAAACACCTTTATGATGATCTGGATCTATGGTATCTTTAGCACAGTCAAGCATGGAGTATTAGGAGGGGAAAAAGTAACTTTAATATTACCTTTCTTGAGAATTTTAGCAATTCTATCAGTGGTTCCTGATGGGTGCCTATTTTGTTACCTTCTGAACCAATTAAACCGCTTAAATTAATATCTTTTGGCCTAGTTTGTACAACATTTGCTCACAAACCTGTATTATATTCCCAGCCCCTTGCACATATAAACTAACGTATACTGGGTTGTTGCTTGAATGATTAACTAGTTTACTTATATGAATTTAGACTATAGTTTAGAGTTTAATATGATATATGGAATAGACACATTGCACAGATTAAGGACAGCGCACAGTCAAAAAGAGGACAAGGTACTTCACACATAGCATCAACAATCAAGACAATTCAACGCACAATCTACAGGAATATTCCACTTCCAGAAGTATCAATGCATTTACAATTTTATTGTATGAAGAGAATCGTACCCTCTGCAACAGTCCTGGAATATAGGAAGCATTTAATGTATAACTGTGAATTTCCCAGCCTGGGTGCAGTTCTAGAAAGCATCTGCTGTAACTATTTACGAGTATACAGGGTGTCATTTTTTTTTAACAGAAACTTAAAATGGAGTATATATTAAACAGACTGTGCACAGCCATTCAGTACAAAACACAGCAGCTAAAGTATTCTAGAAGTTTGGAGGAAAAAGAAACAAAAAAAGGCCATAAAGAAGGCCTTCTAAAGCCGGAAAGAGTGCTATAGTTCTGAGTTATTACAGACGTAGTATAAATACGGATAAACTGCTGATTTAGTAATATGCAAAAAAACATTATCTAAAGGAAGTTCATTTCAGTTTGCCTGGTTGCCCCACGGGCTGGGTGACGGATCCTTCTTCCATTTTCTGAATAGCTGCTCCTGGATTTTCTTGAGCACGGCTTCCCTGATTCATCTGTACCAAATTCTGAAGGTCCTCCTGAATGCAATCGATTTTACCCATAATTTCTTTCAGATTCATCTCATTATCATCAAATCTTGCATCATGACAACTGGTTTGATAGGAAACATAGAGAACATCTTCAGCTAACTGTTTAACCTCCTTGGGAGTCTCTCTATTATCTGTGATTCCAATGGCAACAATGTCTGACAGGCGCCGAATATTAATCTTCAAGTCTATGAACCCTTCATCGATTCTTCTGCGGTCCATTTTCAAAGCAGGTAACAGGCCCTTTCAGCGGCTAAAGCTGTGTCTCGAGTTGAGGCTGGATGAAATGCAGAGGACGTGACCAAGAGCGAGCAACGCTCGTTCCGGAGAAACCCCTACACCCTGCAGGAAACCAAAACTTACAACAGAGGGACTACCCCACGCTTCTCCCGGGAAAAGAGACGAGAAGCAATTCCTTATATCACCCGAGAGAAAGCGCTGACTGCATAAGATGTTTGTGGCCTGTAAAACTGGGATTGAGCGCACAGACGGCGAAACTCTCCCTGCCTCATCTAAACCAAGCGGAGAGGAACAGAGAGCCTAAAAGCTCACCAAAACTAAGCTCTGAGACGAGATGAAAGACAGGCACGAGAAATCGACAAGAATAAACCTCCCTTCACCGAGCTCTGAGGGAAAGGTAGGCTACTCTTCTTTGACAGAGGGCCAACTATCCAGCAGAAAGGAGAATGACCGGCCCAAGGGAGGAGGAAGACGGATAAAACCCCAAGAAGAAGCCATCATACGCGAGGGGATGTGGGCTTGAGCGTGCGAGCTGTGAGTGCAGTTAAGTCTAGAGGGGATCGCAATAAAAGGAGCAAGAGGCGAGTTTAAGAGGGATGGTAATGGTTTCCACGTGTCCCTTTGCCAAGCGCATAGGCTGCCACCTATGTTCAAATTCATAACCAAAACGAACCTTAGCTTAATTTTATTCACAATGCAATGAAGAGAGAGAGTAGGACCTTGGATTGGGCTAGGGGATGGGTTTAGGATAAGCTTCATCATTGTTTATTGAGATGAGGCCTTGAGGGAGAGAGGCGCCTATATTTGCCAATGCATCTGCTTGGGCATTGTTTGCTCTTAAGATGTGGAAGTAGTCGATTCTAGCCGGGAGCGGAAGTTGAGATATTCTATCATACAGCCTTCTGCATTTGATGGAGCCTGTAGGATATCCAGTGATCATTTTGAAAATAACATGCCGAGAGTCCCCAAAGACTAGTAATCTTGGGATGGCTCTATTCCTGAAGATTCTAGACCCTGAAGAAGCGCCATCCACTCAACCTCATTGTTCATCTTGTGTCCCAGCCCCCAAGCAAAGGTTTTTACCGTTTGTCCTCTGGGGTCAAGGATGACCCCCCCCCCGCACCTGCCTCCCTAGATTGCCTCTTGAGGCACCATCAAAGAATAAGGCAAAAGAATTCTGCTCTTGTAGCCATCTTGTAAAATCATCAGAGATTTTCCTTATCTCCCAAGGCTAGATGAAAGAAGAAGTTTTGGACTGAGTTGTGATAGTTTTGGATTGAGGGGAGCTCCTTTGAAGGAAAGTGTTGCACCCTCTAGAAACTTGAACAGATAAGTCTTCCAATTCTGGAAGACTAATACCTCTTGATGTCAATTTTTCTCAAGTCATATCTATTGTTTTTTAAACTATCCGATTTAAAACCACTTTCTCACCTTTAAAAATTGTTTTGTTCCTGTCCAGCCAAATCTGCCAGCATAAATTTTTGGGGATGGTGTTCCACAGCCGCTTTAGGTGGGTTTCTTCCTGAGGGTACCCGGGAAGAGACTGTTCCAATCCACGAGGAGCTGTCCAAGGGATTCTGGAGGCCTGAAATGGGCACATAAGGGGTGTAAGATGGATCTCAAAGCTTGCAGAGAAACACTACACCGTAGGAAAAGATGAGAAGTCGACTCAGAGTCAGAGTTGCAAAGAGCACATCTAGAGGGACCTTCAATTCCTCTTTTGCTGAGGTTATCAGCAGTGAACAGTTTGTTATGCATTAGCAACCAGATAAAGCAATTAACTTTGGGGATGCAATCCGAATGCCAAACCTTTTTCCACATGTTTGTGGTTGCAATAGTTGTGTCAGAGAGTAGCAAGCTTAAATCCTTCCTTGACCGTGTAATTACCATTTTTGCCCCAGCCGATAGCATCTTTTAATGTTTTGCTGATAGGAGCCAATCCATGGAGGAGCAAGAGCAAGAGGTCCACTACATGCTTCAAATGCTCAGGGGGATGGAGCGCTCTCCACCCTTTCCAGTTGTCGTTCTGATCCCAAATGGAAAGGTCGTAGAGGGTTGATATACCATTGTCACTAGCCCATTTGGATAGATCTTCCAGCTCATGGACCGAGGACAGGGGGGGTGCCCCAAAATTATGTCAGCCCAAATTTTGATCTTCTTGCCATTGCCAAGAATCCAGTAGGAATTGGATTGAATCAAGTTGAGAGAGGCTTTGCACAAAACCCAAATGGAGGTGCCTTTACCTTCCCATGGGAAATTGAGGATTTTGGACCTGGGCTTCCTTATGTATTTTTTCCTTATGACTTCTTTCACTCAACCTCATTGTTCATCTTGTGTCCCAGCCCCCAAGCGAAGGTTTTTACCATTTGTCCTCTGAGGTCAAGGATGACACCCCCCCCCCGCACCTGCCTCCCCTAGATTGCCTCTTGAGGCACCATCAAAGAATAAGGCAAAAGAATTCTGCTCTTGTAGCCATCTTGTAAAATCATCAGAGATTTTCCTTATCTCCCAAGGCTGGATGAAAGAAGTTTTGGACTGAGTTGTGATAGTTTTGGATTGAGGGGAGCTCCTCTGAAGGAAAGTGTTGCACCCTCTAGAAACTTGAACAGATAAGTCTTCCGATTCTGGAAGACTAATACCTCTTGATATCAATTTTTCTTAAGTCATATCTATTGTTTTTTTAACTATCCGATTTAAAACCACTTTCTCTCCTTTAAAAATTGTTTTGCTCCTGGCCAGCCAAATCTGCCAGCATAAATTTTTGGGGATGGTGTTCCACAGCCACTTTAGGTGGGTTTCTTCCTGAGGGTACTCGGGAAGAGACTGTTCCAGTCCACGAGGAGTAGATCTTCTTGCCATTGCCAAGAATCCATTGCCATTGCCAAGAATCTAGTAGGAATTGCCAAGAATCCAGTAGGAATTGGATTGAATCAAGTTGAGAGAGGCTTTGCACAAAAGCCAGATGGAGGTGCCTTTACCTTCCCATGGGAAGTTGAGGATTTTGGACCTGGGCTTCCTTATGTATTTTTTCCTTATGACTTCTTTCCATCAATCCTTACTTCCTGATACCATTCTCCATGCCAATTTACCACCTAACGCTTTATTCATTTGCTCTGGGTCTCTGATGCTCAGCCCCCTTTATGCTTAGGGGCCTTGACAGTGGCCCAATTTACCAGATGAAACTTTTTGTTCTGGACCTTGCCTCCCTCCCAAAGAATTTTTCTTATTTCCATGCTAATGTTGTTCGTGACTATATTGGGTGCCAAGATCATCGAGCTTGTGTAAATGGGATACAAGGATAGGATTGATTGAATGAGGGTGGATTTCCCTGCTAGATTGAGCCACCTGGAGCCCAGGAAGTGAATCTTGCTTTTGATCTTTTGGATGACGAGATTCCACATGGCAGAGGAGAAGGATTTTCTTGTTATGGGGATCCCTAGATATTTGAAATGAGTCCAATCATGGTTAACTTGGATGTTGAGGATCTAAGAAATGTCTCTGAGAGAAATGACATTACTGTTCCACCCATATAGTTGACATTTGTCCAAATTCGCCATACTACCGGAGGAGCAGAGGAAGAGATCAAGGGACCTGAGGAATTTCCTGGCAATCTGAGGGGAAGCGCTGCCCAGCAGGATTGTGTCGTCAGCGAAGAGAGCATGGTTGATTCGCTGAACTCCTGGTTTATAAGAAAGGCCTGGGAGTTGTCCCTCTTCAAGGAGCCTGTTTAGTCTTCTACTCAGCGAGTCAGCTACCAGGATGTAGAGGAAGGGGGAGAGGGGGCATCCTTGCCTAATTCCTCTCTTGGCATTAAAAAAGTCAAGAGACCTACCATTGATTAAGGGAGCTATCCAGGGGGAGTTTATGCAGGCTTGTATTTGTTTAATAAATATAGGAGGAAAGCCGAACTTTTCCAAGACCAAAAGAATGAAATCATACCTTATACAATCAAAGGCATTGGCTAAATCAAGCTTGATAGCCATACCCGCTTCTCGCTTTTTCATGCTTGAGAGGACAGCTTCTTGGACAAGGAGGATGTTATCACTTATGTGACGACCTGAGATGAAACCTCCCTGATGATAGTCTTAAGTCTAAGAGATGGGACTTTGGAGAATATCTTGTACGAAGCATTACAGACAAAAATTGGCTTGAATCGTTTAATAGAGGAAGGGTTGGGCTCTTTGGGAAAAAGGGCGAGGAAAGTGGAGTTGGTTTCCCTCCCATTTTTCCTTTGGACATCCAGGAGATAAGGCGCAGCAGATCCTTCTTTATTATTTGCCAGCACATCCTATAGAAACGAATAGTAAAGCCATCTGGTCCAGGGACTTTGTCCGAGTGGAGGGTTCAAATGGCCTTCTTGATTTCCTCTTCAGAGATAGGGTCTTCTAGGACTTTGCAGTCCTCGGGGCTAACCAGAGAGGGAATATCCCTAACCATTTCCCCCATATCTTCTTGCGAGACTTCTTCTTCATCACTATAAAGATTTTCAAAAAAGCTTCTTACCTCAAAAAAGATTTCCGCCTGGGTTGTTATGTTGGTTCCATCATCCTTCTTTAGTTCCCTTATTGTGTTCCTCCTCTGGCGTTCTCTGCACTAGTTTTGGAAAAACTTGGTGTTTTGGTCGCCTCCCATAAGCCAAAGATTTATGGACCGCAGCCTCCAGCTTTCTTCTTCCTGTCTGAGAATGGTTTGTAATTTTTTTTCCAACTCAATTTCCCGAAGAAGGAGCTCTCTAGTTACCTTCACTTGCTCCATACTCTCTTGCAGAGTTTCCATCTGCTTGACAATTTCGAGCTTCCTTATAGTGGGCTCCTGATAGTGCTTAGTGGCCCATTGCTTGAGTGCAATCTTGACCTGTTTCAGCTTTTGCTCCGAGATAAAGGCGGGAGAGCCTGGGATAAAGCAATTCCAGGCTTTGCTTATAATGTCCTAGACTACCTCCGACTCCAATCAGAGGTGATTGAAGCGAAAAGGGAGCGGCCCGAGATTCCCCACCGAGGAGAAGAAGAGGCAGATAGGTTTGTGATCCGATACTGCCGAGCACAGAAGCTTGGACTCTGGGAAGGATAAGTTCTTAAGAAGATGGGTGCTGACCAACACTCTGTCAAGTCTTGCTGCAATATGTCCTCCAAAATTTGCAAAGGTTCGGGTCTAACTTCGGGGTGAGATTGGACAGGAATGTCCTGATCCAAAGGTTCATTATGCTTTAAAGAGGGCGCTTCTTTTGGGTTTTCCTGCTCCTGGGGAATGGCCGCTTCCTCTTCCTCACCAGGATTCTCAACTTTCATTTCTTCATTGGCAAGAACATGGAACTTATTTCCAGCTGCGTTCTTTGCCGTTGCGGGATGCAAATGCACTGGTGCAGCTTTAGCACTCTTTTTTCTACTTGCAACATTCCATCCTTCTTCTGGATTCTCTTCAGCATTGGATTTCTCTGTTTTTTTAGGGCAAGACTTAGCGAAATGCCTGAATTCATGACAGTACTTGCATTTAAGGGATTTGCTCATAGTCGACCGTCTGCAGATGACTTCATCCATCTATGGACAGGTTGATGGCTTCAAGAAGCCCTTTCTCCAGGTCGACCTCAACACAGATTCTTGCACAGGAGAACATAGGGGCTTTGGGCTCCGATTTATCAATATATTTACCCAGGGTGTTCCCTATTGTTCAAAAGTCCTCATCATTCCAGCAGTGTAGAGGAAGATGGGGGAGTTTTACCCAAACCGAAACCGCCTTGGGGATATCTTTTTCAGGGTCGAAAGAGAGGTCCCATTTGTTGAGATACATTCCTCTTGGGCCCATAAAATATGGTCCATTTCTGAAAATAAGATCCCGATCTTCCTTTTTCTCGAAGATGAAGGCGAAATACCCTTTTCCACAGAAGATTTGCTGCACTTCTCCTTGGATGAGGGGTCTCCAGTTTTTGCTGAGCCAAACTTCCACAGATCTGGGGGAAGGCCAGAGACCTGTGAACAAACCAATCAAACCTTTCTCAAATAACATCACTGCTTTCCACTTGGATGCGCCTGAGGATAACTTGACCTCCGAGATTTCAAAATGTTTCACAAAACGAGAGGAGGGAGTACTGGACGAAGGGGGCGTATGAGAGGCCACAATACGAATGAATCTTTCTTCAAAGCCACCGGGATCTGGATCAGGAGGATCTGTGGCCGAAAAGCCAATGGCCGAGGGGAGAGCTCTAGCAAGCCACCGTCGAACCAGCAGCCGACTCAAACCCTAGCAGCTGACTTTTTTTAAAGACTCACAATTCTTCAAGTATATATTTATAGGGTGTCATTAATAGAGCAATTTCAGACATGTATGATAAGATACCACATCAAACATTATAAATAACCATCTTCATTCGTTGGAGGGGGGCAAGATCAATACTCCACTAGTGATATTTCGGACTCAATTTGAAGCTCTTATTATAGTCTCTTTGTTCCACCTATGTGTGAATCGAATGACTCTTGGAGGGGACCCACTCTAAGAGGTATGATCTTGTTTATAATTGTTTATATCATTGTTTTCATTTGGATTACTTGTTGCATCTTTTGATTCATCACAATCAGAACTGTCACGCTATAAGACTAATCCTACAGAGCATGGGTTTATATATATCCATTGAAGCCCTCTAAGTTGCCATCGAATTGATTCACATATAATGCATATTGTTCCACATTGCGGAATTTTAGACTTTCTTTCTGAATTGCGTAGTATAGATTGTAATCTAATCTCCTGTAGCATAGTCAGATTGTAGGTTGCTAAGTGAATTAACAGTTTACTTCGATTCTCTTTCCTGTAGCAATACTCTGTAATATGTATAGCATAGACACTCAATTTGCCATATCATAACTCTATTCTAATATTGATGCTTTCTTTGCATATCGCACTAGATTCACTTTGATTCCTGTATATAACCAGCATAGATCCATCTTAAACCCAAATCTATTAAGCACCGAGAGGGATCCAATTTCTTGAGGTGTAATTTTTTGAATACGTAAAACGTAAGATTAAAACAAATTCCACTTCAACAAACAAAAAATTATTTTATGAGCTGCCATAATTTTTTTAATTACTTTTTTTTTTTTACGAGTTATGAACTTACATGAATTTTGTTAATTAATTTTTATTTTTGTGAACATTACGCTACGTAACGTAACGTGACAACATCCCCCCCATACTAGGCTGAGAGCACTTCGCTTCTTTTGGTGGAATAAATTCATTTCGCCTTGATTCCTGTATAAAATTTGTGTATGCAATCCCTTGCAGAAACCATGTAGATAACCCGGTGTCTGTTTTCTTTAAAGGTTAGCTTATAATTTCTGTCTATATTGTGGTCTGTTGATAATACTTTCCGTGTGACATAATTTTCAATAGTTGGTTGTATCTTGGTTTATTGTATTTTGATTAATTGATATATGGTTTCATGAACCTTAACACTAGGTAAATTAATCATATGCAAACCCATAGTAACCAGTCAAGCTTAAGTAACTTGCTCTGTACTTAGAATACTTGTGTCTCGTAAGCTGGCCACGAGCCTCGGGTTGACATTTAAATGAGCCAGTGAACCTTCCATTCTAGTCATTCTTTGGATACATATAAATCACTGTCATTTTTGGTGCTGTTGCCAGGGACTTGGGAGACACTAAGGAGCAAGATTCTTAGACTACACTGAGGATGCATTTAAAATTAGGTCATATAGTTGCATGATTCGTGTTCAAACTTCAAGATTTCTTGGTCTTTTAGTAAAAATTCAAACTTAGCCTTGCCCCATAAATCCCTTGTGCACAGATAAGAGTTGGCATGTATGAATAGACCTAGATAAGATAAGATAAGATAATTTTATTAATGTCCACTAATGACCACAAAGTAGGTCAACAGGACTCTCGATTACAATGATATGTCATGCATGTGAGAGGATCAAACAATCTCCCTTAACGAAAATACAATATAAGCAATGAAAAAGAAGTAAAGAAGTGCAAGGCAAGCTAAGTTGTAGCATGGAAAAGCTGCTGCTCCAGATCCACCTCTGTAACCCTGCACAGGGGCGAAAGACTTCAGGTGGACAAGATCCGAGAGCCAAAGTGACCAAGGAAGGTATGGTACTCCTAACATCCGATGCTGAACGAAGAAAACTGAGGGAAATGTAAAAGTGTCTGCAGCCCTGATTCGGGTCTGATGGGCTCGGGTCGCTTTCTAGAGTGATGTTGGCGGGGTCTGGAGGGTCCTGAGCGCCTCTTGAAGGGAGGTCTGGTCCGGAGTTGTCGCTAAGATCTCGTGGGTCGAGAGCCCGCAGCCCTTACTGATCTGGTAGCTAGGTCGGTATCGAAGTCAGTAGATCTCTTGATGCCTCTAGAAGAAGGTAGCATGCTGAAGAATGTCGTGATCCGCTATGTGGTGTCTGGTCTAGTGGGAGGCTGGAGGATCTGCACTCAATGCATCATCTGTATATCTGAAGAAAGTTGTTAGAGTTTGGGGCCCCCTGAACAAGCAGTAGAAGCGTCCTCTGATCTCATAGTAGACTTGACACCTAAAGATAATGTGACTCGGTTTCCACTTCCTGTAGATGGCATAGATGGCAGATCCTATCTGATCTATCAATCTGGTGGTCTGACTCTACCCGGAGTCTATGTGATCCAACTTTGAACTGTCCGAGATGGATCCGGAGAGCGTGCATCCAATGGCGAAACGTATATTGGGCTCTGACAATGAGCTTGTCTCTGATCTCTAAGAAATGTTCAGCATAGAAGGCCATTTTGGGGCGCAATCCTCCTGGGGGATTAATCCAAGCAGTCTGGACGAACTGCTTGTAAATATCCTCTCTGATGTTCTTGTTTAACTCTTGTCAAATAGGCAGAAGGTGCCCAGGGGCATCCAGAGAGTACTGGAACGGGGGAAGACGATCTAACTGGATCCCTACCGAAGCAAGAAGGTTCGAGACCCCTGTGAGCCAACATTTGGCCCTGCCTGGGCGAGTATCCCGGGCGATAGTCTGAGCAAAGCAGTACGCTAGAAAAGGGTACCTGTCTCAACCCTTAGATGAGTCGGCTAGCCCTCATATCCAGTGCAGGAAGGAAACCAATCTAAAAACTGCAGCAAGGCGAAAGGGCTAAGCTCCCAATTCAACGAGGATGATGTGTTGTGGCACTGTCTGCTTACATCTGATGATACGTCAGAGAAGAAGGATCTGGACTCCTCCTCTCGATGCCCAATCTAACTCGAGTAGGGAGGGGCCCCAGATCTCTAATCCATATAGAATAGTGGGACGAATCAAAGTATTCAGCAAGTCCATCTTGGATGAGATATCCTGGAAATGGTGACGAAAACATTCTCTCGAGGAGGGCTAGGGACTCATACCCCTTGTTGATTCGAGGCTGAAGAGATGGTCGTAGACTGAAGCGGGGACCAGAGAACTGCAGTCCTAAATAAGTGTAAGTGTTGGTGATCACAACTTCCTCCCCTTTCAATAAGAAACGAAAGTCTAAGGTTTTCTTAACCCCATTGAAGATCATCACCTTTGTTTTGCTCAGATTCACAGTCAGCTTTCGGAGTTCATGGAACAGGGCTAGGGCATCAAGTTGTCTCTGCAGTCCTTCCGGGGAAGAGGATAGGAGTACAATGTCATCTGCGAAAAGTAGAATGGAGATCAAAACTTGGTGGAGGAGGCATCCATCTGTTTCCTGGGTATACTCACGGAGGAAGGTCTCCAACTCATCGATGTAGATTCCAAACAAGGTGGGGGAGAGTGGGAAACCTTGTTTCATCCCGATGGTGCTACGGATGAACTCGGATAACCCTCGAGTTGTGCAAAGGCGGCCCCAAACAAACTCGTAAAGGCGCATAATAGCCCTCAGTAAGATCGTCAAGATACCGATATCCCTGAGTCATTGTAAGAGATCCTCTCTCAGAACTGAGTCGAATGCTTTTCGAAAATATACAAAGCAACAGTAGACTTTAGAGGAGCGGTGACGTGCCTCCTCAATCACGGCTCGGAGAGTAAAAATGTCGTCATTGGTCTGATGTGTTGGTCTGAACCCTGCCTAACCGCAGGCTCTAAGATTTCTTTGCTCAAAATCGTTGGAAAGCTTCATGTGGAGAGCAATAGCATAGAGTTTTGAGAACGTGTGGCCTATCATGATCGTTTTGTAGTTGTTCGGATCAGCAGTGGCTCCTGACTTGTGAATCGAATGGATGATGTGATGGGACCAAACCGATGGAAATCCGTCACACACCACATGGTTAAAGAGATCATCCAAATAGCTAACTAGAACTCGGAGACCATGCTTGAAGAACTCTGCCTGGTAGCCTTCTTCGTCTGTTGATTTGCTGCTACTCATTGCCCGGATGGCTTCTGTGATGTCGTTGTTGGTGAAGAGGTGGCAGGAGGAGGGGGGGTTGCAACATGAATGTCAGTTTGGTCGAGGATGTCATAAAGCTTGGATGTGTGGGAGAACATGGAAACAGGGTCCAGGTCGGGTGACAGAGGGGAGCGCCAAGAGAGGATGGTACGCCAAAACTGCTTGGGGGAATGGGTGAGGAGGACTACGAGCTCTCGTCTTCTCTGGGAGACAAGGTGCCGCTTTTTGCTACGAAGTAGGCGGCGGTAAAGACTTTTGGATGTCGGGGTAGTTCGGATGGGAATGGAGGAAGGTATGACGGAGTTCTCGGTGAAGTGTTTTGCAATCCTTGTCATATTACTTGTTCATGGGGCAGGAGCCAGTTTTAGGAGTGGCAGAAGAGGTACGAGTGGAGTGGGGGAAAGAGTTAAGTGTTGCTTCCCAGATTGCAAATGAGAGGCATTGGTACTTGGCTGAGGCTTAGTCGAGTGCAGAAAAGTGGGCTTCAGGAGGGAGAATCCGGTGGAGATCTGATAGGAAGATGTCAAGGTCGCCTTCGTTCAAACGAAAGGTGGTCTAAGATGGTGAGGGGTGGTTGTTGGGGAAGAGCGAGGTTGGAGAGGGGGGGGGGTCGACTTGGAGGGAGAGGGAAAGAAGTGCGTGGTCCGCTAGTGGGATGGGGGAGATGGAGAAGTCTCGAATGAAGGGGAGTAGGTTCAAGCTAGTAGGGCGTAGTCCACCACGTTAGCCCCACCACCATGTGGCCAGCATGTGAAAAGGTGAGAGTTCGGGAAACAAGGGAGGTAGTTCAGAATAAGCAACTCGTGGGATTCCCCTAACTGCAGGAGATTCTTGTCGTATGTTGTAGTAGGACCTAGGACATCTTCTGAATTCCGGTGGAGACCTACTGTGGCAAGGTCAAGTCCTTCAATACAAAAAACATCTTCGAAACGATCATGGAGAGGAACTTGGAGGTCCCTAGTGCGAGCATTAAAATCCCCCATAAGAATGACCTCCTCGTCAGCAGAGTACTGAGTGATGCCAGTGTACAGATCCATAAAAGGGTCCTCGTCTGCTCCGTTGTGAATGGCAAATGATGAGGACGCGGGTGGGAAGTAGCAAACTGCGAAGTAAACATGTCTCAAGGGGAAGATCTTGGTTTTGACTCGGATCCACATGAATCTGGCATACTCATCAAAGACCATCAAAGACCATCAAAGTGACCCTCTTCCAAAGAAAGTCTCTAACCAGGCAAGCAACTCCTCCTGACCCCCTGACTCCACCAGAGCTCCTTGTTTCCTGTTTGTAAGCTGAGAACCAGTGGTATCCTGTGATATTTGGGAGGTCGTACAGGGCTTGCATGAGTCTCGATCACAAGGAGGATATCAGCCGATGCGAGTGCATCATGCAGGAGACCTGGAGATGACCAAAAGGACCCATTTCCATTCCAGCAGCGGACAATGATGCTTGTGCCCTATCGTCTCTCCAATCGACCCCGTCATTTAGAGCTTTCTGTCTGAGGCATCCATCCAAGGGGGAAGGAGTCCCGAATAACTGCCCGAAGGTTTCTAATAACCGCCCATTTTCCTGCCTTCTGTGCTGCTGCAACCTGTTCCCTAGACTGTTTGAGCTCGGCTACCTGCGCTCTGGTAAGGTCCTCATCAAGGACAATCCTGTCGAGGAGTGAGAACAATTTACGTTTAGCTCTGAGGGCACAGAGCCTATCCATTGCATTATGGAATCTCATGAAGAGGGTGGAGTCCTGGCCCACCCAAGCTCCGTCCAGGATAATATCTGATAGGCCGAGGGTGTCCCGCAGGAACCTGACTCCTATCTCCATAGGGTCTGAAGAGGATTGAGGGAGACCCCTCACTTTCAAGTTCAGTTCCCTTGCTCATCGAGCCCATTCTTCAACAAGTTTGGCTTGTACGACCTCCCCGACTGCTGTGAGGGGGGAAGTATTTTTGCCTTTCCCTCAGACTACTTGTGCCCATGATTTAATGTGCAACTCAGTTTCATGTTTAAAGGAGGCCTGTTGGGATTTGATTTCCTCTTGCTTGGTCCTAAGGTCCTAGATTTCGGCGTAAAGTGCCTGGTTCTGGGGGTGGGAAGAATCTTGTATGTTGCTTTCTTGTATCATTTTCTTGAGGGATAAGTTATCCCCTTCGACTTCAAAGACTCTAGCAGCGAGAGAGCCCACCTCTGAACGAAGCCTGCCATTTTTGGCTTCGAGAGATTCCAGTTTCTTGAGCATCTGTTTAACTTGAGATGTCCAAAATGTGAAATCTGATTCCAATGCGATATTCATGGGGCTGTAGAATTATAGATTACCCTGACATTGCTTGAGGTAGCAAAATCGGCCTCTGTCGTTGTAATCCCAGATGGACGTTTTGGAAATTCCCTCCGACACTCTGTCTTCTTTCGGGTCTTCTTTCAGGTTCTCCACTTAGCTATTGAAGGGACGCAGTGGGATGAGCGGTCAGGATTGCGGCCGATAAGATGGAGGGCATAGGGTTCGTGAGCAAGTAGGGAGGAGAGGCAAAAGGGCGTAGGGTTCGTGAGCGGGTATGGAGAGGTGGAGGGCATAGGGTTCGTGAGCGGGTAGGGAGGATTAAGAGGGTTTGGGTCAACTCCATAAGATAGTAATGATTAATCACAACTCAATTCATTAATTGTTCGCTAGGAAATCAAGGCAAAACAAGAGATATCTCTAGGAAGGAACAAAAACTTCTAATTGAAGTAGTATCGAACGAAGTGAACTATCCATCTAAATCTTTGCCACTTTAAATCCCTTAGTTACAAGACCTACCCTAAAAGGGGAATTAACGAGTGGACAAAGCACCCAAAATTATCCGGAAGAACCAAAATATGAATCTCTAAAATAGTCTTCCTCTTCACTAAAAACACTATCTACTGAAGATTCCAAAGTACCTAGAGGGACTCTGTCATTTTGGGGAAATCCTCTCTATAACATGGTTGAGGATAAAGGTGGGGGTTGTGCCCAGCCAGAACTTGCTAAATTTGAATTTCCTATCCAGGAATCAAATGGAACGATACAAATGCAAAACATTCCACCCTCTGCCTTACCTACCTTCCATGGTTTTACCAATTAAAGACCCAGACACATTCCTCTTTGACTTTGATGTCCTTTATTGGAGTTACGATTACTACTTTAATGCCCAAAAGCTTAAACTATTTCCAGCCACCCTCAAGGAAGCAACTCTTCACCAGTTTATGGGGCTTGGTGAGAATTCCATCCAAACTTGTGATCAAATGAAACAAGCGTTTCTAAAGAAATACCAAGATTACTAAATGGCAAGGGACCTATGTGAGGAGATTTTCAAAATGACTCAGCAAGAGAATGAGAGTTTGGAAGATTATGTAGAGAGATTCCAATACAATATCCAAAGATCTACACAACATCAATTTAGTGCATACACACTTCGCACCATCTTTCTCAGAGGTATTCGAGATGAATGTCTTGATGTGCTAAATATAATGGGTGCATCGGATTTTTCCCAGTTATCATATGAAGCTTGAAAATAAAAAGTTGTCAAATTTGATAGGAGGGAAAATTTTATTGTTTAAAATCACCAAATTTAATGGCTAATTTCAAGGCATCGTTTTATATGAATGGAAACCTAGCTTATGAGCCCATTTTTTGTTTAGACAAACGGTGAAATTTAATAGCCGCACCTGTCATCGTTAATTCACCCAATGTCGTGAGTATGTGCTTCGCTTGACGCTGTATGCAACAAAGCTTTCAACGGGTCTCTTTGTGCTTTGCACAATGCCGACGCCGACACCGTGCATCTCTGCTTTGCCCAACGCCATGATTCCGTGCTTCGCCCGACGGTCGTGTCAATACCTATATTAGGCTCTCTCTCCAGTCAGATCTCAAAAGTAATTAATCTATTTAAAACTCAAAAGGAATGAGTGAACTGGGAAGAAATGCATTTTCAACAATCGAAAGGGCATGTTTTATGCTCAAAATACCCTTTAATCAATTTGATGTCGAGTAATTGCATATGATAAATCAGCGGATACAACAGTTTAAAACCCATTTGATGTGATGTTGTCGAACTATAAATCTGCTTACTGCTCAATGGGTCATGCAATTTTTTTTAATTTTATAGTCTCGAATTTATTGCCAAATTTAACCACCAAAATTTTCATTGTCGATTCTTTCACGAACTTCAAAGTCGCCAAACTAAAACATGAATTCGAACCATGTGACTTAAGCTTATACATTGTATCTGAAACAAATAGTGAGCCCATAGAGATTTTTCCAAGAGAAACACTCGACATCAATCCTCACTTGGAATCACCACAAAAACAAAAGTTGATTAAGTTATTGCAATTGCACATTGAAGCATCTGCATGGGATTACACAGATAAGAAAAAAAAATGACCCCAATTTATGCACACATCATATTTACATTAAAGAGGATTCTCGACCACTAAGAGTGCCATAGAGGTGGATGAACCCTGCTCTTTAATATCTGCAAAAGTTAATCAATGTAAACTTTACTTATCCTATCTCGAACAATAAATGGGTCTTTCAGTTGGTTATTGTTACGAAAAAGAATGGGAAATGGAGAGTCTGCATAGATTACCGTGAACTAAACAAGGAAACTCTCAAGGATCACTTTCATCTTCCCTTCCTTGATCAGGCATTGGATACATTGGCAAGGAAGAAATATTTATTGTTTCTTGACGGGTTCGGTGGTTACAATCAAATCCAAGTTGCCCCTAAAGATCAAGACAAGATAACCTTCACCTACCCATGGGGGAAATATGCCTACCGGGTACTGCTCTTTGGGTTATGCAATGCTCCAACCGCATTTCAGAGGGTTGTCCTTGGAATCTTTGTTGATCTAATACATGATTGTGTTGAGGTGTATATGGATGATCACTATGTATGGAAACACCTTTGAAGAAGCATTGAATAACCTCAAAAAATTCCTTGTCCAGTGCAAAGAAACAAATTTATCTCTTAGCCACGAAAAGTGTCACATGCTACTTATGGAAGGGATTGTGTTAGGGCACCATGTATCACTCGAAGGCATTGAAGTTGATCCAGCAAAGATAGATGTAATCTCAAAACTCTCGATTCCAACCACGCAAAAAGAAGTTCTATGTTTCTTTGGTCATGCAGGTATTATCGTTGATTTATAGAAAACTTCACCAAGATTGCTTCTACATTATTCGCTTTACTTTGAAAGGACACAAAATTGTGTTGGACTAACTCTTGTCAGGTTGCATTCGAAGCTCTGAAAGAAAAGCTCTATGTTGCACCAGTGTTGCGAGGACCAGACTGGTCCCTTCCCTTCCACATCTCAATGCAATACTTTCTCTTCCCTAATGCCAGTTCATGAATGTTTCGGTGTCCTCTCCTAGCTTTATAGACAACCTTTTTGAATTGATGGACCTTGTAACCATTGTTTCTGAAAACATTAGCTAAAGTCCCACTCCTGCTTTATGTGATCGTTATAAAAAACTATGATAGCTCGCATCACCAGTGTGTTGACGAAGCCAAGCTTCTAAGTGAGGTGGTGATGGGAATCAGCATGAAGATGCATGTCCATATGTGTTTTCTTTCAATATACCTGATGAGATAGCCAGGCATCATTTCTTTTAAAGATGAGGATATCCAAGAACAGGATGCTATTATTTTCTTCTACCTCCATAGTGAATTTTATGCTCTTGGCTTGACTATTCAAATGATCTATGAAGTTGACTATCCAAATGAACTTTGAACCTGTCTAAGCTTTCTCTTCCACTTGGCCAAATAATGTGGGTATCATCTACAAATCTTTTCCATAGTTTAGGTTTGAGAGGATAGCACTCAGTGGATCATTTTTCAATCCATTCCATGTATAAATTAGCGACAACCAGTGACAAAGAGGACCCCATTGCCACACCTTCAATCCACTCATAGATATTGCCATGAAAGCTAAAGCAGATTGATTTCAGAAAAAGCTTAAACAAGATCCATTGTGTCCGCATCCTTGATATCCTTAATTACTCTTAATAGCACCATCAGCTAGAATTTTGGTGTAAAGAGAGACTACATCAAAGCTGACAAGAAGATCATGTTCTTCAACCTTTATATTTCTTATTTCGTTGATCATGTGAAAAGAGTCTTTCACATAGGACTATGTTTGTCCAACCAGATTCCTGAGTATCTCCACCATATATTTTGCTAATTTATGCATGGGAAAATCAATGGTATTAACTATGGGTCTTAGCAGAGAATTATCTTTGTAAATCTTAGGCAACCCATAGATTTGAGGGACCATGCAGTGTTTTGGTATTAGATTAGTTTTAACCTCATCAAGAGAAGAGATCTTGATGGATGTTGTCACCTCTTCGATGATTTTATTGCTGGGGTCTTTATTGAGTTTTTTATAACTTTCATTGTTTAATAAATGGTCTAGCATTTTGTCCTCACAGCCTGAGACTCTGATCTGTTCATGACTACTGTTGCGTTCCCATTGTCTGCTTTCATGACTAAGACACATTTATTTTCTCTCGGCTTCTTCCCTGTCAATTTGTGTTTGGGCAGCTTGGCATTCTTAATTAAGACAACACATTCTCGTCTTAACTCTTCTGCTTTCTAAATTGGAAGAATGAAGGTGCCATTTCCAATATTGCACACCAAATACCTAATCAGGACTATCCTCGGGGCAATAGCAAAAGTCAGACCATGTTCTAGCATTCTTTGTGTAACATCATCTAAATTCAAGCTGGAAAGGTTGACCATGTTCTAGCATTCTTTGTGTAGTATCATCTAAATTCAAGCTGGAAAGGTTCATCACATTAGATTTTATATTAGCATGGTTACCAATCTGTTTAACTTTTCCAGCTTCTTGTTTAAGTTCGCTGTAGTCTTAACATTTTGTCCATACACCAGGTAGTTTCCACTTCCACTCTCGTCCAGATGTCATTTCCTACCTTGCTATCCAGATTTAGATGCATTCTATATAATCTTTTAGACATAAAGTTAATTGACCTACACACATTTGTAATTTTTTATTTAACCAACACTAGGCTTGTGTTCCTGAAGATAGTGGAATTTTTCATGTTATTCAATGTACACTTGATCTGTGCAAAATCTGAAATAATGTCAGTGTCACAACATTGTTTAATGAAAGAAAGATCTGCTAGTTTACATGCCATCTTGAGTTTAATATTTTCAAAGAAGCAAACCTCATCTCCCATTCATGGAGGGACAATATTAAAGTATTCATTTTATGCAAAACCTGATAAGTTGATACCATAGAGAAGGAGAGCAGCATTCAGGGATAAAGGATTAATCCTCAACCAATTTCGATCCACCAGCTGGGATCATCTTCAAGTGGCTTGACCCTCAATTAGATCAGAGATCAATATACGATATTAATATGCCAATCAATCAAGAATGAACCATATAAGTTTACTGTACTCATTAATGTCTTTTAATTGGAAAATAACAAGTTTCCAACTGTCTTTTATTTTAAGGCCCTCAACTCTATTAATTTTGTTTTGATTAAGCTCAATTTCAAGGACCTCATGGACCTTCCTTTCTCCATAGTGGTCATCTTAGCTATAATCCTGGCTTTGGCAATGCAAATGAGGTGGCCAGTGTCCTGAGAATGTTATGCTAAGGCTGACATTTTAACACGATTATGTTTGATGTCAGCACAGTGCTCTTTAAGTTAGGCTTGCAGAGATCTTGTCTCACCAATATAATGTTTTCCACATGAGCAGGAGATGGTGTAAACACCTTTATGATGATTTGGATCTATGGTATCTTTAGAACAGTCAAGCATGTCTTTAAGAGTATTAGAAGAGCCAATTGTTTCACAATTGTTAGCTTTCCAACATGCTTGCATGTATAATGGTTACACAGGTGGTACTATATTGCAAAGTTGGTCTACCCAAAACTTCTTCCCAAAATATCATGGAATTGATATTAATTTCACCACCCATGTCCACTAGAACATCTTTAATTTCCTTACCCATTATTGTAGCAGGAACTCTCAAATCTTCATTGAAAAATGCACCAATATTACTACCTTGTATTGTATGGGCCTTTGGAAACTCGTCCTCATCCACCTCCATGAGGCACCTTACAAAATCATAGATTTTCCTTACAAAGCACCTTTCCTCAGCCAGCTTCTTCAACTTAGTGGGCAAGTCCCTTGTCCCGCCCTTGTCTGTCATGTATGATCTTGCTCTGGTACTTGATCACTTTTAAGTTTTAAGTCTTTTCTTCATCCAATCTCGCCTGTCCTTTATAGCTTTCAGCGCTTCCTCCAATACCTCTTTCTGCTTCCTATAGTCCACTAGAACATCTTTAATTTCCTTACCCATTATTGTAGCAGGAACTCTCAAATCTTCATTGAAAAATGCACCAATATTACTACCTTGCATTGTATGGGCCTTTCAAAACTCGTCCTCATCCACCTCCATGAGGCACCCTACGAAATCATAGATCTCCCTTACAAAGCACCTTTCCTCAGCCAGCTTCTTCAAGTTAGTGGGGAAGTCCCTTGTCCCACCCTTGTATGTCATGTATGATCTTGCTCTGGTACTTGATCACTTTTAAGTTTTAAGTCTTTTCTTCATACAACCTCACCTGTCCTTTACAGCTTTCAGCGCTTCCTCCAATACCTCTTTCTGCTTCCTATAGTCCACGTTATCATCATCACTTTGCAGCTCTGTCTTCCAATTCCTTGGCTCCATAACCTTGACGTTGAGCTTTTGTGGATATTAAAGCCTCTTTCTACCTCTACTCTTTGTTGACTTTGCCAATCATATAGTCCTTTGTAAAATCTCCTTGGGGCACTTATATTTTTCACCATCTTCTGGTGGACAGTGCATTCAAATTGGACAATCAACGATAGTATAAATGCAATTCTACACATTGTCCCCACATCCCATACAGAGCATGCACATGCTTGCCTCCCTCCTGGCAATGTCACATTGTCATTAGCTTGTCCTTGTGCCCATAAGACATTCTGACACACGTCCTCTGACTATTTGCCTAGATTAGCCTACACATTAAACACATTCTGATTACTTTGTTCATGTTATTCATTTGTCCTTCCAAATCTGCATTAATTTCTTAAATTCTCCAAGCAACTAACCCAACTATGATCTATAGTATTAATATTCCTACAATAATTGTACTTATTCATCTTATGCGAGACAAGTTCTCATCCCTCTTTCCTTGGCTTATAGTCACTTCTTTGCTTTTGCTTGATCTTGGGTAGGTCTCCATGCTTGCTAGCTTCTGTCATCTTCTTCAACACGTACTCCATCCTCTGAAACATTTATTCACACTCATCCTTCTTGGCTTCCTTGTCCAGGACAAACACATCTATTTCTCCTTTCATTTCAATCGCCACATTTACTGCCTCCCTATACGTTTGCAGCCTTGTCGTTTGGACATTTGCTTGAATATTCTGATTGAACCCTGATATAAAGTATAAACCAATTGATCTTCTTATCCTTTGGGTCCTGAAAACTCAACTAACTCAACAATTCCTTAATTTGTCTGTTGTGCTTGACCACTGTCTCTCCATTCTTCTATTTAATGTTCTTCAACTATGTAAACATGTGTAAACACAAAATGCCTCAGATTTGAATATGCCCAAGTCTCCCTAACTTGAAAACAACATCCTAAATTGTCAAAGAGTACAATGCATCCACTTTCTAGTACCAAGAAAAAGCATTTCAATGTAAGGCCCTTTTAAACTTGTTTGGATTTACTAGTACAGCTTGAGTGGACCTAATGGTTAAGAACATTTGTTTCCTCCTAAGAGGTCATAGGTTTAATTTAGAGGGGGTAGGGCATGTACACCTCTGTAGATTTTAGCAGTCAAATCGTTGCGCGGAGGGAGTCCCTTGTCCCACAAAGAAGGGGGTCTCATACACCAATTTCGTGTCTGGCTTAGCTGTGACCTTAAAATTAAATTATTATTATTATTATTATTATAGCATATAGGGTGAACAATTGATCATCCCCATTCATACTTCCATTATACGTGGGAATTTGGGCCAAATCTATAGATTTCATCCTTCTGCTAAAGTAGACATCTTTGTCCTCATATGAACTGCATGTCATACATGTACCTATACTCTTTGTTTGAATCTGGAGACAAGCACCTATAATTCTTGCGTAGACTCATTGAGGAACTCCTTTGATTCCTCTGTCAATTCCTTTTGCTTCTCTATGTCCCTTTTTTTATTTCTTTCTCTTTTGTTTTCTTTTTCTTTTTCCTTCTAGCATTCATTTTCTTTTTATATTTCTAGTTCTTCCAGTGGTCTTGGTTTTGATCTCTCTCTTTCCAACACCTCCAACTAACTCGATCTCTCTATTTCTCATTATTTTGTTCCACCCTTTCCCTCTCTTCTAGATTCACAGCAAAGAAATGTTCTAGGTCCATTTATCCTCTACTACCTTGTCCGTTGTCTTGATTAGATGTCTCACCCTCTTTGCTTTTAGCTCTACCTATTATACTACTTCATCCTTTCAATAGGGATGCATGGGGTGTCCCATTGTTGTCCAAGTTCGACTATTTAGGCAGAAATGCTATCCCACTTGGAAGCAAAGATTACATGGGACATGTGTCCTCTAGAGAACCTACTTTCAATCCTATCGCCCCCCTACACCCTGTTTATCCAATAGGACATGTCCTCCACTGACTTAAGCAGCAATTTGTCATCGGATATGTCCTTTCCCTCTTTAATGTTGCCAACAAGTGTCTTGTCTTACATCCAATTGGAAATATAAAGGAGCATCTGTCCCCAACCCAAAACCTGCTTTTACTATCCACATATCTTTTGCTCACCTCTTTCTCCTACGTGTCATGAAATACTCTATTTGACCTAGACCCATTCAAAGGAGACCTAATCTTTGTCCAAGTTAGGTTTCTTGCCCACTGTCCTTTCCACCTGTCCTCTGCCGACTCTTTATTTCTTGCTTAGGACTTCTCATCCCTCTTGTACTCAAACTCCAGTCTAACCCCAAGATAGCTTACTCCCTCAATGCTCAAGCACAAGTGATTGAGTTTGTAGGTAATACCACAAAAACATTGGGCAGGAAATTGTAAATGCCCAGAACACTCAGCACAAAATTTTAGAAGAATGGAACTATACAAAATCTTAAACCCTAACTACAACAAATCATATAGTCTCTCTATCACATCTTAACTCATTAACATTGTCTTAAGCACAACCATATCCTAGTCCTTAACCAAGCATTTGTCTAGTGCATACCATGAGAGTAACCATATCCCAACAAACGCATCAAGAAGTCACATACCACATCACATAAGAAAGCAGCTTGTAGTGGGAAACCCAAGGACTAGGAAAAGCCCATTTAAATAGTACTCATTTGCATCAATTGTCCATAACAATGGTCAACAATGTGACTGGTGTGTCCACATAATGACATGTCCCGTGTCAATCGCATCCATTCTCCTGCGTTGACCCTATCTGACTCCAGTGTCTCACAAGACTAACAACCAACCTAAGACACACATATCATGGAAAAACTTGTGAACCCCTTTCTCATTCAGTGTCCCATTTATGAAAAGGACACACTTGATCACTAGTCACAAACCCTAGTGCGACCTTCAAGACTAACTTGCAATCAATGTTCCAATAAGTCATAACCAATTACATAACCATTTAAGCCCTTACACCATGTCAAAGGTTGGCCATTACAATAATACATCAGCACATATCAAATGGCAAAGACCAAGTCAAACTTGATCACTAAGGGAAAAAACCCATGCAACAAGCCTTTATATTTCTGTCAATAAGAGCACCTTAACTGAATGCAAAAAACCTCAAGCAACAGAAAAGATTCATGCTTGAACATTCCCAAAACAGTAATAGAGCGAAACAAGGAAAAAATTAAGGGAAATGGAGAATATAGGCATGGACAACACAGGCATTCAGCATGCTACACTAAAACTTTTACAGGATGGATTGTATGGATGGCAGAAACCCAATGAGGCAGAAAACGTATCAAGGCAGTAATGGCTGCAATTATGCATAGTGTTTAGGAAATGGGTTGCAATAACTTCAAATGAACAGAACCCAGAGAAAATAAGACAGATAAGTTGTTATTCTAACCATACACATCAAAGTAAACACTGGGCATAATGGCATAAAACAAGGGAATGCCAGTGAAACCCAAAACTAACATGTAACCACTTTCCAGTCCTCCATGCGAGCTCAAAACAGGTCACCATAATTCAAGCTAGGCCGCTGTAGCCTCCCATAGGCAATGTGTTCATATAAGGGGAAGTAAAGTGATAAACTGGAGCACAGTATCCATGAAATGGTTTACCACATGGTTGAGATGTGGAGAAAACAGCTGAGGTGCCAGCTGTTGGGCTCAACAGAAGAAAGCAGTTTTATATGCCATGGCGTTTTTTATTGCCATGATAAGATATGGAGTCACCTTTAAACTAATGCACTGGATGATGGAGATCAAGAAGCTGTACCAAGATCCAAAATGCACTATGCTTCCAAGGCTGCAATGCCTAGTGAAACTCAATTAAATCACCATTTCAAATCCACCAAAACAATTTTTAGGCAAATACATGCATAAGATAACACTTTGAAGTATTTTGCAAGGCTTAGGCTTAAGGTTATTTTGACAGGGCCAGCACTCAGAATATTGAAGCAAGGTTCATGCTTGGACCCCAAAATAATTAAACTGGGCACATCAAAGATGTTCAATGATTGAACATGTAGTCCAAAATTAGGAGTTCTTTAACAAATGTTTGTGCATTATAATAAGAAACAACCATGGATTATAGTCAAATGCCCTTAACTTACAATTGAAAAACAAATGCATGAACTCAAAATATGAAGACCCAAGGACCTCTATTATGCTTGTATCAAAGAAAAGAAACATTCATGTAATCAGGGTCATTTCTTTACCAAGCTTGAAATGAACACTTAACAAGCCATCATCAATTCATCACTCTAAATATCGACTGAAAAAAGTAAGCATGAATATACTCATGCTTGGAGGAAGAAAATTTGGAGAACACGACTTTTACCCAATAGGGCAATGTATGCATGACTAAACCAAAGGAAGATGATTGACAGGAATTTAAACATATCACAGGACATCAATGACTAAGGCTAGTTGTTCCACATGGTTCATAGTATCATATAATATACACAAGAGCATCTACCACACTACCAAAAAATGCACATAAGGCTATTTGCTCCACGTGATGCGTAGTATTATACCAGAGGATCCGTCATGCTATCAACAAACCACATGTTTAGTCCCATAAATTTTTTCACTGTAAAGCAATCCAGCTTCCATTTGAAAAAAAGCTTTTCATATGACACAATCAAGATTGTATCAGAGACAATGCTACCTTAGCGCAATTGTTACCTATTATTGTCACAAAATAATTATGATATACTCTATAAAATAAACATGCCAAACATGTATCCTTGATACTTCAATTGACACTGAAATGCAAACTAAGGAAGAGAAGTGTTGCCATATCCATGCCATGCCAGGTGAAACTGCCAATCAAATCGACTGCATACAATAATTGGTACTCAATTGAACTGTAACATGCAATTGTAAGCTACAATCCATCAAAAACCCAAACACCGCTGAAGTGCACTGCTATATTAATGCCATTAACACAGTCCAAGTTGGAAAACATACACTAGCATAGGTCCATCTTAACCCTAGATCTATGAAGCGCTGAGAGGGATAAAAAATGAAAGATACATCTATAAATCCTATTTCAATCCCCTTTGGTGCTTAATGGATCCCAGGTTAAGATGGATCTATGCTAGCTATAAATTATAATAATTATGGTTTATATACAAGAAGGAGAAATAAGAGGTCAGCTAATTTTTTCATTTTTTTAATTAAGGATTTCAAACATGGACAGATGCACAGAAAGACACGTCCCCCCNTTATATACAAGAAGGAGAAATAAGAGGTCAGCTAATTTTTTCATTTTTTTAATTAAGGATTTCAAACATGGACAGATGCACAGAAAGACACGTCACCCCCCCCCCCCACCAAGGGGTAGAACACCTCACTTCTCTCCACGCAATAACTTATCCACAGAGACAAGTGTGGTCGCCATGGATAATGAAGCAAATTTTGTGATTCATAAAAAAGGTATGATGAGCCTGAACTCCAGTTTCAAGGTAAATTACTAATATACTTTGATTCCATACATTTACATTCATGATACATGTGAATGGACGGATAATCATTACCTTTGAATACAAAAGTTAAAGGGAGACAGAATATTGTAAATACTATAATTTGACCACTTGCCATAACATCATCTTGGAATTGTTTGCGATACTGTCAACCAGAAATATTTCCAATAATATCAATGGTCAAAAGCTATAATGCTGCCATAAAATCTCCAGATTAAACTCATATATGTCAGTTGGTAAAAGTCGCATCATCTAATTACAGTCCATGCTAGACAACGCTAGTTTAAGAAAGATGCTCTTCTAGGAACTAGAGTAGCTGAACATTTCCATGCAGAAAATTATAAACTCAAGGTCAGCCCATAAATTTAGATTGACAATTGAACCATCGCTGGTAGGCTGAGGAGAAGGAAGAATATTGAATTGTAGTTTTCAAATGTCAAGTTGAATGCAGACAGCAATACAGATGAGGCAAAAGTCAAAAAATGTTTTACAGCAAATAATCCAGGAAAGAGAACATAATACAAGATAATAATGCAATTACGAGAAACATTTTGAACTCCAAAAAGACACTAATCTTATATCAGTAATTATGCAAGCCAACTTAAACGTAAAAGCACTTTAGATAATATAAAAAGATGATTCCAAACACAAGAATCTTGACTTGCAAGAGAAGAAAGAATACCGCATTCTATAGACATTCAAATTAATGTGATGGTCCAAGTCCACCAAGCCCCATTTTCTGCCCCAGTACCATCAATTGTTCAACCAACTCTAACCCAGTAAGAACTTCTGTTGTCCCATAAATAATATTCTTTACAGGTTGTTGTCTTTGTGCTAATTCTTGCAGGCTTCCATACTCAATATAATTTCCTCCCCCTATCATGAACACTATTGCCTCCTTGAAAGGGCCCTTTGAGTGAGTGCCAACCACAGAACTGGATTTAGGAGCCCGTGGATCAAAGAGAAGATACGTCTCAATATCTGGACTAGGCCTTGCTTCCATCAATGCTTCTACTGTCCTTGTCATTGTGAGCTGCCTGCCACCAGAAAGAAGGCTCTTCATGCCTGCAGTCACTGCACTAATAGACTGCCCATACAATTTCTCTGCCCAGTCAACAATGTTACTTTTGCTTCCAGCACTAGATGATGTTAGTGTTATATTTAAAGATTTGATCTTCTTCACATATTGAAAAGCTGAAAGATCCACCTCAACCTCCTTTAGCACCGATTCTATGGCTTCAACTTCTGCTGGTGGTGTAGTTTCAGAAGCAAGCAGATATATGATGGCAAGTCGCAGCTTATCCATCTTGGTACCTTTCCCTCTCAAAATAGTCAGCACTGCATTTTTGTCAATGCTACCCTTCGCCAACATGTCATCCTCTGTATTGCAGTAGGAATCCAGTGATCTCTCTTTAATCTCACTAAGCAAAGCAGTTGCGATATTGGTGTGTTTATCAATAATCTTTTTCCTCTCTGTCAGCTCAGGAAGCGAATTCACTGCATTCATCAAGTGCTTTGTATTTCCTATCAATTCGTGTCCATCAAAATCAATATCTCTCTGCCCGCCTGTTCTCCTGTTAACCTCCTCCACGTCCAGTTTGTATTTACTGAGCTGTGTTTCAACTTCTTCTGCAACTTTTGGGAATGGAGCAGAGCTGTTTGCCACCCAGAAGTTGTCTGAATCGTCTAACTCATACGATTTTATTGCCCCCTTTCCTTTACCACCACCTCCAGCTGCTGTTGCATCTCCATGGACAGTAACCCTATTGAGTTTCATGCCTAACACATCATGAACTAGTGGCCGATAGCTCCATTCATGCTGTATTGCAGCAGAAAGTTCGAAATTCCTATCAAATATACACAAAAGGGGCCTCTGGAAGGAGCTGCCAAGGCTACCAGCCTCAGTAAATAGATTGTTCTTCGAAAGAAGGTGATCTCGCAGGCGAGAGTCAAGCGCAGAAGCAACCATCTCTGCAGGGCCACCCCTAGCACAGCGGATTATAGGTACAACCCCAAGAGTTGCCAGGACAGAGAAAAGTCCATTCACAATCCCTTCTATTATTGCCTCTATATCCTTCTCTTGAGCCTTGGGATCATTCAACTGCACGTATGTGGAAGGCTGGGCAAGAGAAAACATACCATTCTCAAGAGTTATGAATTCGAGATACTGATCGTACACCTTGCCAATCCTGTGAATGCAATCTGATTTGAGTGTCCCTGCAGCAAGCTCCTCGAGAAGAGGTCGAGACAGCGACGACGAGAAGTTCAAATGGAAGCTCTCATACACACCCCTAGAAGCATCCAATATAATTCTCTCTATGTTTGCCGATGTGGGTTGAACAAAGTATATGGCTGGAACATCTGGAATTGTCTGTCTTTCTTTCTCAATTGTGAAATACAGCGTAATCCCGTGTTTTCGAAGGTCTTTCACATGAATCAGGGGTGACAAAATGTCTCGGCAGAACTTGTCAAGAATGAGGACTTTGTACACCTCCTCGTCTGCAGTACCCCCAGTTGCAACAGGCTGGTTCAAATTTAGCATCCGCACTATACACTCTGTTTAAACAAACATACAATCAGACCCGCGCATACCAAATTGAAATGAATTGGTGCAAACGGATCAAAACATTCTACATTTGACATTTGTATTGCATCATCATCTATAGAATCTCAAAATGGGCACAATTAGGTCTGGTACATAAAAAATTTAGAGATCTGATGCTGAAGAATTCACAGATTTTACAAATCCATGCAGTATTCAAAGAATTAATGGTGATAGAAAACTAGATCAAGCTTGGATCCGAGGCCATTTGATGACCAGAAAAAGAGAACTTACGTGTTTGTTTTTGCCGAAGAGAAAGGGCCATTTTTAGCTCCGCCTGCTATTTAATTCAATTCAACTCAAACCAACTAGCAATCGCAGTTCACTCGATCGATCGATCTACTGTAAAACCGTAGAAAAACATCAGTTATCAAACCCTGCACTTATTTGGCATGCCTCCTATGGAATGTAGATAGAGTGTAGTGGAAGAAATAAAGGTATGGACTCGTTGAAAACCCTGGTTGGAAGGAAAGAAGGTTTTGGTACATATCAAAAAGACCTTAGAACCAAGTAATCCTTTGGCTGATTTCAAATAACAAATAAAAATGAAAACTCAAACACAACTCACACTTTGGCTGATTCTCCGTTTGTTGAGAAAGGTATAATGCATGGATTTCTTTATTAAATAGGAATCCATACGGTACTTGTAACTAAAAAATGGCACCTGTTATTATTAAAACAATAAATTAATTAAAAAAAAGTTATATAAAATTTTCAATCTACAAGTAAATTATATAAATTTATTTAAAGAAGTTGACACGTAATAGTCATTGGGTGGGGTTGGGAAGATGGGGGTTTTGAATTGAAGGGTTTTGTGAAGGGATGGATCTACGAAACCATGGAGGCTCACTCATTTTTAGTTGACTACTCGAATGATAGTATTTCATAGGTGGAAATAGTATCAGAATAAAAAATTGTTTCGCAAGAGTATGTGGAACATTTTAAGGGTTTCTATCAGGATGTTGATCCAGGTTTGGGTTAACTTCAAACCAAATAGGTGGAACGCCACTTTATGTAGTCGAAAAGCCAAGGCTTAATGCCATATCTGGATCTAGTGTGAAGGATTTGGCTCTGGACTTCGAGAGTGTGGAAGCTCGTGCGGGGTCATTAGGAGATGCCTATGATTTGATCTATGAAGCGTGGAAGGGAAGGTCTTGGAGGATGTCATACCTTCGGACAAGGGTATTCATGGCCCTTACACATCTGGATCTAGAGAGTTCCTTGTGGATTCAAATGGTTTTGTGGGAAATAAACTTGGGATATATGACTTTACTAGTTGTTGGTCGTGAACCTCCTCTCCCTCCCGTTGAAAGCATATGAATGTCCTTCACAACGAGGAGAATGGTGTGTCCATAGTAGTTGGTAAAGATTTGAGTATAATGGAGATTGTTGGCATTGAGGGTTGGACCCTAGTTGGAAAGTTTTGTGATCGCAGAGTCAAGCTATAGTCGCTTGAAGGCTGGGTGAAGGAGAATTGGGTGACATTGATTGGATACTCCCCCGTGATTAACATCATGTCTTGGGGTTGGATCGGATTTGGGTTTCATGCAAAGGAGGATGTAATGAGAATTTTACAAAAGGTTTGGTTTTTGGAGAAATTTATGTTTCTACTAAAAAATTGGCACCCTTTCTTTGACCATAGAGTGGAGCTTGCATTGAACACTCTTGTATGGGTGAAGTTGCCATGCCTTCCTCTAGAATTTTGGAATGAGGAGGGCCTGAGAGCTTTTAGTGAATCCTTCAAAAACTTTATTGCTTGTGATGTGAGTGTCTTTGAATCATCGACATGTATTGTGGCCTGAATTCTCGTTAAAAGAGGCAAGGCTTATTTGAGTCTATGGAACTGGTAATAGGGAAATAGACTTTCGTGCAAACTCTTGATTATATGAATGTTCCTTTATGTTGTGCACATTGTCATTTTTGCGGCCACATCTTAGTGGACTACAAACAGGTTTTTAAGCAAATGGATTGGAGACCCAAATCTAAGGTTGAGAGGAAGGAGTCCTCCCGAGACCCCAAATTAAATAAGTGGTCTAATCATCAGAGCAAAAACATGAAGCAAAGTTTTGGTGTGGCCTCAATCCAACTGGCTTTGGGGTCTCACCTTCTGGAGGAGGCTCCTCGAGAATGGAAGAGTTTATGGTGGGTGATTTTCCTATATCAATTCCTTCGGAACGGGTTGGGATTGACTCGCAGCTGGAAATTGATCAAGAATTGTTTTGGGACATCAAGATGCCACTCAGCCACCTAGATCATCTACAGATGCCATGGAATATGGAGACATCAATGGGTAAGACTTCGCTCGATTTTTCCCAGTATTCCTTTGATGTTGGATTCAAACCCGGAGCCAATCTCCATTCATAGACCCATAGAGATTGGCAACTCCTCTTTATCCAGGGTTCACAGCCTTCAAGGGGGAATCCGAGATTTTGAGGGGGGTGAGGCCCTCATAATTTACCTATCAAAATATTATGATACCTCTTCACATATCCCATGATTTACCCATACTAAATCCTTATCCTAGACCTCGTCAATGCTAAGGAAGGACTATTTGCTTTGTTCCCAAGTTAGTTCCAAGATTCAGTGGTGGAAGGGGGTTTGAGTTCAAAGAGTCCTAAAGAGCACAACCCCACACATTTGGGTTGGAAGTTTGTTATGCAACATGCCTTAAGAAAAGGAGAGGAGGGAAGATAAACAAGGTCATCAAAAGCTCCTTTATAGGGTCCCTATAGTAGGAAAAAACACAAAGGAGGTGTCAAAATGAAATTCTTATCTATCAATGTTAGAGGGTTGAGAGGGCAACCCAAACTTCTTTCCCTAAAAAGACTGATATATTTGGAAAAAAAACTAATGTTTTGTTATTAGGGTTTCAATGAGCATACATATAATAAACAATTAGAGAACACAAATCCGCATAGCAACACATTGAAGATAGACACACAAAGTTTACATGGAAAACCCAAAACCAAGAAAAACCACCATAATAGATCTATTATCTTCGTTGACCTAAACTGGCCATGTCGGGCCAAGTGAGCTAACCACCACTCACCTCCAGACCACTTTACAATGGAGCCTCCTCAAGCCTTATAAATACTTCCTTGCATGCAATACCATGGGACAATACCATGTGTCACCAAATACCATTGGCCACCAATACCATGGGCTATAATAAACCATGTTCCCAAACCATGTGCTAGACCTCAACCACCTTTGACTCATTCCCGAGTCAAGGTTAATCCTAACAATTCCCCCTCAAAGTTTTACTGAGGAATCTCACATACACCCCCTATCACTTAGGTCTATCTCTCGACTTTGCCAGTGAGTTATCAGGGGTATGCATGCCTTACCAGGTCTTACAACCATATGCCCTTTTACATGTAAGCTGCTCCAGTAATTTTTTTCACGTATCTTCATGGTGACTACACCATCACCATCTGTTGCTACATCCTCTTGCTTTTCCATGCTCGCTCATTTTCTTCCATGATCCTTTTGTACCTACATCCAACCTTATCATTGGCGTCCATATAAAATGAATCCATCTACTGTATTACATGGGTCCTCGACTGCTGTAATCATCAGTTCTCTAGGAATTCTCTTCACATACATGGCTCATCAATCTTGGTCCCACAACTGAGATTAAACCATCTCACATCCCTCCCTCAATCGAAAACTCAACCTCTCTGATCCACATCAAGCTAGGCTACAAGTACACCTACCACCCTCGTACTTACCCAGTGGTTCATTCCACACTTGATGCAACATCCCTTCTCTGCGCATAATAGGGATACCTTATGCTTCTAGCACCTGGGGAAATCAACTTTTAACAGGGAACCAAAAATGTTGGGGTTTCGAGTACCATAGAACATTCACCCCACATTTAATTAAAAAAACTAGGTACAACACAACAAGCACAATTATATGCTAGCCATGGCTCTGATACCAGTTATTAGGATTTTAACGAGCAGACATATAATAAATAATGAGAGAAAACAAATCCACATAGCAACACATTTTACGTGGAAAACCCAAAATTGGGAAAAAACACCATAATAGATCTATTATCTCCCTTGACCTAAACCGGCCAAGCCGGGACAAAGTGAGTTGGCCACCACTCACCTCTAGGCCACTTTACAATGGAGCCTCCTCAATCTTTATAAAGACTTGCTTGCATGTACCATGGGTCACCAAATACCATTGGCCACCAATACCATGGGCTATAATAAACCATGTTCCTAAACAATGTGCTAGACCTCAACCACCTTTAACTCGTTCCCGAGTCAAGGTTAACCCTAACATTTGTTAATCCAAGATACCATGGGTAAGGTGGGATAGATTGAGTTCTCTTTAAACAAATGTTTTGTAGGCTGGAATTTTGTTGTGTTGAACTTGGATGGCCATTTTGGGGATCTTGCTACAGGGGTTAGTGTCATTTTGACTGACAAATTGTTTTACAAATTCTTATGGGATCTGTGTGGAATTCTATATGCATCCGACATAGTGTAATAACAATATTGGAGTGAGGGGATATCCAAAAGAATGGACAAGTTTATGTTCTATGAGGACCTTATCTAGGTAGTGGAGGGAATTCACTCATGGATAGGAAAGAGTCGATTCTTTGACCATTTTCCCATTGGTTTGGAAATTGGAGACAATGAAACCAAACTGGGTACACCCTTTAAATACAATTTGGGTTGGTTCAAGGAGGAAGATTTTCAACATATGGTCAAGTAGACCTGACAACATGTGGTAATGTATGAAGGTGTTAGTGTGGGGGTAGAATTCGCCAATTCTCTTTGTGAACTAAAAGAAAAGGTGGCAATTTGGGGGAGTGACTGTCACCATAAAAGGGAGGTGCGACTAGCGTCTATGGAAGCCTAGATTAATATTTTTTTTGGCAACCACCCAGATGGTATTGTGGAGGAAAGAGATAAGGTCCTACTATGGATTTGGAACAAAGAAAAGGAAAATTTATTGCGGGAAAAGGAAATAGAATGGAGACTACAAAATTGTGGCTTTCGGATAGACTTTGGAAACCATAACACAAGAAAAATTCAAAGCTACACCAAACAAAGGATAATCCAAAATTCTATCTAGGACCTGCACAATGAGGAGGGACAGTCGGTTTAAGGTTTCCACAACTTAGTTGATCTAGTGGTAAGTCATTTTCAAACTTTATTCCAAGACTCCTACAGAGCTAACTTGGATGCAATGTTGAAGGTCATCGCCCTATTTCCCCAACTGGTTGAAGAAGATGAAAATTAGGAGATTTTTTCCTAATAACTTTAGAAGAACTAAAATAAGTCCTTTGATCTTTTTAAAGGGACAAAAGTCTTGGACCAAATGCATGTCTAGTGAACTTTTTGTGGTTTTTTTTCGATTTAGTAGAGAGGAACTTTTGAAGGTCATGGAGGAGGTGCTTTTATCAGGAATGATGTTGAAAAGTCCAAAAACCACCTTTTTAGCACTTGTCACAAAAGTGGATTGTCCAGCTTATTTAAATGATTTCAAGCAAATCTCCTTATGCAATGGGATCTACAAACTTATTTATAAGGTTATAACGGTGAGGATTAAATCTATTTTATCTACAACAATGTCTCCATAATAATTTGGATTCCTGCAGGGCAGATTAATCCACGAAGTCATCCATTCGGCTAAGGAGGCACTGCGCATAATTAAGACAAATCATTTGTCTACCGCGGTCACCAAAATCTATCTATCATGTTGGATTCAATTTGGAGATGGTTCAATGGATAATGAGTTGTGTTTGCACATTGTCGTTTGTTTTTCTTATAAATGGGTCGAGTTCAAATTTATTCAAGGATTCAAGGGTTTTACATCAAGGTTGTCCTCTCTCTCCCCTTACATTTTTCTCTTAATTGTTGGAGGATTAAGTTAGGCTATCCATGGCAAGTGGCAGCAAAGGAATATATGAGGTATCTTGATCGATGGAAAAATACCAACTCATCTATTTTTTGTAAATGCCATTTTGTTATTATTTACAATGTCGAAGGATGAACGTTGTTGCTACCATCAGGTAATCAATCTCTTTTGCACTGTGACTGGTATGGTAATCAATGTTGACAAATTTTGTGTTTAATGTCCCAAGGAATTATTTCAAAGTAGGGTCATGTAGGAAAGATTCCTCCCTAGTCCGGTGAATGTTTTGGAGGATGGTTTAACATATTTCAGTTATCAGTTAAAGCAAAACTATTATGGTAAGACTAATTGGCAATCGCCATTTGACAGGATTGAAAGAAGAGTTAATAATTTGTACAATCATTGGATCTCATGAGGGGAAAACTTGTGCTAATTAAGTCAATCCTTGAGGCCATTTTGGTATATTAACACCTGATTGCAATAATCATGATGGGAATCCTAAATAGGATAAGACAAATATGTTTCAACTATCTCTTGAAAGGAAACAATGAGTATCTTGGCTCACACCTTGCCAACTAGAAATTGATAGCACTCAAAAATAATTATGGTGAATGGGGAATAAAAAGATTTTTTTGTTCAATCAAGTCTTGACATCTAAATCTATATGGGTTTTCATCTCCTAGGACAACTTATGGAAAATAATATTGACGGCCAAATATCTTGAGTCGAACTTGATCCTTGATTGGATAAGGAAAAGAAACAAGGCAATGGCTCATGCTTCCAATCAATGGAAAGTCTTATTGTCGACCTTTCTAGTGGTTGGTCATTACCTAGCGTGGAATATGGGATTAGAAGCTAAAATTAGAGTGGGTATGGATGCGATCTCGAGTTGCATGGCTAAGATGGTTGTTGGAGGATATTATAATCCACTTTCAGGAGAGAGTTTTGTGCTTATTAATTCATTTTGCTAAGAACATGGATACGAACTTCAGGAATCAAGGATGGATGTAGTATGGATACCTTGGTTTTATGAGAGAGTGGGCACAAGTTTGGGAGGAATACGTTGCAAAGTTATGGAATTATCACATTCGTATCTATGATGAGGACAACAAACTGATTGGATTGTTCAATAGAAATGGGGGAGTTTATATTGCTAATTTGGGATACATGTCTCTTATAGTTGGAAACCATAGGATGTGCTCAAACCAACTTTGTGATCAAAATGATATTGGGGAGTGCTTTGCTAGTTTTTTTTAGACGAGATCTTATCCAAGTTCACTCTCTACTTTTTCTTACCATGTGGCACACTTGGGTGGCCCATAACTCATCCATATTTGAGGATAAGAGGCCTACAATGTTTAAAATATCGGGACAAGTGTTTACCCTTCTCTGTTTCTATAGTAAGGAAGTGCCCTATAGACAAGATCGTGAGGTGGGAGTTTTAAAAATCAACAAATAGGTTTCCTTGGGATTCTTTGATGGTGCATGCCAAGGTGATGAGCACAACCATGGTATTGGGTTTGTATCTTTTCTATTAAAGGTACTTTTTTACAATGGAAAAGCTCATGTGGGGAATGGAACCAATAGTAAAGCATAGTTACTAGATCGCTTGCACCTGTTGAAGACAACGATTGGGATTGGTCTTTGACAAGTACAGGTTTTCAAAGGTTCAACCCTTACCAAGATGGATGCAAGAGAAAATCTAGATTCAAAAACTCAATTTGTTTCACTTGGTTGGTCATTTGAAGGAGGTACATCGATGTTTCCATAGTTTTTATTATAACCTTGTGTATTGGGAGCACAATTATGAGGAATATGTTCTATCCAAGTAGGCTCTTTAGTTTCCTAAGAGGAATCTTTATCTTCAAAAATCCCAATAAGGAAGATTAACCAAAAGAAATATAACTAGTTTGTAGTGTTGTTTTGGACGTTGGTCCTTATGGTTGTCTTTGTTTTTTTTTGTCCTTTTTTAAAGTTAAAGTCGATAACTCTATTCATGGGTGCAAGTTGTTGGGGTGAAACTAAGTTTTTGTTTGTTCCATTGCCGAAAATCCTATTCATTGAACTTTCAGGAGGGCCTCTTTTTCCTCTATATGGTTTTGTAAAGCACATAAGGGTTGTATCCACTTGAATGGAAAGTATGTTTTTTTCTTATGAAAAAAATTAATTGTAAAATTTGAAGACAATATTTCGAATTAAACATGAGTATGTAGCAAACATTAATAAGGTATTATGATTCACTCATACTATCTACTTAAGCCTCACTTTCATCCAAGTTGTAACCGACCTCGACCATTTTTATGAGGTATATTTGGCTTATCAAGTTTGGCTATTTTATTTTGTGTGGTGTAATGATCGATGTTGCTAACTTAGTGATTTCCAATTAGGTACAGCTTGGGTGGAGGACAAATGTTACCTCCCTCACTTTCCAAACCCCACTTATGACATGTTTCACTCTTCATGAACTAATTGTTATCCTAAAGGGGTTGGATCTACTACTAAGAAACAATGAGCTTTTCATTGGTAGCCAAGGTTCAATTCCCATCATGGTATTTGACTCTTAAGGATATCATTGGGGCACCTTGAGATAGTGGTTGAATGTGTGCGGCTTGAATCCCACTCCCCACACACACATAAGTGGACAAAAACCCACCCTTTTGTCATCCTTGAAACCATACATTGATTGTCACAACTATGCCAACAATTTTGAGTTAAGGGTCAATAACTCAATTGCTAGGAAGTAAGTTTAACACTATTCCCACTTGAGTTGAAATCCTCAATGAGGCATTGGCTTATTGTGACAAGGATAGAAGGGTAGGTGCACCCCTTGATTAGGGCCCACATCTTAGGTGTGTCTCTAGATGTCTTAGTCCTTGTTAAGTCAAATTTTCTTACTAGGCATTGGCTTGTGGGTTTTTGGCATAACCTAATGGTTTATAGTGGAAGACGATCGAATTTGAACCTAGGTATTACCTGAGCATTCTCGACTAGTTATTGATTCCCTCGATCTAAAAAGAAATGTTAACTTAGTGATTCCTTACTTGTCATTAATACTGTTAGGGGTGGTAGGTGTGAGAGGGTCATCCTTGACCCTAGAGGAAATGAAGAAGTTAATCTAGCATAGGCATTAGAAAAAATGACTAACATTCATGCAGAAACACATGCCCTCTATATCAATCTCTTGCTTGTAATTGAAATAAATGTTAAGACAATTCTCGTTTTCAGAGATTCAAACCTAATCAATATTAATTTACAAAGGAATTTCCATCAAGATAATAATGTTGTGCTTGGAAGGTTGAAGTCTTGGATTCCACATATATTAGAAACTCTTGACTCGTTTCAACTTCTCTATGTTTGAAAAAGCGACAACCAAAGAGAAAATGACATAGATAATAGGACAATGAGGCTTCCAAAAGGAATGTTTGTGGAAAATGGGGGAGACCCCAAAGTTGTTTTAATCCCATGATAAAGTGTTATTCTTATAACCATAGTTTGATACCCTCATCTAGGTTGCATGTCAACATAACTAATGGTAATGAATAACATAGAGTGGCATGACATAATGAAGTCACAACCTTAACCCCTCCTCATGCATGATTTCTTTTTCATTTATTTGAAGTAGCTATTGAAAAAAGGCAAATAAACATGGCCATCAAAGAAGTCCAGTTTGAAGGTAAGGTCATACTCCTACTGGATAACTTGGTCTTGGGTTTGTTTACATGGATCATCAACATCAAGGGAGATGGAAGTGTTGGGAAAGACATAATCAAACAAATACCATTACTTTGGCATGACAAGTAAGCCCTCCAATCAAACCCATCTGAAACTTAATCCTATCTTGAAGTTGACTTCAGAAATCATTATTGAACTCTTTGACTTGGAGACTAGGTTTGTTATATGTTATCTTGATTCTTTCATTGTTACATTAGGGAAATTTAGAGTAACAATTATAACCCATGGCTATGTTTTCACGACCCCTGTCCTTAGTTTGCTTTGCCTCGTAGACATTCCTTTGTATTACTAAATGGGTCAAGATAGAAATCAAGAAATAAAGAAAATCCTTAGTGAAATAACTTGCTAATTGGAAATACTAAACCAAAGTGTAGATTTTATGAGTGCTTAGTTAGAGAAACAGGAAAACAAACAAAATGTAACACCCCGGTTTTGACCCTGTTTGCATTAAATGTATATGATGTATATATTGTAATTAATCATGGTGTGGAGCTAAAGGAAAAATCCCCACCATTGATTTAGCATTTAATGTTCCAGCAATTAAAATTGTTGCTGATGGTATATCGTGCTATCCGACACATATTAATTCTCGCATCATGTAATTATGCATTTTAATTAAAAATAAACCTCAACCAGCTATGTCAATGCAACCATGATGAAAAGGGCATGATTTTTCCTAAGGATAGGGAGGGAAATTATTAAACTTTGGGCCAATGGGGAAAAGCCAAGTGTTAGCTGTTAAACCCATTTAGTTGTCACCCACCCTTTTGACTTACTCACCTTTCCTTGTCTCAATCAGTCAACTACCACATTAAAACCTATGTTGTTAGTTGGGCAGTTATTGCTGAGCAGTGGTGTGTGGCAGGACTGTCAGTCCTTTCCCACATGCACACTCCACCAGCAAACTCATTCACCCTCACGTGGGCAGGGGAGGCACCACGACTCCATTTTTCTTCATTGTTTTCCTCACGCAGAGAGCTGGGAGAGTTGTTTTTCTGGCATTCACAACTTTGCTGTGTATGTGCCATTTTCATTTTGGGTTATGGTGGTTGTCATTTACGATTGGGGGTTCCTGGACATTTGATACTCACGCGTAGGCTTGGAATTCACCTCCACGCGGGTTGTTTTTCCTTCCTCACGCAGCTGAGAAATCGTTGTTGTTTTCCCCACGGTTTTGGTTTGTTGTGGGTTCATTTACATTTTGGGGTTGATGTGGATTCTTATTGAGTCTTTTTGGCCACGATAGGGCCAAGAACGACTTAGGAATCGAATTTCCCAGTCAGAGCTGCGTATTACCCAAATTGTCACCTCGGTTGTTCTGTGGTGTTTGATTTTCTTCCCCAGAGCTGTGAATTGCTTGTTTTACTGTGTGTATGCAGTGGTTGGTCTTTGGACTGTGTTGGAGGGGGAATGAAGGCTTGGTATGCTTGATAAACCTGGTGTGTTTGGGAGCCACATGGACAGAGCTAGAGGGTTGGATTTCTTCTCCACAACCCCTGAATAGCACTGGAAGGGAGGTCAGGGCCTGAGGGACTGTGTAGCAGAGAAAGGACTGATTCCTTGTGTTGGGTGTGTGTGGGTGTCCTAGAAGTCGGGCTAGCTATGGTGTAGGTGTCCTTAGCTCTTCAATGAGCCCACCAGCTTAGTATTCAGCTTTTCCCAGCTCTTGATGGCCTGATAAACCCAATTGTGTTGGCTTGGCTAATTTGTGTATCTTTGGCTATGTGTGAGCCTGCTTAGTTCCTTATTCCTTGGGGAATCATGCCTAGCTCAGGGGTGGCAGTGTTGCTGAGAGATTAAGGAGCACACTGGCCTATGATTGGGTGGAACGTTGCAGCGACGTAGCTGGTTGCGGGACGAATTCTTCATAAGATAAGTATTCTTGTGTTCAATCTCTGCAATCATATTTGATGTTTAATGAATTATGATGAACATGTTGAATGCCTGAATGTTTGTTTTGCTTCCGCTGTATGCTGAATAATTTCTGCATCTCTGCGTGTTTTACTTCAAAGCATGTCAGTTTTTATGTATGTACATGTTCATGGGGCTAGTTGCCTGGATAGTTAATGGTATAGTAGCACCCTCTTCGCCGGTTGAAGGGTCGGGGACGTTACACAAACCATTTTGGGAGGTCAGATGCATGATGCAAATTTAAATTATGATAAGCTAGCCTAAAACTCATAAATTCATTACAATATAATCTTGGGTTTTGCCAGAGGGTCTCAATCAATTTCATGTTTTACTTGCATCTCTATAGCTTTTGCAATGGAGGGTGTAGTTGATGAAGCTATTGTACAACAAAAAACTTTGGTTTACAAAGAACATGATGAGCAAGTATAGGAAAAAGAGGACTAGTCCATGGAATAAGCTCTCAATGGCAACAATCTGATTAATGCGATTTAAATTTATTTTTATTTTAGGATTGTATGTTCAATAGTATAGTACTAAGCATGGTATACATGAATGAAATGCTTATAGGAAGTTAAAGTTGCATGACCAATCAATAATTTTGATGAATAGAGCAACATAGAAACTTGTATTAATTTTGAACTTCATGTATTGTTATAGTTGTTGGCACTCCCAATAGCCTTTTATAAATACTAATCTAACCAATTTTGTGAACTTTTTGGGGGGATTAATACTATTTATTTTACTTTATCAGTGATTCCTTAATGATCCCATTTGCTTGTTAGGGTTATAAATTAGGTAATCTATCTCTAACACTTCTAGAATATGATTCTCATGAAATTTTTAGACACTCATGTTTATATAATATTGATACTTATTCGTGTATGAGGGTACCCACCAAATATTTGTCATTCTTTAATGTGATGTGCTTCTAATTGCGTTGAATCATCAATCTGTATCTTCAACATTGTATTGGAGTAGAAAAAGTCACCTCATTCTTTCTGATGTGTTACATGAAACACGTACAAATAAAAGAGTGTAGTTTGTAATTGGACTTTTGGTGATGCTTCATAACTCTCTAGTTTAGATCTAATGACGAACGCAATGAGCCTATGACTTTGTGGTATTGTTGTGACTTCCTAGAAATGTGTGTATGTGCTACAGTTGGAATTTTTTTAACTTATGTACTTTATCATTTAGTTTGTTGGTATCAAGGGTAGATTTATCGATGAAATCAAGAGTTTCATGGTGAAAAACATGAAAGATTCCCTCATACTTTTTCAAAATGTGTAAATGCTCTATTGAAAATTAAAGGAACAATTTAAGGAAACTTGTTAACATTGTTATTTGTCCAAGTTACAAGATGAATCACATCAATGTTGATGTGGCCAATCAATTATTGATTCCTTAGGCGAGCATGAAGGAAATGTTACAATTTAGTAGAAAAAGACAATATGAAATAAATGATCTATTATTAAGAGTTAAAGGGTATACTTTCATATCCAAATTCAATATCGCATTCCTGTTATACACAGACATTGATATAATTTTAGGTTCACCTCGGGTACAAACACTCAGTACCTTCATTTTTTTTAACATTCTCCTATAAGAAGAAGAAAAGAACATTGCAGGATGTTACAAATAATCCATGCTTAGAAGTACCCTCATTAGAATACCTAAAGGACATTTCATAAGTGATCCTTCAAGATAGCTAGAAGTTAATAAAAAGTTGTAGGATCAATAGAAGAATGTGACAAGGCCATCACTAAAGAATACGAAGATATCTCTCGCCTAAGAAATCGTCACCAAAAACTAATTGTAAAAATAATGAATTTCAAGGAGATGAAGTAGTGTTTTCAAAAGATAGAACAAGAGAATCCAAATATTGTAAAGTAATTCAACAAGAAGTTATTAAATAAATTTTCAAGAAACTTATAGCTTAAGGAACTTTAATAAGAGGTTGATTTAGCAAATCAAAAGATTAAAAGAGGAACAATAAGAAAACCAAGACTTTCAAAATGAAGTCATAAAGTGAGGAAATGGTGAAGAAATTGCATGCTTAAAGGTTCAAAATCGAAGTTGAGTAAGGAACGTTGTTTTAAGGCTGAGGGCGAATTGACTTGACCATCACTGATTTCAGAGATGAAACTTATCCGTCCTAGTTAATTCAAGAGGGTAGGCCATCCAATACAACATATTTTTGGACTGAGTGATGAAGTTGGAAGGAGTAACAGAGAGAGTAGAAGGCGGGGGGACTGACAGAAACATGGAGAATGGAACAGGGGAAGGCTCATAGGCCTCCCTATCCATGACCTCAATGGGATTGTAGATCGGGGACATTATGATCTCACTGGATTAAGATAAAAACTGGAAGGTAGATCGATAGAGTGAAATCCAGGTTAGTGTATGCCCAAAGCAACCCAAATACCTTCTATGCAGATCATATCTACTAAGCTCATAGGCCGAATTCAATACATGCAAGATCATGCGCTCATCGGGAAGTTTGTTGGAATGCAACCTTCAGAGAAAGCACATGTATGGTGGATAAATTATTCCTAGAAACCTAATGGGAAATATGATATCCAATTGGGATCCAAGGGTTTCTTCAACATAACCTTTCTTAACTTAGAGGATAGAAACATAATCCTGGACGGCGAACCCTATTTCTTTTATTCGACAGGCTTATTCTTGAGACCCTGGAATGAAAAGTTTTGCCCAAACAAGGAAGACATGAAAGTGGCGTAGGTCTGGATCAGGATTTATTCCTTTCCATGCGAGTACTGGGATTTAAAAATCTTGGAATATTTGGGGAATGTCTTGGGGTACTTCATCAAGATCTCAGAACAAGACAGGGCCCAAATATACACGACATATGGGAGGATATTTGTTAACACGGATCTAACCAAAGAACTACCAGAAGCCATCAAAATGTCATGAGAAGATGAAGACTGGATGCAAAACCTAGACTATACAAATATCTCATTTCGGTGTCACAGATTCCATGAATATGGTCACGTGTTTAGGGATTTCCCTATGAATACCCTAAAACCAACACCTACGAAGGAGGAGGACAAGAGCGGTCAAGGGCTTACCTGGGTTTCCTTGTGCAAAAGAGGAGGGAGAAAGCATGACAACATGAGGTGAATAAAATATTTCAGTATCGAATAAATTTTGTGCCCTCGATGATCAACCAGAGGAAATACCTGCTCAACATCAAGGAAAACAACAGGGGGAGAGTTAGCATCCAGAAACAAAGGAGATATTTTCCAAAACCATAGAAGACACTACATAAGGAAGAACCCATGAAGAATTCAAACGAGATAATGGGGATGAAGTAGAGGACATGGACATAGGAGATCTATATCTGGAGGGAATATAACAAGACTGGGCAGATGTGGTGAAAGGATATGTCCCGCAAGAGAAAGTGGTATTACTTAAGGAAGCCATTATCAAGGCAAGGGAGACAAATCAACTGCGAGTTATCACATGATCCCACAAGGAGAATATGTTGAATCATGAGGATCCAAGTGAGAGGATAGGGAGGAAATCAAATAAACAAAGAGTAGCAGAAGCAGGACGATGATTGGTAGAATCAAGTTAGTCCCTACTATTAAGGAAACTCTAGGGTTGTAAACCTTTTGTTTATAATGAAGATAATAACTTGGAACATATGAGTGTTAAATAGCCCCTGGAAACCATACATGTTAAGAAATAATATTAAGAGGAAAAATACGACCATTGTGTTTCTCCAAGAAACTAAATGTCCATTGACTCAGCTTCAGGAAGTCGGTAAAAAAATTTGGAAAGGGAGTGAAGGAATAGGTATAGATGCAATAGCGTATATGGGGGGCCTATGGATCTTATGGGACCCCAACCGAGTGCACTTATCAGGTTTTAATGGTAACCAATGTTTCATCTATGTAGATTTCAAGGTAATTGGGTTCTCAGTAGAGGTAGTGCTCACTAATGTTTATGGGCATCACAATCCATGTGAAAAAAAGGAGTTTATTCAATACCCTTAGAAACATCCATGAAAGGAAAGAGGGAAGAGATTGGATCCTGGGGGGAGATTTCAATCTCACAACCTCATTGGACGAGAAGAAAGGAGGGAGGCATAGGTTGGAGGAAGAATGTGATATTTTTAGAGACACCATTGAAGATTTAAGATTAGTATATATTACCTCAGGGCAGGGGAGGTTCACCTGGGACAATAAGAGGAAGGGAGATATACACATAACATCCTGTCTAGATAGATTCCTAGTTTCAGAAATGATAATGGACTCAAGAAGTGGAATTCACTTATTAGTTATCCTGGTTGTATGGTCAAACCATTGGCCAATAGAATTATGGGGGAGTGGGATGGGATCATAGTTCAAACAACCCTTCAGGTTTGAACAATTTTGGCTAGGACATATGGAATTCATAGAGAAAGTCAAGACGTGGTGGGATGAACTAAGTGAAGGAGCAGGCTAGAGCATGTACAAGTTCCAACATAAATTAAAAATCTTAAAAGAACGAATCAAGAAATGGAACATGGAGGAGTTTAAAAATATATTTGCAGATAAGAAAGTCCTGGAAACCAGGATGGTGGAGATTCAGACCATAGGGATGAATACTAGTTACACCATTGATATAAAGTTAGAAGAAGCTAGAATTTACACAAAAATTGAGGAGAGGGAAAGACAATAAGAAATCCTTTGGCGCCATAATTCTAGAGTTAGATGGCTTAAAGAGGGCGAACGAAACACAAAATTCTTCCAGAGATCAGTCATCCAAGATAGATCACATAACAAAATCCTCTTAATTAAAAACTCCAATGGGGAAAGGGTTTAAATGAGGGAAGAAATTGAAGCAACCTTAAGCTAACACTTAAGGAGATAATGACTAAGGAAAGACATGATAGAGGTAGGTAAATTGACCAACTAACACAACACATCCCTTCCCTTATTTCCCAGGAGCAGAATGAAATGCTAATAAAGCCAAGTGGAAGAAGGTGTCCTCCAAATGGGAGAAGGTAAGGCCCCAGGCCCAGATGGATTCACTGTGAACTTCTTCCACCATTTATGGGATATATTTAAGCAGGAAATCTGGAAGATATTGGAGGCCTCTCGGGCATCGAGGAGGATTCTTCCAGTCTTCAATGCCACTTTCCTCACTCTTATCAAAAAATGTGTAGGGGGAGAGTCACCATATAAAATTAGACCCATAAACCCATGTAATTTCATATATAATATCATAACCAAGGTCATTGCGAATAGAATCAAACCCTTCTTACCTTCTCCGATCTCACCAAAACAATCGGGGTTTGTAGAAGGCCACTAGATAATGGATGGCATTATCATGGTTCATGAAGTGCTACATTCAGTAAGAACAAAGAAAATCCCTGGAATGATGGTGGAGCTTGATATCACAAAATCCTATGACAAACTCAACTCGCAATTTATGAGGAAAATGTTTACAGTCTTTGGCTTTTAGGACACATGGATTGAATGGGTTATGAGTCTAGTATCCTCAACAATTTTCTCCATTCTTGTTAATGGTGTTCCATCGGGGTTCATCAAACCAACAAGGGGTATAAGACAGGGATACCCTTTATCCCCTTTCTTTTTCATCCTTATGGCATAAGGCTTGGGATGTTCAATTACAACAATGCAGAACAACAATGACTTACGAGGGATCAGGGTTCACCGAAGGGCGAATAAACAAACTCATCAATAGTTTGTGGATGAGACTATGTTGATGGGATACCCTTTGGTTCAAGAAGCTAGAATGCTAAAGTCATTCTAATCAATCTTGGTAAAGCTTCGGGATTAGAGACCAATGACCATAAATCATAGGTCTTCTTCTTTAATAATCCTAGGATCACTAGACGTAATATTTGTCGCATCTTGGGTTTCCAAGAGAGCTCCCTTCCATCCAAATATCTAGGATCGCCGTGATTAACTCAATGGCTAAGAAGAGATCCTAGATGGAACTGTTGGATAGCATGAAAAAGTGACTGACCAACTGGACAATGAGGCCACTCAACTTTGTGACCAGACTGGTCTTGGTAAAATCAGTTCTGCAGGCAATGCTAATTTATTTATTCTCCACCCTGGCTACGCTGAAGGAAATCTTGAGGGACATAAGGAATATGTAGCAAAAATTCTTATGGAGCAGGACAAATGAACAACAGAAATGGGCCTTAGTAAAATGGGAAACGCTATGCACCCCTAAGAATCAGGGAGGTTTAATCCTCCGCAACCCAGGAAAGGCGAACTTCGTGAGTGGGTCCAAGCTCTGGTTGAGATGGGATACCCACAATCAGGAACCTTGGGAAAAGGTATGGCATACCAAATATGACTAGGACTGGGATAAAGAAAATCTCATCCTCTTTTCAAAAGAAACCCTAGGGTCTCACATCTGGAAAACAACCAGGTAAGGTAGGATATTGATCCAAGACAACAACTTCTGGGAAGTCAGGAATGGGAAAAAGGATCAAGTTTGGGAGGACTCGTGGCAACAAATGCCACCTTTAGGACGATATAGGGAGATACAATAGCTTATTAGGAAATGTATGAACCGAGGCATCACAAAGGTTAAGAACATATGGGCGAGCCTGGATGGGGAACAAGACTTATGGGTTTGGGCAAATAAGGAGTGGTGGGAACGCTGAGGCCCAAGGGAAGAAGTGGACAAGATAGAGGAAGCTCTAAACAATAGAAGAATCACAATTCACTCAAGGGAAGACAAGTTTATATGAGGTTACTGTCCAAAAGGATAATTCACCATCAAGGAAGCCTATGACTAATGGACAGAATTTGAAAACCAACCAGTAGATCAGAAATGGCAGAAGTTGTGGAAGAAAATAATATGGCCTAAAATTTATATCTTTAGTTGGCTAGTTATGAAAAAATGTATCTTAACAGGAGAAAAGATTAAAAAGAGAGGTATGGAGGGGCCTTACCGATGTTTCCTATGTGAAAAGGAAGAGAAACAATGAGCCACCTCCTGGATGTGTGCCCGTTCATCACTAGTATAAGGGACCAAGGTGCAATGAAGTTTAGACGATCTGACCAAGTTAGACAAAGCCCAGAACAAACGCTCTTCAAATGGTCAAACAACCCTTTCTAGAATCCGATACTGAACTGCTTATGGTTTTTTTCCGCATTTCATTCTCTGGGAGATGTGGAGGGAACAAAGCTCTAGTATTTTCCAAGGAAATTTTCTGACCCCCGAAAGGGTGTGGAATTCCATAGGGAACAAGATGATAGAAACAATAAGAATGAAATCCTGGAACAAATCTGACTTGGAGGATTTGGACTCAGAATCTTCCATCATGAAGGCATGGGGAATCTAAGGACCCATGCAATGTGGTGGAAACTGAAATGGCACAAAAAGAACTAGTGCAAGTGTTGATACCTAGACTCCTTCCCCTTCGGGGTTTTTCAAGCTCAATTTTTATGGAGCTTTGAAAGGTAACCCATGCCCAACAGGATATGGGTGTATTATTAGAGAACACATGGCGAACATGCAAGGTTTCAAGTGCGGCTTCATTGGTAAGGAGACTAACAATGCAACAGAAGTTGAAGGTCTTTTGTAGGGTATCCAAATGGCTAAGGAGTATTGATGGACCCTATTAATTATGGAAGGATACTCCTAGGTGGTGATACAAATGGAAACTAAAATCCTTCATGGTACCCCAAGTGCAAAGGTGGGTGAAAGGTGGTACACTCGTGGAGACTGTAAGGAATATTGGAAAGGCTTGCAGAGAACTTAGACCCCGGGATGGCCATCATCTTTAACCACGTTAGAAGGAACAACAATAAGGTGGCTGACAGGCTCGCGAACCTTGGGACAAAGACCCACAGAATAATTAAATCCAAGGACTTGATCGAGGTGACATACATGACAACCAGGGACAAGTGTATTGACCTCACATACCAAGACATGATGAGAAACCATGAAACAGAGAGGGAAGGACAATGGGAGGGCCCAAAACCTCCCACGTAAAGGGTGTTTTTACCGGCCAGTGGGTGATGACATCAGGAGAAAGGTAGGTTGGCTTAAATAGGCATAGTTTCATGATCAATGCACAATCTTTTCAATCAATAAGCAAACGAGACAAGATGAATGACGAAAATGGAGGATCTGGGCGATTGCATAGGATCTATCTACTTAGGACTATGGAGCATGAACTGGACATCATAGCAAGGACAACTCTAATCATGGCTCAGAATGGGAAGTTGCTTTATAGAGGCGAGTAGGGTGGTGGAAAAAGACGTAACAACAAAGCCTTCGTGTATATTCTTAGTAGTTATCGTGAGCAAAGGAATGATGGTGATTCGACAAATGGATGTCAACCAACGAAGGAACACAGAGGTTGGTATGGGAGAAAGAAGAGGAAGGAGGAAGTATGCGCTGGGGCCTGAGGAGTAGAACTGTAGGGTGACCCAGGATCAAAAGAAAGCCCTTTGGGAAGCTTGAATGTTTGAGCTTGGTCTGCCTGATGACATCCAACATAGCATCAATAAGAAAGAGAAAAAGTTATGGGAGGAATTAGATAGGGACACCCTCCATGAGGAATGTCGTAAATATGAAGACGGGATCTTAGACCCAGGAAACAATGCAGGCAGACTCAACCTCTATGAGTGAACCATGGCATTTTTCTGGGTAATGAAAAACCTTCTAGGTCGCACGATGTGGGAGAAGCATAATATGGGAGATGATGTGGAGCATCCTAGGAAATGGTAGTCAGAGATGAAGGAGGAATCGATGGTTCTGAACCAGAAGATGGACGCTATCATGTAGGGTCTCAACATGCAAGCCCCTCTAGCGCAGCCTCCTCCTGTGGCCCATCAGACTCATGCGGATAGAAATCTCCATGGTCGCATCCCTATCTGCCTTATATTCTGTTGTAAATGCTCTGTGTACTGGGTCTAGATGCCCAAGGTCTGTATGTTGATGTAATGCATAATATAGGTCTACTTATTAATATCTAAGAGGAATGAAAGAATGATAATAAGTTGTTACTGAGTAAGTTAGAGAAATCTACCAACAAGGAACCGTAATTGATAAACAAACAACGATTGATCTTGTTAAGGCAACGAAGACATCGAAGTTAAAAATCTAGACATAAAAAGGGAACAAGTTCATACCCAATCAAATTATTACCGGAAATATCAAAATTCGAAATCTCCAACAAACAACCACAAGAGATCAAAATACCTTACGCCATTCAAATCACAAGAATCGTTATCACCAACGGCATGGTAAAAAGGAATATAAACAATATTCTTCTTACAAACAAATGAGCTATGATTTCAAAAAATAATGGAGACAAAATCAACAAACTAAGTGGAAATAGAAAATGAGAAGTTCCATCCAACCAATTAATCAACAAAAGGTCCCAATGAAGGTTAACTTGGGATGGATCACTTCACAAATCATGCAACATTTTCACTCTATGTTTCAAACATCTTATTGTCTTGTATCATCAACTATCACAACTATGAGAACAATGGACCATGAGAAGATAGTATGAGCCAAACAAGCGCGATAGTCTTTCCATACACATATGCTTTGAGGACAATAACATTTTTAAAGGGGAAGGCAATGTAGCATACACAATTAATAACAATAAACCAATAATAATAACAATAAATAATAATAATGATGATGATGATGATGATGATAATAATAATAATAATATTATTATTATTAATAATATTAATATTAATAATATTAATATTAATAATAATTGATAATTAATGAAAGGATGAATCCTATCTAAAAGACAAGACCTATTGAAAACACATGACTTTCCATTGTGACTAGTCAATGCTATAGGTATTTTGTCACATGGTCTCTCTCTCTCTCTCTCTCTCTCTCTCTCTCTCTATATATATATATATATATATATATGTGTGTGTGTGTGTGTGTGTGTGTGTGTATTATATATTTTGTTTCTTTATGGATTATTGTTGGCTATCCTATTTATTTTGTATATTTACGTATTGGACCAAGTTAGTTCACTTCACATAAATCTAAAATAAAATTATGGATGCATATAAGCATAATAATAATTATAATCACACACAAATACAAACACAAACACATGCACATGTATATCATTATTGCATCCACAACATGTAAGGCTCACTAATAAAACTGATAAAGAGCATGTGTATATATATCATCAAAAATTAATAAATTGTTTACACTAGAGTCTACGCTCTATACAAAATGTGATACATTTCCAATAAATATTCTGCATATCATGGGGACAATTCCATTAACTAGCTAGTTATAATCATTCTCACCCTAATCTTCATCCCCATCATCATTATCATCATCAACAAGATCCTTTTTCTCAAATGGGGGTAGGGTTCTTCTAGCAAGGTCCTCTATTATCTATGCAACCAAAACTACCTTCCTCATGATGAGGCACCATTCAAGAGGCAACCCGAGATTCAACTCAATTAACACCTCATTAAGGGGATACCATCCTTGGTTGTTGACCATGATTAGTAATCGATACAATTGGCCATTAGGTCATCCAAAATTGCATTTGTATCCCACTTATGCCTTTAGGTTTCTAGCTTGAGATCCACACCTTCAAATTGAAATCACTGCCATTGTTGACTCATTAGCCTCACTGGTACCACATCTGCACACACACATAAGACAAATAATGAGCATTAGTCAAATCTATCATATAAAAATATAGCAATTATCTATGTTACTATGTAAACACAATTAATAAATCATAATGCATTTTCACTTACCTTCTGGTCCCCATGCCTGGCCTAGAGGGTGAGGGAAATATAAATTTCCCTTGTAGTCCATACTAGTGCATGGATGGTCCTTTATCTATCTTGGGAGTTGCCATTAGTTTTGAAAGAAACTAGATTGTAAGGCATTGCCCATGCACTTAACCTCATGTCTCCTCATTAGTTGATCCCATTGAGACATGTAAGACCTACATCTTGAATTGCTTAATGAGGGTGTGGGTCAAGACCCTTTTGAAAAAAGAGGTGCATATGAAGTTACCAGACATGAAAGAAACATCGCCTAAACTCTTGTACATGGTCAAATTTTATCTAATGCGAGTAAGAAATATTTGGGACCACACAAAGTAGGTGCTCAAAGTATTCTCTCAACAATCATCGTTTGACTTCCTAATATTGGATAGTGTATCACTCATACTTCCCTAGAAACAATCACTTAAGTCTTGAGCCCATGAATATCCCTAAGATGGAGGGATTATTCATGTAAAGTTTCCCTAGCCACACAATGCATCTCAAGGATGTACTCCATTAGTTTATCCTGTTACCTGATTGGAAGGATTACGTTATAATACCCTTGTCTTGACCCTTTGAAGTTGCCTTGTTTATCTTGTAATCATGTTTTCATTTATTACGTGTTTCTTGACATCATGAGGTAGTTTCCATGGTGATTATGAACAATAACAAACATTATCATTGCAATATTGGTGAAAGGTTCTAAGGCTAACTTGTGGGGAGGACATCAATGGAGTTATGATTCTACTAGAGGGAAAGTAAGGGGGTTTAATGGGAGAATAACGTGTGCTTTAAGATGATGCATTTCCCTATTTGTAAACCTCCTTCTTTTGGTTGTTCCATTTTTATTCATCCTTAAGTTTATGATAAACTTGAATTGGGAGACTAGTTAAATAAAAGGGGAAATTTCAATATTGGAACTTAATATTCCTATGTTAAAATGGATAAATCATGTTTTGTAGTGATTACCTCCTAACCTTGTGGAATCAAGAAATGGGTAATCCCCCCTCTCACCCATTTATTCCATTCGTTCATGTACATTTGAATGGGAATAGAGGAGCTTGGGAAACATAAGGTTCTTGAAGAGAAAATAAGGGTTTGAAGGAAGAAAACTCAACCCAACTCTCATATGAACAATGGAAAGATGAAATAAAGGTTTCTATGTGATATTAGAAACTGTTGGAGAACAATTAGATACCATTTCAAATCCTTGGAGGTTGTTATCTTGTTACGTTGTACAGAGAGCCATAAAATTTACGTCGAAGAAGTATCATAATGTTGGAAATCAAATCTGGAAGAAAGCGATGTCCTAGGTTCACACTGGCCACACTTAAGAGAAAATATAGGAAGGGCATGCCTTAGGGGATGAGGAGTAGATAAACGATGGCTTCTTGTGTTTCATGGAGAAAATAATTAAACTAGGAGAATCTGAAGATGCTCATAAATCAAATTGCTCAACTAATAGAAAGAACAACATCATCGCAAAGAGCTCGCCAAGTTCTTTCTAGTGACGTTCGTTTGACCTGAATCGAAGCTCGTATGGTCAAGATATCACGATCTGAAATTGAAGGTAAACAAGTAAAGTGTAGCCAAGGGGTCCATGTGGCACTCCCACAAAGTAACATGTGGCATGACCATACAACTAGTAGGAAATTGACATGGCAGGTATAGACCAACCACAAGTTGACGTATGGTCTAATAAAAAATTGGCAAGTAGCAAATTATTCTCATGGCAAATGGCACAAGGTGATAAGGTGTGAATATTTTAAAAGGTTTTAATATCTTAGATATTAAAAAAGGAAATGGATTAAATATTAGGTGGCAACGTACCCACCTCATGCCATGGCTACCTAAATACATGGTAACAATACCATCACGTGCCCTTTATGGTGATAAAGGGAACGAATCCCATGGAATATGTGTAACCATAAAGTTCTGGTTAGTGGATCCGAGGGATGGAATTTGATGAGTAAATGCTCGTCGTGGGCCAATTTACCCGTCAAATACAACTCAGATTCTATGGAGACTGTCAAAATATAGCTTAGAATACAGAAAACGTTTCAGATTTTGACTGTTTCTGGCAATTTTGACTAGTGTCCGCCATTTGAAATTCCTACCCTGGTGGATCCCTAAATAAATGGGGAAGGATACGTGGTGGTTTGTGACGGTGGTTAACAACACCATAACCAAAGTCCAACATTTTTTTATGTTGATAGTCATTTTTAGATTTTGGACTAGCTTGAGCGGATTAACAAGATTAACCTAAGTGTAACAAGTGTACAATAGGGATTCATTTCATGGTCATCGTATCTTGTTACGCTTAAATGCATATTGATTAAGATTTAAATAAAGTTTAGTTAAAGTGTGGTTAAAGAAACGAGTAACAATTTGCTTTTGTTTTTTCATATCATTTATTTATTAAATAGTATTGGTTTTGTGCTTATATTAACTCTAACAATCTGGTATGAACAATGGATATAAAATTATATATTTTAGCCTTTGCTTAACAGTTAGCTATCTTCAAAAAACTAAGTGGTTGGTTGTGCCTATCGGCATTCACCGACCACTTTACTTGTGGCTCTGCTAGTAAATAACATGCTATGAACAAATCTCGCTTGCAACAGATTTGTATTAACCATATCCTAAAGGCAGTTAATACCTATGCCACAACATGTCTCACATATTTGGAATATGAACTTATTTAAGTTGGATATTAAAACTAATGCCATATTTGTCAATGTGCAAGCCAAGGGTCATGCTTGTATATGGAATATGGGTAAAACAAACTTTCAAATATCTTTTAATGGATTAACCATGTATTATTGGGCTCATTATGGATTAAGCACTGTATAAATTCATTCAACACACAAGTGAGGGCAAAGTCTTTAGAGAAGTCATTTTGGATGACAAGTCTCAAGGAGGCCACCAGGGTAGAGCTGAAGCCATGGGAACAAGCCAAGGATGAAGGGGTTGAGCACATTCCATAAGATGGATCACAAGACTTTGGTAAAATTTGTTATTGTGTACTCTTGTAAATCCCTTTTATATGGTATTATTGTTATGGTGCTTTATTATTTGGGCTTGTTGATAGTGTTATGTTAAAATATTTAAGCCCTTTTGTAACAATGCCAAGCAAGAGAACTATAAATCTTTTTTATATGGTATTATTATTATGGTGCTTTATTATTTGGGCTTGCATTATAGTGTTGTTAAACTATTGAAGCCCTTTTGTAATAATTCCAAGCAAGATAATTATGAGAATTTGCATGTGCATATTCTAGTGGGATTGTGACCAACGTGCCCACCACATTTTCACCTTCAATTGCATTGTAATACTTGATGCCACATGAATGTGTGAGAAGTCAACCTTGATCGTCTCTGTGTATGAGAGATATGCCACACACTTGTGAGAATCAACTCTCTGCATTGCATGAGAGCATCTATTATATATTGCCACTTGTCGTGGGAATTATTATGCCACTTAATGATGTGGGAATTCATCCCTTTGTACAGGAGAGTATATTTGAAGAAGAGAATAAAGTTGCTACGTAATTGAGCAGAGACCAAAGATGTATCTAGGAGGTTTGACAAATTCCATTAACAACTTGGTGATCTCTCTCCTCATGTGTTGATCTCGTGTCTCATGTTTTTGTGATACATGTTATTTTCGCAATGATGTTCATTAAGCAATGATATATGAGACTAACAACACAATCATAAAATTTAATATGCACATTGGATTCAAGCCAAGCAAGTTCAATTAAAATGGTCCTATAACTTATCCTTTTGTTAAGTTAGCCTATAATCATTTTCAAGTTGGTTTCAAGGTCACCCCAGATCAGATAAGGAATGAGTACCAAGAGCTATGCTAGATAAGAGATTAAACAAAGAACTAGTACTTGCTTGCTTGGTAACTTGGAAGTTTTATTGAGAAGAACATTGGTTTTGGAACAATGAAAAAAATTGTTTTTCCTAGTGGTCTTACAGCCTAGCCCGAGGGTGGAATTCTACAGTGGGAGAACTTATGAATGGGAGCAAATCGACCCCCCCATTGTAGTTCCCTTGGGGATTCATCTTTGAAAATATAAGTGCACTTTCTCTACTTTTTATTTATGAATTAAGTACTGTAGAATGATGAATAAAATGAAAGTAATTTCAACGCGTACAATTAAATAAATATTATGAGATTTTAAAAAATTAACAACTCATGTGGATGATGTATGGTATGATTGATTAAGTCACGTGCAAAATTTTTTTTCTAGGGAACAACCTCGTAGAAAACCCTTTGATTACTTCCCCACGATTCATGGATGGTAAATGGAATAAATCATCCGCCTCAGTTATAGAGCCTATACCTAAGGGGATAAAGACTGTCAAATCCATGATCTCCCCAACTTTGGCGGAAGAGATCTCATGTCTGACTCATGACCACTTGAGATAACCCTCGGAGTTATGTCACGTGCAAAACTTATATGGCAAAGTTCTGGACTTTCTTGCTTGAAATATGTTTGATGTAAGAATTGCGTGGAATAATAGTTTCTTCACCATTTAAGGTTGATGCATGAAGGTTATAATCCTTGTGTACTTTGTAATAAGTTGCTAAATGTTATTTTTTAAAGAATGGAAATTCTAGAGACAATCCTGTTGTAGATACGTATCTTGTACGTTGTTGTTTTGTGAGTGTTTATGTATTGAAATTTATCCCTCCTAAGTGGTTTACCAAGTACTATGAAAAAATGAAACTTCTACCCATTCAAGATGGATGTTATGAAAATATGAATCTCAATAATTTATCTACTGGGTTGTTAAAAGGTTTCCATTTGAAAATCTAAAATATGGAATCTTTTCTTGTAGCTTTTGCAAAATAAGATTCTTGATTTTTGGGGCATGTATGTAAAATAGGCACATTTTTTATTTGGATGTATCTCTAAATCCAAGATTTAGGTGAACATAATTTTTGGTAAAGGGATGTAATATATTGGGGTGGGTATACTCATAAAAAACCTCAAATACCTAGATCATAGTTTAAGAGTTATAAGTTGTTTTTGATACATGTAGAATTTGCTATGGATCCATGTGGTTGCTATAGATCACCTGTAGTTGTTGCTTGTCTTTAAGTGAAAATATGTGATCTTGTCCAATGCAAGTTTTGGTAGGGTGTAGATGTATATTAGGATGGACACACTCCCTAAAAATCTTAAACACTTAGATCTCACTTCAAGAGATATGAGCTTTTTTCCACATTTGTAGAATATGCTATGAATTCATCAATTGCCCATGGATTACCTGTAACTATTGTCTTATATATAACTCAAAATATGTAATATAGATCATTATGATTTTTGGTAGAGGAAATATTTGCATTACAATGGACACACCCACCAAAAATATCAAATAACCAGATCATATTTTAAGAGCTTTGTGATGTTTTTTAGACCTATAGAAGCTATTATGGATAACATGTAGCTGTTGTTGCTTATCCTCTATAGTTGTTGCTATAGATCCTTTGTAGCTACTACTATGGATAATCTAAAGTAGCTTATTTGACTTCCTTTTGATGAATTTTGGGATTTTGAAGACTTGAAGGATGATTTAAGAGGGTATTAATCATCATGATTGACAAATAGCATTCAAGATTGATGTCAATGGCGCCTCATGAATTTTTTAATAAGTTTAATATCATTTCTTTACTTGTAAATGCCCCCTTTAGTGAGAACAATGGAGAAAGAGGCATGCATGTGAAAGAATCATTTGTAGAGGATTATGAAACCTCCACACGAAATGATTCATTCTTCTAAACAAGTTAGGAAGTGTTTCATGCATGAGATTGGGTATCATTGGCATCATTATGGAAATGTGTTATGATGCACATTGCTATTCACTCGATTATAATTGATTGAAAAGATTGAATATATGAAGTGTTGTATATTGATTTATTTATTTAGATTTAACATGAAAATATTAAATGTTTGGCTCATGCTGACTACCATAAATTTAAACATTTTCCTAGTAAGAAAATAGAAAGAGGTTCCTCGATTGGAAATGGTCTTGCATTGTTGAATTTTAATTTACATATTGTTGCCATTAATGAAATGTTAGACCAATCAACCCCTACTTTTGGTGTTGGTATCAGGTTACATCAAAAATTGGTATTGGAGCTATTGGTTATGACATTAAGGGATGTAGGGGCTCAATGAGAATGAATGCTAATGTTTTTGGTACTATGTTAATGTAGCATAAATGCCATATTTGATACAAAGAGAGTAGTTATTTTTTCCATACTAAAAATTGTATTGGATTGTTGTGTTGAGTTGTTTGATAAATTGGAGAATGATTTGTGATCATGGTGAATATGTCTAAATGTTGATATAAGTGTTTGCATTTGATCATGCATTAACATTACATCAACACTTAATGCTGTCCATCCTTTAGGATCTAAATGTTATGCATTATGATTATTGAGCTTGGTGGCATGGTTTTTGATGAATTGTACACCTAGAAATATAACAACCATATTGATTGATGACTATTGTAGTTATTTAGTGTATACGGTGTTTATTGCATATGCTTAAAGGAATTGACCTTGTCCTTGTGATGGTCATCCTTAAAAGTTAAGATACCTTTCACCCATAGTGTTGTAGATAATTGTTGAAATGGACATCGTCTCATGGTTGTGATGAAAGAGTTTAATTGATGTAAAAATAATAATCTTGGGTGGTATATTGGTATTGCCAATGAGACCTAGACGTAACACCCATGAGGGTCATGTTTGCATTTGAGTGAGTAAATATCTTATGCATTTGAATGAGTAGTTGTCTTATGCTCATATATATATACATAATGAAGTCATTGGTAATGGAGATGACTATATATGGATATTAATTTGAATGTATTTGATAGGAATGCATGGATGGATATAATTAGGAAACACAAAAATGTGCTTGTTATGTTTTGGGTAGTGACATTATCACCTAATTGTTTTCAGATTCAAGGTTATGTTATGTTCTACCATAATGCTACTTTTGAGTGGATTGTATGCCACCTGTTTAGAATGAGAAATTATGAAAAGTTCATATAACAAGTTCAAAAGAGTGTTATGTATGACATGATATAAGGCATATTTTCTCTTGTTGTTGTCTATCATATGAAAGAGAGAAATATACAACTTGAGTCTAACTTGAAGTTGTATGAATTGTTGCCATATCATTGGAATAAAAATTTAAAGTGCCAATTTTGATTGATCTTCCATGTAAGATAGGAGATTAACATGTGAATTGGTTTGCCTTGATAATATTCAATTATTGCATTCAAATTCCCTTGGTTAATGGTTCTCATTAAAAGGTAGAATAATATCACAAATTGATTGACATGATGCCATTAGACCTTGTATTAAGGAAGTTGTAATGACCAGAGTTTGGAAAGAATTGAATGGACATGTCAATCAGCAAGTGTCCATTTTGGAAACGATGTGATTCTTAAATTTATTTTTCCTAAAATGTTGTAGATGTTATAATTAACAAGTATTGCTATGAAATTAATAATATTTGTTGCTATGTTGAGTAGGATAGCTATATGGAAAACAATTTTGAATATAGACAATGGAAGAAATCTCATGAGAAGAGGAGGACCATTATTAGACAATTAAAAACTAAGTATTTTGATAATGCTTGATGAGATTTGAATTTCTTACTATAAGAAAGTTGAATTTTAAATCAACTAATTCTAATTAATTGAATCCACTTGATGTTAGAAATTTAATAAAATCGATTTGTGTATGATTGATAAATTGTATATGCTTCATTCTAATTGAATTTGCAAGCTATCTTTATCTTTTTAGTATGCTAATTGCATCAAGGAAGGAAACCAAGCAATAAAGGTTGTAGAGAATGATGGCAAGCACTCTAAAAAAGGGGTCATGAAGGGTTTGATCATATCATGTTTGAATTTAGACTACTTGGTAGGAAATATCATCTGCTAAGAATTAGAGTGGATCTTGGGTGAAAATGGAAAGTGATCATACCATAGACAGAAGACCTTAATGAGTGAAATTCAATGCCAATTTTGAAGGGAACGCCTAACAAAGCTAGATAAAAAAGGAAATGTCACCATGACAATTCCCAACAAGTATATCCATACTACAAACACTTTCACCAATGACAACATATTAGTTAAAGATCGCAATACAACAAAATTTGATGCCAAAAGGTGATCACAATAAGATGTCCAAAAAGGTCTTAGGACAGGATGCTCAGGGACAGGTTGAGTAGACATAACTAAAAAAACTTGATGACAACTGTGCCACAACAAATACCAATGTAAATGGGGAACACTTGGATCCAGCTTCAATTACCACTATTCGATAGAACCGAGGATGACTACGACCATATCATCCTTCTCATATATCGATGGAAGACAAGTGGAGGGACAAATTTAAAAAGACAATGGGTAGTTTTTAAGGGAACACTCCAATATTCAATACTTACATGGTACACAAGTTGAACAAATAACGAATCCTTTCACTAATGGTTGGATGTGGTGGAAAGGATACTTAGGGATGGGTTTAGTAGACACAACAAGGAAAACTTGACGAAAGTTGCATTACAGAAAATACCAATGTAAATGGGGAACACTTGGATCCAGTTATGCATACCACTATTTGATGGAACCAAGGATTACTAATACCATATCATCCTTCTTAGATCTTGGTGGAAAGCAAGGGGAAGGACAAATTTGTAAAGACAATGGGAAGTTTTGAAGGGAACACTCCAAGGATCGGTACTAACGTGGTACCAAATATGCAAAAATAATCAATCCTTTCATTGATGGTTGGATGTGGCAAATAATTTTTTGGATGTATATGCGTGCCTATATGACAAATCATCAACATTTGCACAATTTGTAGACATTAAGTAGTGAAAAGTAGAAACCATAGAACACTGCGATGCAAAACTCTAGGGTCTCACAAAACAACTAGAATATGATATATCAAAGGGTATGAAAACACATTAACTTATCAAGGGGTTATCAAACACAATTATAGCACATGTTAGGACTACAAACCCTAGAAAATGTAAGCAAGCAATAGAGGTAGAGGTGGTATTAGAAGAACAAGAAAGATGAATAGGATGAATGACTAGAGACCCTAGAGCATGAAAAGAAGAGATTAGAGTAAGTAAAGTGATATGAACCAAAGGAAACAATGGAGCCACCACCTAGGGGTAGTCATGAATTCATACGAGATAAGAAATTGGATAGGTTTAACTATTGTCATACAAATGACACAAGCGAGAACTATTGGAATAACTACTTGGAAAACCTTGGGAACCAAAGGGGAATATATAAATTGAGGCTATCAAGAGGTAACAATCGAGGACTGGTACAATATCGAAGTGATGAACCACACCAAAACCATAATGTCTATTGGATAGACCTAGTTGAGATTTCAAAAAATGGTACAAACACTACCCAAAGGGAAATTAGCTTACATATGCTATGTCTGTAGATATTGAGGACACATGAAATAATAATTTGCACACCTTTTTACATAGGAAACCATGAGACAAAAGTGCCCATACTACATAAATAAGCCTAGGAAAAGAGCTACAAAATAAGACACATAGAAAGGTCAACAAAGGAATCCTGTGTGGTGACTTGAGCAAGACCAAATGGATACTCCCAAATATTATCAGTACCTGATGAGGACTTAAACTTGAATGCCTATAAGGAATTATACTAAGAAGCACTTCGGGTTATAAGGTATCATAGACAAAAGGAGAAATCCCAACCATGGAAAGGGTAGATAGAGAATCAAATGCAAGACTTAGTGACACAAATGAAATAGTTGGCCACCAATAAGCAAAAACTAAAGCTAATCAATGATTTTTTAACTGTCACCTATAGGAGGAAAATCAGAATCATGACCCAATGAAAATGAAGTTACACAAGATCAATTCTATTTTTTAAAAGGAATTAATAGATAAATTCCTAACCGACATGGTAGTATAACCCTGGTTGAAATCAACATAATTTCCATAAGATTATTGGTTTAAATTGGGAAACCACCATTGAAACAAAGTAAGATTGCAATGCAGGTCAAAAATCATGTCACTTGCACCATGCTAGGAAGATTAACATTAGTCAAAACTGATGCCTATGGTATAAAGACATGGGTGACTTTTGAATTACTTGAGCTACCCAAAGAAGCATATAGGGTATTATTTAGAAGACCCTGGATATATGTTAAGAGGGGCATACTATGTTTCAATAAATAATTAATTATGTTATAGAAGGGATGGAGAACGAACATTATGCCACAAGATAGAAATAAAGAAGTTGTTGAAGTAGATATTGATGATATTGATTGTGAAGAATCAATAAGATCATCGATTAATTAGGAAACCTTTACACAATTTCCTAAGAAATAAAGCTGAAACCCAATGAGGAAGAAGTGGTGCCCATGGAAGTATCCTCTAGAGAGGAGGTTTGCGAGGTTATCCATGAATTGGGACAAAAGAACCATGAGATATCCCCAACCATATAAATAATATTTTTAGGATAGAAACAATCAAAAGGAGATGTCTAAAAATTTGACGATTTGGTCGTGCAGTTGGAGAGATCAGATCGTGTAGAGGAGAACTGCCATGCAACACTGATATCTGTGGCTGCTTTGCATGCAATTGAAGGTCATGTGTTGTGGTTTGAGATCCATTTGGGGATTGGGTCTGCTGCAGGTGATATCAGTTCGAGCAGGTTTGGATTGAAGCGGGGTCAGTTTTTGTCTTGAGGAGACAATGATCTGGGGTAGAAAGGAGGGTGCAAATCCAATGGGGATTGAGGAGGGCAGATTCGGGCCACCCTCTGCCCCTTTATTAGAAGTGTTCGAGAAGCTAGTAGATGAGCAAAGCAAGAAGGTATCTAAGGGATCCCCTTCAAAATTCATCAAACGAATTGAGGATGTTTTGGTTGTTTCTCTGGAGCCGGAGGACATTATCCGTATGGCACTCTCGCTGCAATACTGGGCATTAATTAGGAAATTCATTGGACTTTGGCCATTACCAAAAACCATCGAGAGCTAGGTTCAGAGGAACTAGAGACCTTTGATCTCAAAAAATGTTGCATCTTACTAAGTGGGTCGAGGATATTTCTTGTTTGACTTTGAATCTAAGGATGACAAGGATCTAATCTTCCGAAATGGACCCTATTTCATGGGACCGCAAGGAATTTAACTGAAAGGTTGGACATCGAACTTCGATCTTGAGGAAAATGTTCCCAAGGCCGTCCCAGTTTGGGTTAGGCTCCCAAACCTACCAATGCATTGCTGGAATCCAAAATCGCTCAAAGCAATTGGAAATGCCCTGGGAAGGTATATCTATGGAAAGCCCAAAAGATCAATATGCATGTTCCTGCATCTATGTGGAGGTAGATCTAGAAGCTCGATTACCAGAGGCAACCAAGCTCATAGTAGGAAACTGGTATCACTATAAAAAAACTGGACTACGAACAACTACAATTCAAGTGCAGAGGGTGTCATGAATATGGGCACTTCTACTGTAACTGTCCGCAAAAGAAATAGGACCAATAGGAAAAGTAGGAAGGATGGAAAATAGTAAAGAAGAGCAAGACCAAAGAAAAAAGCGGAGAAGTGCAAAGGAAATAAGGGGGGAAAATGAACAAAGGAAAACCCCCCTGGAAGGTAAGGCCAATTGTTATAGGAGATAAATCCAACAATGGAGAGAATAAGGACCCAGAAAAAGAAGTTGTCTTATTATAACAGTCTGAGAAATACAATGCCTCTTTGATCCAATCAGATTCAGGAGTAGAGGTGGTAAAAGAAAGGGGAAACCAGGAAAAATTAGAGGAGGAATTTGATATTAAGGAATAGGAAGAAGAGGAAGGGGAAATTGAGATGGATACACCAAGCAAGAAGAAGGAAAGAGGAAGGAAATCAACCAAAGAAGTGAGGGAGAAAGCCACATACAAGGATAAACTGCAAGGCTCTTAGTTAACTGTCATCTTAAATAAAGTTGAAAAAATAGGAGGATTGTTGGTCAGAGATCCAAAAAGGGAGCAAGTTGATGAAATTATTTTGGATTGGGGTCTGTCAGATGTCATTCCAGCTAAAGAAAAATACACCTGGAATAATAAGAGATTGGGGCGAGGGCACATAGCTGTCAAGTTGGATATATTTTTGGTCCAAGACTCCTTTCTCCTTCTGGGAATGAACCCTTCTTCCAAAATCCTAGCATTTGGGGGATTAGATCATAAGCCTGTCATACTCGAGATGAGGAAAAACCAGAAACTCGGCCCTATACCATTCCGGTTCAGCCCTCTGTGGGTATCTCACAATGATTTCTTGGGGATAGTTGTTGAAGCATGGTCAGCTTCGGTCACGGGCTCTCCATTCTATGTATGGGAAGAAAAACGATGTAGAGTTAAGAAGGCACTCAAGAAATGGGAAAAATATGTAGAAACTCCAAATCAAAAAATGAAAAGGTCGAGCTTATGCTAGAGGCCCACCGGATTGCCATGGAAACAAATTAGAACTCAGAGGAGAACCTAAAAAAGGAAGTAAAACTGCAACAAGAGCTTCACGTTGCCTACAGACATGAGGCAGAATTGTGGAGACAGAAAACCAGATGTCTCTGGCTGCAAGCGGGGGATCGAAACACTGGTTACTTTCTTTTTTTTAACTCAAACGGATAAATTTTATTTTTTATTCTTCATGAAAAATTTAGGCTTGATTTAGCATTTACATAATAATCCATTTACAAAAAAAGTAGAAGTAAAACTTCATGAAATCCAGCTATTTACAATTATTACAATAGAAAAGAGATTGCCCAGACAAAACACTGATTAATGAATCTCAATCGAGGAATAGTATGGAATACGCAGGGTTCTCCATTGAAACTTAGATTGCCTTGGGCCAACAGACAAGCTATATTTTCCATGGAGTCAGATTTTTTATTTAAATCTCGCTGAATATGATAAGAAGCAACACTCTTAAACTCTTTCAATGAATTTCGAATTCTTTGAAGAGTGTTGTTCAATGCTGAATTGTTAAACTGGTCTTCTGAATTTAACATTTTAATCAACAGCTCTGAATCTCTGAAAATTTGAATAGACCCATACCCGATCTCCTTAGCATACTGACACGGCTTTAGGAGATTGAGACATTAATCCTGATTATTCGACCTCACTCCTAGCCCCCAGTTGAAGCAATGTTTGATCAATATTTCTGGAGAAAGGATAAGACCCCTAGCGCCAATGATCCCAGGATTCCCCTTGGACGCTCCATTAAAAAATTGAAGCAGAGGAGGAGTTCTTCCACCAAATTGAAAAATATTCTTCACTGAAACGTAATCTCCAAGAGGGATTACACATGGGTTTGTAGGAGGTCGACACTCTAGCATTAAAAGGGCAATTTCCCATCCACGTGATAGCTTCAAGAGAAAATGTTGAATGAGAAAAGTTATTACACACATATTCAACAATTGAAGCTTTAATTTTGGCTTCCATGATCGCGGGTGTGGACATCCTATCATTAAATATCCAATCATTTCTTGGAATCCACATCTTCCACCAGACAAATTTTGGAATCGTTGACCGTAGTTTGGACCATGCAACATTTTTTACATTTGCTTCAGGGATCCAAGTTTTCCAAGAGGTATAAAGTGATACAACAGAGATGTTGGAAGGAACTGACACGACCAATCCTTTAAGAACCAATTTCCTCACCAGTTGGGAGAAATCGCAGCCCATGAAGATATGTCCAAAGGTTTCAACAACAGATCTGCAAAAACAACATTGAAACGGTCCCAGGAAACCTCGCTTGAAATTTTTTTCTCTTATCAGCACCCTGTTATGCATGAGCATCCAAGAAAATAAATTTGCCTTTGGCAGACTGTGAGAGGACCAAATTGCTTTCCAAACGGCAGGGGAAAAACAAGAAGGAACACGAGAATGCAAAGCAACATAAACTTGAGCAGCTGAGTATTTTCCAGTACTGCCCCACCCCCATTTATCCTTGGAAGAGATATGAACTAGTGGAAGACCAAATAAAGAAGATATCAACAATTTCTGTTGGGAGAGAAGATGCTCCAGAGTCTCAGGGAAAGACCATCCAAGCCAATTCCCTTCACTATCCCAAAGACAAATGTCTGCCAACCGCAAAAGTCCGTTATTGGTTAACCAAGACTTGATCTCACTTAAGGAGGTGACAGATGAAAGAGAAGGATTTCCTAAGATATTATCATCCCACAGAAAAATCCTCTTCCCACTGCCAGGAATTCTATAAAGTTGATGTTGAAGATTGTCTATACCTCTTCTGCATAAATTCCAAATACCCATGCTTGTAGGGGTAATTATAGAATTTAAATTTCTCAAAGAGGCACCCTTGAGGTATTTCATCTAGAACATCTTACTTACCAGATGGTTTTTATCTTCCTACAATTTCCAGTTGAGTTTACCTCCCAAAGCTAGATTTACCATTTCAGGATCACAAATTTGCAGACCTCCATCCGAAATTGGTCTTTTAAGAATATCCCATCTTAGCAAATGCATTTTTTTCTGATTGCCTTTTCCGCCCTCCCAAAAAAAATTCTGAAGAAGGAGATCTGAGTCAAGATGGACTTTGGAGCAAGAAGGAGAGAGGACTGAAAGATAGGACCGCTTTAATCAAAATCAACTTCCCAGCCTTTGTCAACTATTGGCCACCCCAAAGAGATATTTTTTCTTATCACTTCCAACCACAATGACGGGGGGGTTGTTATATTTTATCATTTAAGCTAGCATTACATTAGGATATTTAACTGAGAGAATAACAAGCACATCAATCAAACACAAGAGACAATGAACACAGTGTTTATCCTCAGGGAAACCATAAATGGAGAAAACCCTGCAACTTCCTCAGAGATAGAATCAGCACCAAAAGTAAAACCTGAAAACATAAGGATGATCTCCCGACAGGAGCAGTCTCTCTCTCTGATCCCAGAGTCTTCTCTCTCACTCATGGGCCCCAATGAGCGAGTGTGTGTGTGTGATAAATAGAGAGGATCACTCTCTATTTATATTCTTTCGTTCACTTGAAACCCACTCCAACATGTCTGCATCACTTAACAATTACTTACTAGAGCCGACATCTCTAGGAGTGTCTAATAACCCTAGTGCCCCACAACTTGTGGGGACTTTGCCTCCTTCGACCAACAAGGAGGTTTATCCTTAACACAATGGTGGGGACTGTTGCCTCGACTTACAATGACTCACCTAGGGTTGACTTCTCTAGGATAGTCTAATAACCCTAGGGCCCCACAACTGCGGGGACTTTAACCCTTGACCAATAGGAGGGTTACCCACAATGACTTGACATGACTTATTACATTATAGAAACTTCCCGAAATAAACATCGGGGTATGACATGACTCAATTACATTATAGACACATCCCGAAAAAAACATCGGGGTACAATACATAAGATATATGGATGAATACATTCCGAAGTTACAATTACATCAACAGGGGCTAGGTCCCAAGGTTAAAGGGAGACCCAAATACTTTATCTTGTCCCACTTATCAAATCTAGGGAATTCCAAAACATGAGCAATTCGAAGAATAAACAGTTGATCTACATTCCAACCATACACGACACTCTTGCTTTTATTAATTAGAGCTCCTGATGATAAACAAATTTTTTGTAGAATTTCCTTAAAGGCTCAAGAAATGATTATAGACGCCCCTCCTAGAAGGAGAGAATCATAAGCAAAAGGGGCATGGTTAACAGGATCCACAACTCTTGCAATCTTAATGCAAGGAAGGGAGCCTACAACCAACTTTGCTGATAACTTTCTGCTTAAAGATTCAGCCATCAGAATATAAAGAAAAGGTGACAGAGGGAGCCCTTGGTGAAGCCTTCTTAAAGCTTGAAAGAAGTCTATTGGTCTACTATTTACAAGAGGCGCTATCCAGGGCGTATCTATGCAAGCTTTTATCAAACGCACAAAGTCTGCACTAAAGCCAAAAGAAAGAAGGACTTGGTAGAGAAAGGAAAGCTTGACTCGGTCAAAAGCATTTTTCATATCCAACTTGATGAGCATGCCTTTCTCCTTCCTTTGACAGCTGGAATGGAGAGCTTCCTGCACTTGAATAACGTTATCTATTAGATGTCTTCCTTTAACAAACCCCCCCTGAAGAGGTGAAATTAAGGAACCTAACAGAGGCTTGATTCTATTGGCTAATAGTTTGGCCAAGATTTTGTAGGAAGCATTACATAACGAGATCGGTCTAAACCTATCAAAAGAAGAAGGGTTAGCATCCTTTGGAATTAAGGCAAGAAAAGTAGAGTTGGTGCACCCTCCAACTTTAGATTTTTTGAGGAAGGATGAGATCATACGAAAGAGATCAAATTTTATAACGTTCCAACAAACTCGATAAAAATGGATAGAGAATCCATCTGGACCGGGAGCTTTATCCGGTTCCATTGCCGAAATAACATCCACTATTTCTTTCTCCGAGAAAGGCTTCACTAATCCAGGATTAACCTTGGGATTTACCAAAGAAGGTATGTTGGATAAGAATTCAACATTCACACTCTCTTCAGAATTGTCGTCCTCATGAAATAGAAGCTGGAAGTGATTTTTTGCAGCTCGTTGAAGATTCGATTGTCCTTTAATTTCTTCACTCTCACTAGTGAAAATTTTTGAGATATGATTTCAAGAGAGTCTATTCTTGCATTGCCTGTGAAAGAATGTAGTGTTTTTATCACCTGCGTGCAGCCATAGGATCCTAGATTTAAGACGAAGATGTTATTCTTCATGGTGAAAGGAGAGGAAAGTATTTTTTTGTGCATTATGTTCATTCACTAGCTGCAATTTTGAGATATCAGAAGTCTCCATACTGTGCCGACTGTCTGCTAAAACGTGGACCGATTCTTGCCGGCTTCTCATAGGATTTGTTGAAGGAGTTTTTATCCACTTTTTCAAAGCAAATTTTGTGAATTTTAATTTTTTTCTCCCAAATAAAGCTAGGAGAACCTTCAACGAACTGTGACCATGCTTGAGAAAAAGTTTCACTAAAGCCCTCCCTCTCAATCCACAAAGAAGTGAAGCGAAACGGGATAGGAACGAGGTTTTCCTCATCTTCCAGCAGTAGGGAAATTGGATGATGGTTAGATGCAAGATTAGGTAGAATTTTGGATTAGATTAAAAATTTTCCATCAATCATAGATCTTTGGACCAAAAATCTGTCAAGACGCACATCGATTCTGGTTGCCCCAATTCTATTATTAGTCCATGTGAAACGCCCCTTTTTGGGTATGAAATCAAGGAGATCTCTATCATGAATTAATGACTACTAATTTCTGGAAGGGATCCTTACCCCAGGCACCTCCTTGTTTTTCATTTGGATCCAAAATAATATTCAGATCTCTAGCAACTATAATGTTTAAGGGAGAACGGATTTCCATGAATTCTGTCAGAGATTTCCAACAGACTTTTTTCTCTACATAATTGTCTAGGACATAAAGATTGAAGAGATCCAGGGAAATCCTACTCGATAAATGCTGTAATTTGGTAAAGATCCAATGCTAAGTTGAATATGAGCCTTGGACCTTACACTTATCATCAGACCACAAGGTCGCGATACCCCTTGAGGTGCCCCTTGCACTTACCACCACACCTGTGTTTTTTTTCCAATTTGATATGCTTATAAACAAAAGCGTTTCCTCTTATATATTTGTCTCTTGGAGAAAGAGAATGTTAGAAGGCTCCATTTTTAAAAGGTCTTTGACTGCTTCTACCTTCAAGGGATTCCACAATCCCCTGCAGTTCCAAGAGACAATCTGCATTATTTACCCGAGGAAAAGGGAGTATTCCCTCCCTTTGGGGATTTGTTGTGCTTACTTCTACCTAATGACATCTCAATACTCAACTTATTCCTCTCTAATATCCTCACAAGACTTCCTTCCTGTCTTTTTAGTAAATTGTTCTATAGTCTTCTTCGAAGGAACTAGAAGAATCAACCGATTTCTTCTTTAGAATTTCAGCATAAGAGGGAGAAGAAGTGACTCCTATGGGAGAGTTATGAAGTTCTTGCAGGTATGCTTCTGCACTTGGTGTTTCTAAAATTATTGGTTCATCTTGTGATTGAGGACCAAGGTTTTCTTCACCTTCTTCGATATGCACATCATATTGTTGCATTTTACCCTCTTCGAGAATTGGAGGATCCTCAGAAGGACTTAATACCACAAATGGATTTAAAGAGGTGGGAGCATTTCCAATAGGCTGAGGTTTAGAAGATTTTTTCTCAACAGGAATGACTCCGTTCCTAGAGTTTCCTCCTTTACCTTTCATTCTGAAATCCTGTTTAGAGGAGCCTGCTTTCTGAATTTGAGTCCATTGCTCAACCTTCTCTTTTGCAGGTTCTTCTTCATATTTCTTCTTGCAGTTTCGAGCAAAGTGACCATAACCATGGCAATGACTCCACTTGAAGGGGAGATTCTCGTAATCAAGCTCCTGAATGTGGGACCATTCTGCAACATTTATCTTGGCAGCCTTAGGAAGGTCTATTTCTAAGTCTACTTCAACACAAATTCGTGCACACGAGTACTGTTCTTTCCTTTTTGCCCTATCAATATACTTTCCAAGCTTATTCCCAATGGTTTCAAGGGACTCAAAATTCCAGTAGTGAAGAGGTAAGTGGGGAATTCTAACCCATACAGGAACAACTGAGGGAACATCCTGGGTAGGATCGAAATCAGGGGTCCATTTATTCAGATAGAGCCCCTAAGGACCCATAAAATATGGACCATTTGGGAAGATGAGATCTCGATCTTCAGCTGATTCAAAGACAAAGACGTAGAAGCCTCTGCCAACCAGATGATTGCGGATTCCTTCAAAAATTAGAGGCTGCCAATTTTGCTGAACCCAATTGTCTGTTGCCTTCGGAGAAGGCCAAATACCCATAAATTTCCCAATGAGCCCACACTCTGTGAGATTCAAGGCAGTCCTGCAAGGCCGGTCTACTAGAAGATCAACTGAAGGGAAGTCAGTTTTCTTTACAAAAGTCTGCATCAGAGAACTTCCCTTTCTCTTCCCACAAGATTGTATAAGACGTTTAAAAGCGTCTATCTCAAGAGGGGGAGGAGGGGGAGGACTCCCTCCAGAAGCCATAAAAGAGATTCAAATAGAGGGACAAACTCTGAAAATGAAGGGTCAATGTGAGTCTTCAGAATTCTTAGAGACACACTCTGAGGCAGGGAAACCAGATTCAGAAGAACCCTCTAGCTTGCAAAAAAAAGAACCTAATTCTCGACGAGAGGAGAAGATAACCTACCAAAAATCCAAATCAACAAGAGAAATCCATGATCATGCAGGCAAGGCACTGTTGGAATGCACCAGACTTTAAAGAGGGACAAACTCTGCAAAGAACAGTCCAAACCGACAAGAGAAAACCATGATCATGCAGGCAAGGCACTGCTAGAACGCACTAGACTCCAAAGAAATCCAATCACATGAATATGGAAGGAGACCAGAAACTGCAAACACCAGAGAACCAGGCTGAACCGTGTAGCTTAGATCTTGAAGATTTCAAAATTTTCTTGGAGCGAAATTGTTAACAATAATAGAGACGACAATTGCCGAACATTGGTTAGTTTCACAAGCAGGAAGAGGCAAGGAAAAACTACAAAGTTATGCATGAGATTCACGTCCAGGACCAAATTATCCATGATTTTGAAAAGATGAAAGTGGAAGCTACCTGACACTTCAGTGCAATATACATAGCAGAGCCTGGCTCCAACTCAGAGAATGAGATTATGGAATTAGTCCCAAGGATCATTAAAAAAAAGGTGAATGATAGGTTGATTCAAAGGATCATGATGGACGAAATGAAAGCTGATGTGGATGACATGAAGGATGATAAGGTGCCAGGCCCATATGGGTTCAACACAAATTTCATTAAGGTGTGCTAGGAAATTGTACAGAATGACTTATATAAAATGGTGACAAAATATGAGAGATGTGAAAAAATTGGTGGAAGCACAAAATCTGCTTTTCTAGCACTTGTTCCCAAAGAGAAAGATGCTAAATCCTTTGATAGGTTTCGCCCCATCTCTCTATGTAATATTGGATATAAGATAATCACCAAAATTATGGCTAAGAGGTTAAAAAATATCCTACCACATATCATCCCAGAGAACCAAGCAGGCTTCATTAAAGGCAAGAGAATCTAGGATAATATCATGTTGGTCCAAGAGGCAATCCATTCCAACCTAAAGAATGGTGAAAAATGTATGGGGGTGAAAATGGAATTAGCCAACATGTTTGGAAAAGTTTCTCATTAATTTATCTTTCAAGTAATGATAAGATATGTTTTTGATCCGATCTTCATTAGTTGGGTCAAAGCCTACATAAGTAAGCATTGGATTTCCCCCCTGATTAATGGAAGGGTGGCAGGATTCTTCCAAGCCTCGCAAGGACCGAGGCAAGGCTACCCGCTCTCGCCACTGCTCTATGCAATCCAAGCCTTTGTAATAATCCTTCAACTTGAGCAAGCAAGAATGGACCAATATTTAATTGCCATCAGTATGGCTCGGGGGGCANGGCTACCCGCTCTCGCCACTGCTCTATGCAATCCAAGCCTTTGTAATAATCCTTCAACTTGAGCAAGCAAGAATGGACCAATATTTAATTGCCATCAGTATGGCTCGGGGAGCAAAAGACGTAAACCATGCACAGTTTGTAGATGACACAAATATGCTTGGAGGGGCCATCTAGCTCATAACCAGAAGATTGAAAACTGAAATGGATTTCTACTGTCAAGCTTCTGGAAGTAAACTAAATCTAAGAAAGAGCTCGATTTACAGCTGGAATATCAACCCGAGGGAGATGTTTGGAATCTCCCGTATACTAGAAAGTGAAGGAGTAACTAACTGGGACTGCTTTAAGTATCTGGGGTACCAATTTTAAAAAATAAGATGAAAAGCTCGGACTGGAATCCACTGATTGAAAAATTCAAAAAAAGAATTTTAGCTTGGGGATCAGTTTGTCTAAATTGGCAAGGAAACTGGTAATGATAAAAGATGTTTTGAACAGCTATCTCCTTTACCAATGTTCTATTCTATTGGTTCCTTCCAAAATTCTCGCAAAAATAGAAAGTATACTGAGATCCATCCTTTGGAAAGGAGGGAAAAATGGTGGAGGAAAGAAATTTGCTCTTATCAGCTGGAAGAATATTAAAATGCCTCAGATGGAAGGAGGTATTCAGATTAGAGATCTGAAGTTTCAAAACTTGGTGATGGGAGCCAATATGCTTTGGAATATGATAGATAAAAATCCCTTCTGGAGCAGTCAGGTGCTCTGGATCAAATATTTTATAGGCTCAAGACTCGGTGTCTTGATACCGACCCAGGGAACAAGCAAGGCTCTCCCATTTTTTCACTATGCAAGAAGGCGCTGCCCAGGTTCAAAGAAGATGTCCATTGGATTCTAGGTAATGGTAAACAAATAAAGCTCTAGCAGGATTCAATAATGGGGAAACCTCTCCCTCCCTCACTCCCATGATTCAAAAGATGGACTGACAGACAAGGAATAAGCACGCTGTGGGATATATCTCAATGGGACAACAAGCCTCCTTATTGTTGGATCGGATGGACTATGTCGGAATTCCCAATAGAGCTTGAAGGAGAGAAAAAGCAATTTCTAGATCATTTATTAGGCTTAGCACCAATGGCCAGAAGAAAGAAGGATCGACATGGATGGGGCTGCAACACCGGTCTATACACCTCTGTACAAGGTTACAGAGTGTACTTAGTGGTCCCAAGTGTGGCCAATAACCCGACGATCTAGAAAAAATTATGGGAAACCATCACGTTGCTGAAAATTGATATCTTCTGCTAGACATTGGTGCATGGGAAGATCCTAACTGGTGAGAATTTATAAAAAGAGGGATCGAGGGACACTTTTGATGCCCAATGTGTTGTGAAAGAAACGAAACCATAATGTATCTGTTCTTTGACTGTCCCAATGCCAAAACCGTGTGGGATCAGCTGACAAATCCATGGTTCGAAATGGTTGAGATGCCAGACAATGCTCAACAATGTTTTAACAATTGGAAAAAGGCGTACAAAGGAGATTTGGATAAAAAAAAGGAGTTAAAGAGTGTTGGATGAAGCTTCCAAAGCTCGTCTGTTGGTACATTTGGATTGAACGTAATCTTAGAATTTTCCAGAACAAAGATCATCCTAAAGGGAAAATAGTAGCTAAGACGCAAGCTGTCATGGGAGAGATACTAAAGGTCACATGGGTTCCCAAAAATAAAGCCAATCTTACTGCCAGTGAAATTATTTGGATGCAAACTTTCAATTTCTCTGTTGTAAACACAGATATGGCCTTGAAGAAGTTGGAAATTTGGGAAATAAGGTTAGATAAATATCAATTTGAAAAATGGATGAAAGAGAGGAAGATATTCAAATTGTTCTTCAATGGTGCCTTAAAGGGGAATCTAGGGATGGCGGGAGGAGGAGGGGTCTTGAGGCCTGGAAAATTGCAGGTAACAACAGTTAGGGATTCTCCCCAATAAACGTTCCCAACTAGCACGTTATTGTTTGGTGTGAGGAATTCTTCCGGTTTACGGTCCGGCTACCGTAGGTCAAGTAACAAATTAAAGGTTTTATTGGTTACGGCCTGGTCCACCGTATATATTTTAGTTTTTTGTGTTTAAGTATGATGTGCAAGTGCCTATCTAAAAATGCAGATTGATAGAGATAACGAGGAGCAGTCACAATGTGATGCGCAGGTTCTAACCTCTCGTCTTAACTCTCTCACATCTAAATCACACACAACAAGAAAACTAAATTTAACTAACTAACCCATCCCTAGGGAGAAAAATTATCAGTTATCAATGAGTAATGTATTTCTGCGCATGCATTAAGAAAAATCACAGATAGTTGTTACTTATTTCAGAACACATGAACATTAATAGAACAATGAACAACAAGATAGCTTATTGTTTATGAAAAGCCTTCATTACTCACAGTGGAAATTTCATAGAATAAAATAGAGTGCATTTACAACATGAACATAGGTTCAAAGAGTTAGAACGATCTCACAGTTAATGGACATAAGCTGAAAATGAAATAGTTCACATTCAACAGATCCATAGCACAACATTTGAAACATTCCACCAAGCTTTCTCCAACAGGAAACTTGTAATTCTTTATTGCAAAAGGAAATAGTTCTTCTTACAATATAATCTCACAAATCTATCTCTGCTTCTTCATTCTTCAGCCTCTTCGTTCCTTGTTGCCTCCTTCAGCCACCTCTCTTCTACTTTGTCTTTTAGACATATCTTCTTTGCAGCAATCACCCTGTCATAAACATAACAGGTTTTTAGACCATTTAGCTTTTAACAAAATAACACGAAACTGTATCAGTACATGCATTCTGTAAAATGAACTATAAACAGTGTTAATGCATAAAAAGAAAAATGACAAGGCAAGGAAAATCCTGCAAGTTGTGCTTAAAAACCCTGTCCATAACCAAAATGACAACCCTGATAGCAAATATTCTTCATCTTACTCTGGGTTACATCTGAACTAACTCGAAAACACTAAACTCTGCACTATGTTCCTCATCATGGAAAACCCTAACTGGACCAAAACACCACGGGAAACCTCCGCCATCCCATGAAATAGAGTAAAAGCACACAAAAATAGCGGGAAAGAAAAAAAACTTATCGACGGTCGAAAGCACTAGACGACGGGAGAATAGTCCTATTCATAGCCACAACGGCGGACAGCGAACAGACTACGGGTCCCGCGAGACTATTAAGTCTATCGACGTCGGAGACCTTTAACGCTAAGTGTCGGGGCTATAATCTTTAACATCTCCGCAGTGTCGGCGATGCCAATGACTAATATCATGATGATTGTGTATCGACGATCAGAAACACTAACATCTAGTGGATAGTTGACTAGACAGCCACAACGGCAGGCCACAAACAGAATAAGGATCCCACGACAAAATAAAGCACTAAACACTGCCGATAGTCATGCATCAGAGATCGGAACCACTACCCACTAAACACATCAGCATCATCGAGTGAAAGGACTAACCATAATGTGTCGGTAGATGAAACCTCTAAGCGTCGAAGGAATAGTTCACTAGACAGCCGCAACGATGGGTGACAAACCAACTATCGACGATCGGAAGCTCTAATCACTATGTATCGGCGAATCAAACCTCAACGCTGTCACAGTGTCGGTAATGCAAAGGACTAGCCCTCCGATCAAAGTCAAAAAATGTTTCGATAGCAATCAAACATAATCAAATCATCAATAGTCAAAGGTTTAACAATAAAAGCACAAGGTGATAAAGGCCATGGGTTGGCGAGAAAAATAATTGTTCATCGTTTCCCTCCTGAAACGTTGGTGGCATAGAGAATTAATGCCCCGATTTGATCTTCAACAAACCTCCGACAGCAATAAAACCAACCCATTGAAAAATAAAAAATGTTAAGTGTTCGAATAAAACTAAAGACGTTCGGCTGGGTGACGGTGATACTAGCTTGTTTAAACTCTGAAACAGTGGAAAGAAAATAGTTAACGAATCATTCGACTTCCGACAGTGATAAACAAAATCCTCGAAAAACATTAAGCTCTGAAAATAAACAAACTCCACAGTCTTCAAAAAATCCTAGTTTATAGCAAAGGAATGACAAATTTCAGAAAACCAACAATCCCAGGCCAGATAAAATCAAAATGAGGGTCCAAAATTTGAAAAATTTGGGAAAAAGGTTGCAGTTGCAACAATTGACGACTACCTGGTGAACACAGATCTCTGGACAACTTCTTCTTTGAGCAACAGACTGTTTTGACAATAAATACTAACATGTTGAATTCTTCTAAATGTATTAGAGGAAATTTGGGGTCTAACATGGGCCTTATAAAAAACTGTGCCATGGATGAGCTGTATTGAGTTGAATTTTTAAACCAATAGAATTTCAATATCTTTGGTCAACCATTATGGTTGAGCTGGACACACAATGCTTATGTGTCATATTTTTTTTTGACAATAGTTATCTCCATATCAACCTCACCTTGGTTAAGTTCTTGAAAAGATCACCTCGAAATAAGATAAATAAACTGTAACTAATAAATATAGAATATTTTATTTGATCACTACTTCCAACTCCTCTAAAACATAACATTCGCATTAATTAAAATTGTAGTGGAAGCATTTTGAAATACTAAAAACACTTATTAATCAATTTTTTAAAAAGAAAACTAAATAATATTTAATTTTAAATAGACTTATCTTGAAATACTAAATAAAATATATTTACTATTTTTAATATTATTAAATAATATTTAAAAAATAAATATATTTAATTATTACATCCAAAAATAAATAAAACATTTAAACACTAACAAAATAAAAAATAAAAACTATTTTTAATGTTACTAAAATTATAATAAAATTTGATTTTACTTTTATTCTCTCTTACCTACCTACCCATTAAACCACAATTTTTTTTATATTAATATAAAAAATAATAGGAATATACATAGTTTATTGTTTTTTATTTTATGTGATGTAATACTTTTTATATGAATTAATATAAAATTATTTAAAAAAATAATGGTGATTTTTTTATTTTTTTAATACTATTATAATTATATTTTTCATTATAAATGAATATATTTGAGTTTTACATTTATTAAATATATAAAAAGTAGTGGTCTATTCATTTAAAAAAAAAAAATATACAATTCAAAAGTTTCCTATCATTTATTATGTGTGCACAAGAATCTAAATATTTCATTAATATTTTTTACCAATATTTCTTAATTCTACATTAATTCAATATAGTTGTCAACTACCATTAATGAGACGATTGAGGTTGACTTTCATTAGATTTAATCTGACATGGCATATTTGTAGTGTGATGTGGCTTTTTTTATTATTTTCCTTAGGAGGCCCATTTTAGACCCCAAATTTCCTCTAATAGGCTAAGGATCCCATGACAAAATAAAACGTCAGCGAAATAAAGCACTAAACATCGCCGATAGTCATGCATCAGAGATCGGAACCACTACCCACTAAACACATCGATATCGGCGAGCAGAAGGACTAACCATAATGCGTCGGCAGATGAAACCTCTAAACGTCGAAGGAATAGTTCACTAAACAGCCGCAACGGCGGGTGACAAACCAACTACAGGTCCCGGTAATCATGAAACCATCGGCGATCGGAAGCTCTAACGACTATGTATTGGCGAATCAAACCTCAACGCTGCCGCAGTGTCGGTAATGCAAAGGACTAGCCCTCCGATCAAAGTCAAAAAATGTTCCGATAGCGATCAAATAGAATCAAATCATCAATAGTCAAAGGTTTAACAATAAAACCACAAGGTGATAAAGGCCATGGACTGGGGAGAAAAATAATTGTTCGTCGTTTCCCTACTGAAACGTCGGCGGCATAGAGAACTAATGCCCCGATTCGATCTTCAACAAACCTCCGACAGTGATAAAACCAACCCATCGAAAAATAAAAAATGTTAAGTGTTCGAATAAAACTAAAGACGTTCGGCTGGGTGACAGTGATACTAGCTTGTTTAAACTCTAAAGCAACGGAAAGAAAATAGTTAACGAACCATCCGACTTCCGACAGTTATAAACAAAATCCTCGAAAAACATTAAGCTCTGAAAATAAACAAACTCCATAGTCTTCAAAAAATCCCAGTTTATAGCAGGGGAATGACAAATTTCAGGAAACCAACAATCCCAGGCTAGATAAAATCAAAAGGAGGGTCCAAAATTTGAAAAATTTGGGAAAAAGGTTGCAGCTGCAACAATTGGCGACTACTTGGTGAACATAGATCTCTGGACAACTTCTTCTTTGAGCTACAGACTATTTTGACGATAAAGACTAACATGTTGAATTCTTCTAAATGTCTGGATTTCCCACATGGTAGATGTATGTACTTTTAATCATTGATGATAGTCCAATTTGGGGAAAATGGAAACCAAGATTTCAAAGTCTAGATAACTCTTTTGAGGCCAAGAATATGAGTTTCATTTTTTTCCTTTGTCTTCAGGTAGCTCCCAGCTTGGACACCACAGGAATGTAACATATGGTAAACAAAAATATTCGTTTGTTCCTCATTCCCATGCCATTTTGCACTTTTGTGCTTTTGGACTTTTTTGTCCTTTCTGAGTCCTCCTGCAGGCCTTCTTTCTGAATTTTTATTCAGGCTCCTCTATCCATAGTGTCCTTTTGTGTGAGAATTGTATTTAATTTTCAGCTCACGGACGGAGAAGAACTTTGGCAATCTTGTACTAATATGGTTTAGTACTTTGTTTTGATACATATTGCTTTGTTAGGAGTTTTTTTTACTCTTATTTGCCTTTGGCTCTCAATTCTTGGCATGGGATCTTTTAAATATAATATACTGTTTACCATGCTTCCTTTCCATGGGTCCTTGCTGTCACCCCCTCAGACATTTCAAATGTGAGATCGGTGGAGCCTCGAAATAGTATTCCAGACCTTTTGACCTTGAGTTATTTTACAAGGATTAAGTAGGACCTCAATGTGTTCATAGCCATTTAGGAAAACTGCTAAACTATAAGAATTTCTTTCAAATAAATCAATAGTACACAGTCTCATAATCAAAGATTTTAGTTAATCCAAAATTCTGATGAATTCCATGCAACCAAAAGTTGTGCTTTTTCTTATTGAACACAATCAAAATCTAATTAAAAACAAACAAAGTAAAATGAATCCAAAGCAATACAAAGCAATCAGTTTATTTATGTACAAGAAAACCAAGAAATAAAAATTAGGAAAAATAAGGTTTGAGAACTAAACCATTAACTGGTAAGTTCTCTTCCCACCCCTGTAGATCTTGCAACTTGTAAGTTGAGGGGCCAAGGTTGGCTGCAATCAGAAAAGGGCCTACCCATAACTATTGAAACTTAGTGTGCTTCCCCTTTTCATCATGCGCATGATCCCACTTAAGAACCATATCTCCTACTTCAAATTCCTTGTTTCTAGCTTTATGCTTATCAAACCACTGTTTCACTACTTCTTGTCGATGCTTAAATCGTTCTCTGGCTTTGGACCTAGAATCTTCCGCCTTCACAAGATTATAGATTCTATTATGTAGGATTTCATCATTGGTACCTCTAGACTCCTGAGCTAATCTGGAAGAAGGTAACATAATGTTGGGAGGAAGAATAGCTTCTTTTCCGTAGACAAGGGTGGATAGTGACACACCTAAGGAATTCTTGGGTGTGACTCTATCAGCCCAAAGAGCATTAGGTAGTTCTAAGTGCCAACTTCTCTGGTTTTCTATCACGGTTTTCTTTAAGATCCTAATCAGATTCTTATTTGTAGATTCTGCCAAACCATTTCCTTGTGGGTAGTAGTTTGCAGAATAATGCAACTTAATTCCTCTTTCATTCGCAAATGCAGTTAATCTAATAAAAGAAAAATAAGTAGCATTATCAAAAACTCGGGAAATTGGAACCACAAACCTGGTCATAATGTGATCTTGTAAGAAATCCATGGCCGCGTCTTCATTCACTTTGCGTAACGGAATGGCCTCAACCCATCTGGTGAAGTAGTCAGTTGCCGTCAAAATGTATTTATGCTGCAAGGAAGAATTTGGTTTTATTTCTCCAATGATATCAATCCCCCATTGTTCGAATGGTTCTGTTATCATCACTGGTTTTAAAGGCCCTGTTGCTTTGGCTTGTCTTCCAACACACCTTTGGAAAATATCACACTTTCTGACATGAGCATGAGCATCTTTAAAAAGTGTGGGCCAGTAATACCTGGCTCTAAGAATCTTATGGGCTGTTGTATCTCCGGAAAAATGGCCTCCTGCAGGCCCATCATGTAATTCTGTTATGACTTTCTTTGCATCTTCCTCTTCTAAGCACCTGTGAAGAACTCCATCATAATTCTTTCTGAATAATACTCCGCCAATGATCTGATATGAAGCTGATTTAAGGCATAATGCTCTTCATTGTTTGGAATTCCAATGTTCTAGAAAATATCCTTCCTGAAGGTAATGAACAAGGTCTCGGTGCCACGAATCTGGAGTTGTGAATAGAGGACATACATCCACCATATGTAACTCAGCTTCATTGTCCCAACTATTTTCTTCGTTGTCTTTACCTTCAACCATTAGTTTGCACAGTCCTTACCCTTTAACTATGGATACTGGTTTGAATTTAAGGTCATGTTCTTGTAAAGCTGTTACCCAATTGCCTCTTCTTTCTCCTAACACTTTTTGTACAAAAAGAGATCTTACAGCTGGGTGTGGAACTATTACCTTAGTACGGTTCTTAAGTATGTATGGCCTTAATTGTTTTACCGCTTTGAAAACTGCATGAGCTTGTTTATCGACAGTTGGGTAATTCAATTCGGCTCCCTGTAGACCAGTGCTCATAAATGATATGGTGTACTCATCTCCCCCATCTTCCTTGGTGTAAGCACTGCTGCCAATGAATCGTCAGATGCGAAAGTGTACAAAATAAAATATTTTTTCGAAATTTGGACTTTTGAGAGATGGTGCATGAGCAATAGATGTCTTTATTTTATTGAATGCATTCTTCTCCACACCAGTCCACTTGAATTGTACACTTTGTTTCACCATTTGCTGCAAAGGTTTAACAATTTGAGCAAAATCTAGTACAAACCTTCGCACAAAATTAATTGTCCCAATGAATGATTACATACCTTTTTTGTTATGGGGTAAAAAGATCTGTTCTATGGACTTAATCCTTTCTAGGTCTATGGAGATCCCTTTTTTAGAAACAACGTGACCCAGTAGCTTTCCTTCTATAACCACAAACACACATTTCTTAGGATTCAATGAGATCCCATATTTTCGACAATGCTCGAAAATTTGTTTTAGATGGAATGCATGTTCTTCTCTCTTCTTTGAAAATATCATGACATCATTGAGATACACCACAACACTATGACCAATCAGACCGCCGAAAGCTATGTCCATGGCCCTCTGGAAAGTAGCTCCAGCATTTATGAGTCCAAAGGGCATTCTCATGTAAGCAAAAGTTCCCCATTTTGTTTTGAATGTAGTTTTAAGTCTGTCCTCCTTAGCTACTAATACTTGATTATAGCCAGAGAATCCATCTAATAATGAGAATAATTCAGAACCTGAAACCATCTGCACTATATGTTCCATGGGTGGAACTGGATAGTTATCTTTATCCGAAGCACAATTTAGGTTTCTGAAATCTACACAGAGCCTGATTTCTCAGGATTTTTTTCTTACTGGCACCAAATTCGAAACCCATTCCGAGTGTCTGACTTTGAATATAATCTTAGCATCCAACAATTTTTTTACTTCACTCTGAATCAAAGGTTCCAGTTTTGGATGCATCTTCCTCAAAGGCTATTGATAAGGCTTGACTCCAGCTCTAATAGGGATGACATGTTGTATAATCTTTGTATCATATGTTTTAAGCTCTTCATATGTCCAGGAAAACACATCTTTGTACAGTTTGAACAAACTAATGAACTTATTTCTTTCACCCGGAGAACAACACTTTCCCAAATTTACATATCTGGGTTCAACTTCAGTTCCCAAATTTATCAGCTCGAATTGTAAGGACGAGCTATGAGTCTTGACATTTGCTGGCCTTCTGAATTTGTTGTCTAGATCAAACATTCTCTCTAAGGTCCTAACTCCTTTAGGAATAAGGTTGTCGAATTTTAATTCAGCTTGGTGTTCTTCATCATCGATTATTGCTCCTTTGAAAGTCTCATCATTCATTAAACATTCAAGAATTTGTTGATCATCATCAAAAACCCGTAGATTGGTGATCATGTCTGGAACCGAAGGCCTGAAAAGTAATTGAATAGAACATCTTATATTTGAAGGTACAAGCCTTGTAGCTGAGGTAGCTAATAAGTCAGCTGCTGCATTCTTTAGTCGAGGAATGGATACAATATTAAAAGCATAAAAATTTGTCAACAAATCCCACACTTCATTATGGTAAGCTTTTAAATGAGGTGAAATGCAATGTATTTTATTTCGAATTTGCTTTACAACTATTTCAGAGTCCCCATACACTTTCAGATTTTTTACTTTTAGTTCAATTGCTTTTTTCAGTCCCTGAACTAGTGCTTCATATTCGGCTGTATTATTCGTACATTCAAACTCTAATCTACAAGAAAGAAAATGTTTATTTTTCTTTGGATCAATTAGGACACAGCCAGCTCCTGATCCTTCCAATGTTTTAGATCCATCAAAATAAAGGGCTCGAAAACTGTTTATTTTTCTTTGGATCAATTAGGACACAGCCAGCTCCTGATCCTTCCAATGTTTTAGATCCATCAAAATAAAGGGCCCAAAAACTATCTACTTCTACGGTACTTGAATAAAAAACTACATCTGAAACTAAGTCTACTATTTTACCGTCAAATTCATCAGCCCATGAAAATCGAAGGAGATCGGGCTGGGTGTCTGGTGTACCACTGGCTTCTTTCGCTTGATAATTTCCCGGTTCTAGTTCAATGAAGTAATTCCCCAACATAGAATTCGCTGGTTCTTTTTTTCCCTCCAACTGAGTAACATTGTGCTTCATTTGAGGTTCTCTTAATATTTTTATCTGATTTGGACTTCCCTTATGAGGCAACCACAGATGTGACCAATCTGATGCAAAATATCCATCTAGCCTTGCTAACTAGTCTTGACTCAAAACAAGTCCATAAGCATCTGGAATGTCTGCAATTATAATATCAATGTACTGACATACCTTCTCATTTGCAGATAAGCGAATTAGGACATCTTCCATTTCCCCGACTACTTTCACAGCTGTCCTCTCTAATTGAATAACCTGCCAAGTGGATGGTTTAGGCTGTCCATTAATTCTCTTGTAGACTAAAAGTGGCATGACATTGATTGATGCCCCTGAGTCTACTAAACAATTGTGCACATTATAGTTGAAGATCTCAAAAGTTAGGAGAAATGGCGAGGTTTTAAACTTAGACTTACCTCCCACACTTGCTTCACCAATTTCTTCTACAGGTTGGTTGTTAGTGGGAAGCTCTTCTTCTGGTACTTCAAGTGATTTTACCAATTTTTCTTTCTGCTGAGGTAAATTGAACATTTCGAATAATGAGATATTTGCCTTATCCTTTTTAATGTCTTCCATAATATCATACCCCATCTCAGGTATTTTGAGATTCTTCTTGACATTATCAACCTTGTCTTCAATAGGCTTAATATGCATGTTAATTCTCTTAGGATCTTGACTTGTAATGGTAAACTCAGGTATCTTATCAGTTATATTGTTCTTCTTCTTTATATTTTCTTGAAGTTTCTTGATCTTTGGAAGTATTGACTTGTCTTTTTTTACCAAAGCCTGACTTCTTGTTGTCACATTGGTTTATGATGTTTCCTCTTGTTTCAGATAACCTTCTTCTAATGTATCAAACATTGAGACACAATCCCATAACACTAAAGCATCTTCCTCTTGTTTTTTTGTGGATTGATCATCCTTTTCTTCCTCATTATCAGTTTCTGTTAGTTTGGAGTCCAATAACTGATTCATTACCAATGTCATAGAATTTATCCATTGGGGGCAATTTTCTTAGAATGAGGCTGCTGATGAAAAGTGCAAAAATTATCCATACCTACCTCAGTTAAATTCATTGAAGTAGGACTGTGTGGAGGAGGTTTATGTTGATTGTTGTCCCCCCTCCTTTTATAGTAAGGCTTATATGATTTATGAGCTTCCTTTTCTTTTTCCAAATCTATTACTCTGTTGGATAGCTTCTGCATCATCTTCACCATCCCTTCAAAATCCTGTGACCGCTCATCCTTAGGTTTAGTCAGTAATAAAGGTTTCTTACCAAAAGCTTTTTCTTCCGAATGCACAGGATAATCTTCTATGCTCTCCTTCTCAGCCTCTACCCTCTCAACTTCTTCATAAGTTTCTGATAATGTAGGTTTGAATAACATCTTGGAAAACATGTCCAAGTTAGGCCCTAGAGCTGAAGTATAGTATTCAATAAGAACTTTATCAGATGGTTTATCAGTTGCAGATTTTTTTTAAAAATAAGCAGCAAATATTTGAGTGAAATTATGCACTTTTTCCTTTCTTTCTTTCTTTAAAGCGCATCACCCTTTCAATAACGCTGCATGAGTTTTCTGGACTGCATATTTACTTCTAAATATTCTTTCAAATGTGTCCTAGTCTGTGATTGAGTTTGCAGGCAGAGCAAAATACCATGAGGCTGCTGCTCCTTTCAGGGTACGTGGAAACAATCTGCAGACTAGATCTTCATCTTCTCCAGCATGTAGTCCTTCTATAGCCAAGTAAAAACTTTTCAAATGATCATCTACCAGAATTTTTTCACTTGGGTCAAACTTAGGCAACATTTTCTCAAAAGCTTGAGGCAAGTCATGCAAAGGAGGTGCCAGGTTTAAAGGTTACCTAGCTTTCCAAGCAGGTGGTGGATTTGGTTGGTTTGAATTTACATGAGCCATGATTCTGGGTGGAGAATGAAGTGGTGAGTGAACAGGGGTATGAATAGGTAAACAGTAAGGTGTATCTGGGCCCAACTGATTCAAATGTTGATCAACTTCCTATAGGGCTACTTCTAGCAGTTCTTCAAGGTCTTCTACCAACACTGAATCTTCTAACTGAGGGCGATCTCTCTTCCGATATTCTCTTTTGGGTAAGACAGGAATAATTGGTAATCCTCTGATCTTCTTCGCATATGCCCTAGTAAATCTTCTCAGGTCATCAACTACTTCATTATCTATAAAATACAGATGCTCTTTACCCTTCTCTTGAGGCATTGGATTGGGAAAGAAACTGCTTTCAGAACTGTAACCGGTGGAATAATTTTGAGAAAATGGGTTTCCTCTGCCAGCCATGCACTGGCGACCCTCCTTCTAGTGCCAAAAACTGTTGAGGCCTGGAAAATCACAGGTAACAATAGTTAGGGATTCTCCCCAATAAACATTCCCAACTAGCTCGTTATTGTTTGGTGTGGGGAATCCGTCTGGTTTACGGTCCGACTACCGTAGGTTAAGTAACAAATTAAAGGTTTTACCAGTTATGACCTGGTCCACCATATATATTTTAGTTTTTTGTGTTTAAGTATGATGTGCAAGTGCCTATCTAAAAATGCATATTGATAGAGATAACGAGGAGCGGTCACAATGTGATGCGCAGGTTCTTACCTCTTGTCTTAACTCTCTCACATCTAAATCACACATAGAAATAAAACTAAATTTAACTAACTAACCTATCCCTAGGGAGCAAAATTATCAGTTATCAATGAGTAATGTATTTTTGCGCATGCATTAAGAAAAATCATAGATAGCTATTACTTATTTCAGAACACATGAACATTAATAGAATAATGAACAACAAGATAGCTTATTGTTTATGAAAAGCCTTCATTACTCACATTGGAAATTTCATAGAATAAACTAGAGTGCATTCATAACATGAACATAGGTTCAAAGAGTTAGAACGATCTCACAGTTAATGGACATAAGCTGAAAACGAAATAGTTCACATTCAACAGATCCATAGCACAACATTTGAAACATTCCACCAAGCTTTCTCCAACAGGAAACTTGTAATTCTTTATTGCAAAAGGAAATAGTTCTTCTTACAACATACTCTCACAAATCTATCTCTGCTTCTTCATTCTTCAGCCTCTTCCTTCCTTGCTGCCTCCTTCAGCCACCTCTCTTCTGCTTTGTCTTTTAGACATATCTTCTTTGCATTAATCACCCTGTCATAAACATAGTAAGTTTTTAGACCATTTAGCTTTTAAAAAAATAACACAAAACTGTATCAGTACATGCATTATGTAAAATGAACTATAAACAATATTAATGCATAAAAAGAAAAATGACAAGGCAAGGAAAATCCTGTAAGTTGTGCTTAAAAACCCTGTCTGTAACCAAAATGACAACCCTGATAGCAAATATTCTTCATCTTACTTCGGGTCGCATCTAAACTAACTCGAAAACACTAAACTCTACACTATGCTCCTCATCATGGAAAACCCTAACTGGACCGAAACACCATGGGAAACCTCTGCCATCCCATGAAATAGAGTAAAAGCACACAAAAATAGCGGGAAAGGAAAAAAAACTTATCGACGGTCGGAAGCACTAGACGACAGGAGAATAGTCCTATTCATAGCCGCAATGGCAGATAATGAACAGACTACAGGTCCCGCGAGACTATTATGTCTATCGATGTTGGAGACCTTTAATGCTAAGTGTTGGGGCTATAATCTTTAACATCTTTGGAGTGTCAGCAATGCCAATGACTAATATCGCAATGACTATGTATCAACGATCAGAAACACTAACATCGGGTGGATAGTTGACTAGACAGCCGCAACGGCGGGCCACAAACAGACTTAGGATCCCGCGACAAAATAAAACGTTGGCGAAATAAAGCACTAAACGCCGCCGATAGTCATGCATCGGAGATCGGAACCACTACCCACTAAACACATCGGCATCGGCGAGCGGAAGGACTAACCATAATGCGTCGGTAGATGAAACCTCTAAACATCGAAGGAATAGTTCACTAGACAGCCGCAACGACGGGTGACAACCAACTACAGGTCTCGGTAATCATGAAACCATTGGCGATCGAAAGCTCTAATCACTATGTATCGGCAACTCAAACCTCAACGCTGCTGCAGTGTCGGTAATGCAAAGGACTATCCCTTCGATCAAAGTCAAAAAATGTTTCGATAGCAATCAAACAGAATCAAATCATCAATAGTCAAAGGTTTAACAATAAAACCACAAGGTGATAAATGCCACGGATCGACGAGAAAAAGAATTGTTCGTCGTTTCCCTCTCGAAATGTCGGTGACATAGAGAACTAATGCTTCGATTCGATCTTCAACAAACCTCCTACAACGATAAAGCCAACCCATCGAAAAATAAAAAAATGTTAAGTGTTCGAATAAAACTAAGACGTTTGGCTGGGTGACGGTGATACTAGATTGTTTAAACTCCGAAACAGCGGAAAGAAAATAGTTAACGAATCATTTGACTTCCGACAGTGATAAAAAAAATCCTCAAAAAACATTAAGCTTTGAAAATAAACAAACTCCATAGTCTTCAAAAAATCCCAGTTTATAGCAAAGGAATGACAAATTTCAGGAAACCAACAATCTCAGGCCAGATAAAATCAAAAGGAGGGTCCAAAATTTGAAAAATTTGGGAAAAAGGTTGCAGCTGCAACAAGGGGTCATCATTTACTCCGAAGGGAAAATAGAAATGGAATATTACTGGAGCATAGGGAATGATTATAATAACATGTCTAAAGCCTATGGGCTGTGGCAAGGAATCAAGTAGCTGAAAGCAAAGGGAGTTGTGGAAGCCATTGTTTTTGGAGATTCTCGATTAATAATCTAGACGATGAATGAATTAAGTCAGAGTCGAAACTTAAGGTTGGCCAGGTTGATCAAAAGAATTAAGTCTGTCTCAAAGACCTTTCAATGGTTATAGTTCTTTCATATTCTTCGTGAGCTAAACAATTTGGCGGATCATGCTGCTAATAAATCAATGGTATTAGGCAAAAATGAGCTTTCGGTAAATCTTCATTTATACTCAATTTTACCTCCTTAAGAAGTAAGCTCTTAAGAGTCTGTTTGACTATATGTCTGGTGGATTGTTCGAGCAAGATTGTAGAGGAATCTGTAGGCACAAGAGGATCTAGTTTTTCCATAAATCAGATTGTTGTATATCTTTCAGTGGTTCATATATTGCTTTTATAATATAAAACATAACCATTTAAAAAAAATCGACGATTTGGACCGAATGGTCATTTTTTGCTGGAATTCGTCGTTTTTTATTTTGTAAAATTAGAATTTAACTGTGTTTTAACTGCAATTTTGATGGTAGATATGGATTCAACACCCTAAAAAACCTTTGGGGCACCAAAAATTCCAAAACTTGACAGTTACAACCTGGATTTCTAAAAATTTAAACTAGAATTTTTCCAAATAATGTCGGAAAAATCTATCTATTCCGATCCAAATCGTAGAATTTTTAGACTATGCTCAATCAAAATGTTTGAAGATGGAGACCATCAATTACACACATGAAATTTTTTTAGAAGAAAACAGACTTCCTATAAGAGAAATAATGACTACAATAGTTCCCTATGAACTTAGCATGATATCCTTTAAATGGTGGTTCAAACAAATTGCAGAATCTACAAATATAACATGGGAACAATTCTAAACTTTAACCATATGCCTTTTTTAGAAGCTAAAAGGTGAGAAGTACTATGGATATTATGGATTTGTCCTCCTGGAACACTTCCATATATTCATCCACATTACAATTAAGATAGGTGTAATATTGCAGGGAGTCTGATGAGGTCTCCATCCATATCCTATTAGAACTCATTGACTAATATGCAAGTAAATGGTATTAATAGTAGGAACAAATGAAGGAAACCAAGGGCTAGATGAAATTTTGTGAAAAAAAACAAGAAGACTTCGATAAGGGGCTGGCAAACAACTATAAAACACTGCATGAAGTATTAAGGAAGATTCATAAGTTTACAATGAACCATAACCCACAAAACAATGAAATGATGAATTTTAACATATCAATTGAATAAGTGTTAGCGCAAGTGCAAGATAAATAAATGAAGGAGAATTATGACACATGTGAGATAAATAAAACAATAGTAGAAGCACTGAGGTCATTATTGATCAGAGATGCATCCGAAAAGGTAAATATAGCTAAGGAGGAGAATAACCATTCTATCTAGAAATTAGAAGTTGTTGGGATGATAAAACGTTGTCATAAGTTATTGCATTATTTCAAATATGTCTTTTTTTATATATACCATGATTTATAAGGCATACTAAAGGAATTTAGTGAGTTAAAGATTGAACTTCAATTAGGCATGAATCCTGTTAGCACCTATGCTAAAATTTGAATTTTTTTACAGATGTGTTAGCACTATTTTTTGGGCTAAATAATTGGCAAGGAATTAGGCCAGTGAAAGGAGGAATAAGGCCTGAAAATTTATTGTCATGGGACCTTGAAGGAGGTTAATAAGGTTCTGCATGTATTTTGAAGGATTATTCCTAAGTTGGAAATGCAAAGTAATTGAAAATAATTATAGATTTGAACCTTGCAAATGTGTGTAAGTGAGAAAGTTCGGTTATATAGTGACAAGAATGAAGGGTTTAAATGCATGAGCATAGAAGATCAATTCCTATTAATAATTCCGCCAAGGTAAGATGTACAGGCTTGAGGAATTTTGGTAAGGGCGGAGACAGGTTAACTTGCAGGAAAAATTAGCCATCGAATGAATAGATGAAGACATATCTACAACCCTGAAAATTTTCGCTGTTACAACATGCAAGGAGGAATAAAATCCTCAAATCTGTGAAATAGTTGGGATCCCACACATTTCAACGGTGTAGATCTAGGAAGGAATAAGATCCACGGTGGAAATTAATTCCGCTAGTTCAACCGGCACGGACTAAATAAATTTTCCAAATTGCAGAATCGCTTAAAAGTATGAATGTTTTGACGGGGGAGATCCAATAAGATAATAGATCTATGACAGAGAACAATTCCGCAAATCCAACATGCACGGAGAAATGAAATCTCTAACTCTGTGGAATCAGGTAGAGATCACAAGTTTCAATGGCCCAGATTACCCTTGGTCTCAGATCTACAGTAGAGATGGATTCCATCGGTCCAATTTGCGTGTTGCGATCAACTTTTGAAATTAGAGGAATTTAGTAGGGGCCACAGGTTTCGATGGTTAGGATCATCTCCCGATTCTAGATCTACGACGACGATGGATTCTGCCAATGCAAGGTGCACGACAGATAGGAACGGTCAGATTCAACGAAATGTGGTGAGAGTTGCACAATCCAATGACCACGATGAAGATAAGGTTAAGTTCAACAATGGAGGTGTATTCTGCCAAGGGATGTTGGAAGGAAAATAAGGAGGATGGTATAACAGAGGAAAATATCGATGGAGTCAAAGGAAGCAGGATCGACAGTCCAGGATGAAGGAGGGCTGGATGAATGGATGATATTTTTTTTTCCAAAGAAGGTGCAAGTGATATATCAGAGAACAATAATATAAAAATGCATGCATGTGAATTTAGGTCACTTTTATGATTCTGTGCATTGGATAGCAAGAGCAGGATTGTGCAAAAAGCGACCGGCTGGGAAAAAACTCATCAAGCTACTTGTCAAAAGACCAGATAGGACATGTTTCTCCATTACACATCATATATAAGATGGCTAAGGTGGAAGGGTTAGTTGACCAAAACCTGGAATACCAGAAAATCGAAGAACTCTTTGAAGACAGAGATTCTGAGATTTTCGACACCATACTACTGAATGTACCCATAGAAACTGTAGAGAACATGCTTGAGCTACTTAGGGACCAGGGAATTGTTATGCACGATGTCTATAGAACACATTCTCCATTCATGTAGAGTTCAGTCATAAATCCAAAGAATATAGTGAAGAAAGCACTGTCCAGTGTTTTAGAGAGGCAGATGTAGAAAAGAAAGAGGCACTCTTCAAAGTTTTTTCAAACCCGATACTCAACTAAAAAATTACACTTACCCTTTAGATACCGAGGAATTCAATGAGGAAACATAGTGAATCACAACCCTACCGAGTCAATTTTTTAGGGATGGATACCGAAAAATACATTACAGAGTCCATGATGAGTTTACTGTTCATCCTGAGCACATGCCCAGTCGACTCAGAGGAGCCCAGCCAGCCAGTCCAAGTTTCTTGCCTCAAGTTTGACGAGTTCCAAGCCGAGAACATTCACTCTCAGCTAGTTGATTCATCTAGGACAAGAAACTTTAGATTTCAATCCTACCTATTGAGAATGTTTCTGTCTTTCAACGAAGAGAACCTTCAACTTCCCAAAATGGTTATCACAGAGGAAATCAACAATGATTACACCAAATTCATGAAATTTTTGATGACAAGAGTATATGGTGCCTTCTTCCAGAAACAACTACCCAGGGTGTTACCTGAGATGATGGAAACCCTGAAATCCTCCCCTCACAAGATTCCTCCCCTCACAAGAGGATTGGAGATTGGTTCTTGTCAGAACAAGGTACAATGATCAGGCTATATGGATTTGTACACCAACCTTACAGACTGCCTGCCTTTTTTACTCTCAGGGTGTTCGCTTTAGCGAAGATCAGACAAAGGCTTATAGTGGAAAATGAACACTTCCTAAGTTTCAGGAAGTATTCAGAGATTAAATTTCCTTGGGCCATAGGCCCATTCATCATAAAAAACAAGGCTGGTTTCCCATTGATAGAAATTCTGATAAAAGGGACGGGGTTCCCTACTGAGGCTTCCATCAATTACGATCCCCATCACATCATATCAAATAGAAGGAAAGCCAATGAAAACAAGCCCTTTGAACACCAAGAGGTGGCAGGCTTGCTGGAGGCAGCAAATTGGTCAAACTACCCCTAGAAGAAGTTGGGAGACAATGGTATGGAGGAGGACTCCACTTCTCCAATGCAGGGAAACAACTCACCTCCACATGGCACTTCAAGCTTGGTCCCAGTAGTAGAGAAGGTTACACCTTTGGATAGTGTCTCTGAGTACTCCAACAAGAGGGACTTCTCTGATGTCATGGACACAGAAAAGGAGGAAACAACCAACACTCCAAAGAAACAGAAGTTGGATGATGCAGGGCAGTTGGTACAGGCAGCTGGTGGGAAAGGCAAGAAGAAGCAAGTAAAGGTCAAAGGCCATGCCTTTGAGGTTCAAGAATATGAATTTTCCCGCACACCTAAAGGATCAACAAACATATATAGGTCCAAGACTGAGCTATTGGACACATACAAGGAGAACAAGGACATCACCATGAATGAATCCCTCAAATTATTTGTAGAGGTGAAGAGAGATTATGGTCAGGAGGTATCTATGGTTTCTGTCAGAGATCACAAGCATAATACATTAAATCTGGCCATAGCTTCTAGGAATAAAGTGGCTGAGATGAAGATCAATCTGGAAGATATTCCCGTGCCAAATATGATCCACCTTCATAAGCAGACAGGGGATATCATTCACACTGATCTACTGAATTCAACCCTCAAGATATCTAAGCTGTAGACTAGAAAGAGTAGAATTGAAAACCAATTGAGACAAGAGAAGGTAGAGAACAGGGCCCACCAGGCTCAGATCAAGAAGCTTCAGACATACTTGTTGCTGGCTGAAAACCAAGCTGATAAAGGAACTGGCACACAAAAGTTGTTAAAGGATAAAGAAGACACCATTTAGCTACTGAAGAAAAAGATGAAGATTCCAGCTACTCAGTTGATCCAAGCTTCAGAGCTATCAGAGCTAGAAAAGGAGAAAGAGAGATTGAACGGTAAGCTTACAGACTGCCAGGCCCAACTACTACAATTTATAGAAAAAGAGAAGCAATGGCAAAAGGATACGTCGACCCTCATAGTGGAGAGTGAGAAGGCTATCAAGACCAAAGAAGATGATCTGGAGAAAAGGTTACAGGAAAATGAAAGGGAATTACAAGAGAAGGAGAAAGAACTCGAGAAGGCAGTCATTCCTCCCATCATCGAACCTAGTGAGTTGTTCATCGTTCAAGCCTTGGTACAAGTAGGTCTAAAGGAGTTGGAGCTGATAGGGTTGAAGCACCAGAATAAGAACCTGGAGGGATTGGTAGTGGAAAGAGAACATGGAAGAAAGAGCTGGTAAGCAAAGTGTGCATAACTACATAGTAAGAATGAGAAATTGGTATAGCAGGTCACAAGGCAATCAACAGTCCAGGGGGGAAAGCACATAATATGGGATGCCCTCATATCAGAGGCCACCAAGTTGAGACCCTACCTGGATTACATTTTGGACAAAGAAAGGGTCATACAAGCAGCCAAACAAAGTGTTACAACCGTCAAAGAGAAGCTAAATACGAAGCCTGTTGACTATGCTAAAAATGATATAGAGTTTCTAAATGGGTTGACAGAAGAGGAGATCAGGAAGGTTGGCATAAGGGACATGATTTCTATCATCAATTGGGCTAGGAAGGTGGTAAATTAGTACCATCATTTAGAAACTGTTGATGCCAAGATTGGTATCATGGCACATGAGATTAAAGTGTTTATCGAAATGTTTGACCCTTTGGTAAAAACGGGGCTACCATGCTTCTGGCAGGAAAAGGGTGGCAAGTTGTCACACAAAGAATACTATGATTAGTTGGTTCGATGCAGGCCAGACCACTCCAAATTCGTAGACATGCAACAATCTCTGTCAGGAAAGGAAATTATTGATGAGTTGGTAGATGATTTAGAGATAGTGTTCACTTTTAGGGCCACGTGTGCACGACTGATGTATTTTTCATATAGGGATCACATGGAAATGCGGGTGCTATCGAAGGAAACATCCACTCTGGAATTACCTACCACATATCAGTGGAACGCGATTGAGAAGTTTGGAAGGACTAAGTATGTTCTGCATGCTCAATAATGATGGACATTAGGGGACAGTTGGTAAAGATAGGATTTACAGTGAAGAGGGGCTACTCCACCCCTGCGGTAAAGGAACAAGTTGGGCTGAGTCAGCATAAAACCATTGGAGGTGCTCTGAACCATCATTTTCAATCAACCGAGCCTGAGTCCCAGACATCGCATTACTATTTTAATCAAGAATGTGTGTTATTCCATATTTCTTGATTCATGTTCAAATCGTGTCGAATGTGCCACCTCAAAGTTGTTAGGATTTGTAATGATGATGCAGGATTGATTCCCAATGTTTGTAACTCAATTTGGATCTGTTTTGAGGTTGGTCTTGGGAGCCCATGACAATATATATGTAGCCTCTATGGAGGATTAAGGGTTGGAACTTTCATTCAAAAGCCTTCTGTGCTTGGTTTTTTGTAGCTCTGTCATTTTCTGGGAAGCATTAATGAAAAGTATTTTCTGAGTTTTTTGAGATTCATCAAGTTGTTCCATGTTTAGTTGTGTTTTCCTATATTTCACATTTCCATGTATGTGCATTGTTGCCACTACAAATGTAGATTGTATGTAAGGAATTTATCCTTGTTAGATGCTCCTTATATCAGAAATTGTATTTGGTATGTGTGTATGATGACTGAGATGGAATTCATCCTTAGACATATGCTCTGTTTCAGTTATTAGCCTCTATTGTTGTTTCTACTAAGGGTGTTCCAAGAGATTCATCCATAGACAGGTGCCTCTTGTTTCACTAGGATTTCTTCATTTCAATCTGTCATTATATCAAGTTATTAGACTCAAAATAACAACCACGTTGCCTCAGATTACATAAGAAAATCAACACTCATTACTGTTGTATGCCCCTTGAATATTTTAAGGCTCTGACTCCATTTCCCAATCGTACTTCTTGTTTGTCTGTTTTACCATCTTTAAAATTACAGATATCATGTTCTTATCAGACATCTAGCCTTTTGACCACTTTCTTAAAGCCATATGTATATGTGAATAAGTTTGTGACATAGAGAGAGCCCTCTATGATTGTATAGGCTAGAATATAGTCTAATATTGGTTTGAAATGGTTACCCCAGTGATCTCCTACCACAACCATAGAAACAACATTGGATGATAACATCTTGGCACCATTTTTGGGGAATAATCACTATTATCTCCTTGGGGAAAACGACATTGTCTTAGTTCTACGACCTTGTTGAGCAGCCGGTCATAGACACACACTTGGTTGTATATGCTCTGGCGACTCCAATCAATTTTTTTTGGAAGGTGACTCCACTGGAAATACTGGCAGATAGAAGGACTAACACAAGGAGCAATCCTGATGTTGAGTTGTTTCAAGAACTTTTCGATCCAGAGAGCCTGATTTGGAAAGCCAATAAGTTGCAGAGGTTAGACATAACCTTTTCTTTACTTGCTGAAAGTGTTGTTTCCATTGATGATATATCTGAGCATTGTGGTGACGAATTGGAGCTAGTTCTCCCTAGGACCAAGTTTGATTCCAGCCTTTTTGAAGTATTCTTGGACCCCTCCACGTTCGAATTTTCCTGTACATCTTGGTCGCCTAAGATATCAGAGTCTCTGGGTGGGAATTTTCGATCCTTGTTTGACCAAGAATTCCCTGTACTTACCTTTGAGTTGGCCCTGTTAAATTCCACTACCATAAGGAAATCCGCTGCCCCGTATTTGTCTCCCAATGCTACCAAGCTAAATCAACCTTCATCTTATAGCCTCACAACTCCGCACATTCCTACAGTTCCCCCCAGCACAATAGTTTTCATTACACCAGTTGCAATCCCTCTTGGACACCCCACTCTAATCTCGAGGATGGAAAATAGATTTTCCCCTATTCTTATTCCTGTTGATCTTCATGACCTCCCTCTGGGATACTCCCAAAGGCTCAAACAATTCAATGGGGAGAGGGGATATTCAACTGAGGAACACTTGGGATGGTTTTCTAATTAGATAGAACTGGAGGAGGTAGACCATGATGATGTTAAGGTCAGACTGTTTTCCGAAAGTCATGCTGGAGAAGAGAGAAAATGGTTCAAACACCTCCCAGACCACTCCATTCTGAACTACCAAGCCTTTGAAGATTCTTTCAAGGATGAATGGACAAATAAGAAAAATCCTAAGAAATATTTATCTCAATACCATTCCATGAGGAGGAGGGAGAGTGATCTATCCAAGAATTTTCTGACAGATTTATGAAGACCTATAATTCTATCCTTGCTCAGTTCAAACCCCCGCTAGTTTTGCTCAGCTCCAATATGCTGAAGCCTTCTATAGTGAGTTCACCATGTTCCTGAGCAAAATAATATTAGCCTGCTTGGCTGATATGATGAAGGATTCCATAGAGGTAGAGGTGAACCTGTCTACTGCTAGAAAGAGGAAGAGGAAGAGGGAGTCTGAAGGAGAGAAGAAGGAGATCGAAGAAAGGACAAAGAGCCTGAACAACCTTCTTCATCTAACTCACAATGGACATGATGACGAAGGCCATGGCGAAATTAATGGAGAGACTCTTTGTGGATAACAGAGCACCTCCCAGGGAAAATCAAGAGCTACAAAATAGAAACCAGAATGCTAGAAGACCACAAATCCTCCAAAATAGACAGAGAGATCAACGTAATCCTCTTGATCCACCTGTCAGGCCCCCAATTTAGGAAAATTACGTGGAGCAAGAATATGAAAATCAAGCTGAGGATGAGATCCATTTGTTGGATACTGACTTATGCTCTACCTTTTTGGCCAAAGAAGAGCACGATAATGCCTGCCAAGAAGAGGGGGAGCTGCTCACTAAGGAAACAAAGGAGTTTAAGAAAGGATATCAACTAGTTGTCATGGATTTCCAAAGGCAGATCCACCTGAGAAGCAGAGATGTCCTTGTAATGAGAAATAAAGATGCAGGAAATAAGACCTCTAGAAGTAAGCCCAAAAATGACACACCCCTTAAGGATGGCTCAAAAAGTGTGACAAAGCCCAAAGGGAAAGAAAGGAAAGAAGATAATCCAAGAAGCTCTGATTAGGGACAAACTTCTTTTTAGCCTAGAGGCCGAAATTTCTAAGATCAAAATCTCTGTCCCTCTTACTGAATTATTGAAAAACTCTAAATATTATTCCAAAATTGCCACAGTATTTAAGCCCCTAGGGGAAATCTCTGAAATATCATATTCCCTGAACCTTCAAGATGATAATCCTACCATTATGTTTGAGCCCCATGTATATGGGTCTTTTGATGAATATGTTCCCCCTTTTTATGTCAGTTTAAACATCCATAATGCCATCCTACACAATGCCATGCTTGATTCAGGAGCCTCTCACAATCTGATGCCTAGGCGAATCATGGATGAATTGGTATTGGAAGTGACCAGACCATACAAAGATATTTTTTCTTTTGATTCTAATAAAGTCAAGTGCCCGGTATTGACAAAATATTTGGTCATTTCTTTAGCCTAGATCCCTGCTAAAACCCTTGTCATGGATGTAGTTGTGGCTGACATCCCTCGAAGTTTGGAATGCTGTTGTTATGATGTTGGGCAGCCAAACTCAAAGGCCCCCTCCAAATGGATATGTCATATGCCACTATCCCTATATTTGGGGTGCAAAGAAGGCTTTTCAGAGAGAAAAATTTGGCATACATGGTGAGTAGGGCTGAGAGGCCACACAACCAACCCATATATTCGCTGGACAGTGAGATGGGATCAACTATTTTATTTACTAAAGGGGGAAAATACAACTACAGTTCACAAAACGTTGCCTTTGTACCCACTCAGAAGGAGTTGGAAGGGGTGTGGGATGTAATTTTTAATGGGGCAACTTGTAGAGAAGGGGCAGGAGCTGGAGTTTGGGTGAAACCCCCAGGAGGGAGAGCTTTAAATTACTCTTACAAACCCGCCTCGATTGCACAAATAATGAGGCATAGTATGAGGATATGATGTTAGCGATGCAGATCTTGAAGGAGTTCCAAGTTAGGAGGGTGGTGATACATGGGGACTCCGAGCCGGTAATTAAACAAATGCAAGGTGAGGATTGGGCTAGACATCCCAGGATGAGGAGCTACATAAATGCTGCCCATGGACTGATAGAAGGTTTTGAAGAATGTAGTTTCAATATGATTCCCAGATAACAAAATTGTATATTTGATTCTTTGGCCACTTCTGCTGCTGTTTTCAAGATTCCCATGCACCCAAATAACAAGTATGAGGTTGAAGTTAGGCACATGCCCTCTGTCGCAGATAATGTGAATAGTTGGAAATTCTTTGAAGATGACAAACAAATTTAGAAATTCCTCACTCTCACTGGGGATTTTGATGGTTTGCACATTGATGAAAATAATGTAGTCCTAGAAGGGCCTACTCTCCCTTAGAAATCCCTGTCAAGCCAGGCTGGCGCTTCAAGAGACATGCCACAGGTCGAGATTTCCATCCTTGCTGAGTCTGCTAAGTCTGCTAAGGGCTACAAAATTGAAGAAGCTGTTGTGCTCGAGCTGTAGAGGGCTGATGGGAATCAAACATATCTAAACAATATATGTGGAAAGGAGATCCGGTAGCTTAAAGGTAACTCTATCCCCGGGGGTTTAGTTCCTTTGGAAAAGCTCTTCGACCCAAATGATGTTGCAAAGGAGCCTCAGATTGTCCCAAGCTATGAGGGTGTGGAAGATGTTAATATTGGGACAGAAGATCATCCCAAGGTCATCAAAATATTAGGAACCCTCTCACCCGAGGCCAAACATAAGTACATCTCATTGATGAAGGAATACTCACACGTCTTTGCTTGGAGCTATAGTGACCTTAAGGCTTATGATACAAGTATAATTCAACATACTATACCAATAAAAAAGGATGAGATGCCTTTCAAGCAAAATCTGAGAAGAATGAACCCCAAGCTGCTACCCTTGGTGGAAAAGGAGATCAAAAAACTATTTGTGGTCAAAATCATTGTGGCCCTTAGATTCTCAAGGTGGGTGGCCAACTTGGTCCTAATAAGGAAGAATAATGGAGATATAAGGATATGCATTGATTTTAGAAATCTGAACAAGGTTTCTTTAAAAGATCATTATTCTCTCCCTAAGATGGATCACATTTTGCAGAGGGTAGCGGGATCCCAAAAGATCTCCACCTTGGATGGATTCTAGGCTACAATCAGATAATGGTGCACCCAGAAGACCAAGAGAAGACAACTTTCACCACTCCTTGGGGGACTTTTATGTATGCAAAAATTCCATTTGGGCTTATGAATGTAGGAGCAACCTTCCAATGGGCCATGGACATAGCTTTTGCTGACGAAAAGGACAAGATTTTTCTTATCATCCTCCTTATATAGGATTGACGGTCCAATATGAAAGAGGGATGGATGAACAGATGAGAGCTATTTCCACCAAAGAAGGAGCAAGAGATATATCAGAGAAGAATAATATAAAAATGTGTGCACATGAATTTAGGTCACTTGTATGATTCTGTGCATTGGATAGCGAGAGAAGGACTGTGTAGAAAGAGACCAGCTGGGACAAACCCCGTCAAGCTACTTGTCAAAATACCAGGTAGGCCACGTTTCTCCATTACACATAATATATAATATGGCTGAGGTGGAAGGGTTAACTGACCAAAACTTGGAATACCAGAAAATAGAAGAACTCTTTAAAGACAAAGATTCTGATATTTTCAACACCATATTACTGAATGGGCCCAGAGAAACTATAAAGAACAAGCTAAAGCTACTTAGGGACTAGGGAACTGATATGCAGGGTGTCTATAGGTCATTTTCCCACCTTTTCTCCACTGACCAAACCCTGAATTGCCCCGAGTTCATCGATTGGTGCGCCGCTGGTTACTCTGCTTTAGAGAAGGTAATCATGGACCCCTCTAGGTCTAAATCCTTTACCCGGTCAACCCCCTCATCATTAGGAACACATTATCCATTCTTGTAGAGTTCATTCAGAAACCTAAAGAATACAGTGAATAAAGCATTGTCCAGTTTTTTAGAGAGGTAGTTGTTGAAAATAAAGAGGCATTCTTTAAATCCCGTTTCAAACCCGATACTAAGCTAAAAAATTACCCTCACCCTTTAGAAACCGAGGAATTCAATGAGGAAACACAGTGCGTCACAACCCTCCAGATTCAATTTTTAGGGATGGATACTGACAAATACACCACAGAGTCCATGATGAGTTTATTCGTCACCCTGAGAACTTGCCCAGTTGACTCAGAGGAGCCCATCCAGTCAGTCCAAGTTTCTTGCCTCAAGTTTGACGAGTTCCTAGCCGAGAACATTCACTCTCATCTAGTGGATTTCACTAGGACCAGAACCTTTAGATTCAGTCCTACTGGTTGAGAATATTTATGTCTTCCAATGAAGAGAAGCTTCATCTTCTGGAAATGGTGATCACAGAGGAAATCAACAATGATTACACCAAATTCATGAACTTTTTGATGATAGGAGTATATGGTTCCTTCTTCCAGAAACAACTACCCAGATTGCTACCTAAGATGAAGGAAACCCTGCAATCCTCCCCTGACAAGAGGATTGGAGATGGGTTCTTGTCAGAACAAGGTACAATGATCAGACTATATGGATTTGTCCACCAACCTTATAGACTACCTGCCTTTTTGACTCTAAGGGTGTTTGCTTTAGAGATGATCATACAGAGGCTGATAGTGGAAAATGAACACTTCCTAAGTTTTGGCAAGTCTTCATAAATTAAATTTCCTTGGGCCATAGGCCCATTCATCATAAAAAACAATGCTGCTTTCCCACTTATAGAAATTCTCATAAAAGGGATGGGGTTCCCTACTGAGGTTTCCATTAATTACGATCCCCATCACATCATATCAAACAGAATGAAAGCAAAAAAAAAAAGCCCTTTGAACACCAAGAGGTGGCAGGCCTATTGGAGGCTGCAAATTGGTCAGAATACCACCAAAAGAAGCTGGGAGACAATGGTATGGAGGAGAACCCCACTTCTCCAATGCAGGGAAACAACCCACCTCCACCTGGAACTTCAAGCCCAGGCCCAGTAGTAGAGAAGTTTACACCTTTGGCTAGTGTCTCAGAGTACTCCAACAAGAGGGAATTCTATGATGTCATGGACACATAGGAGGAGGACACAACCAACACAACAAAGAAACAAAAGTTGGATGATGCAAAGCAGCTGGTATAAGTAGCTGGTGGGAAAGGCAAGAAGAAGAAAGTAAAGGTCAAAGGCCCTGCCCTTGAGCTTCAAGAATATGAATTTGCCCACACACATGAAGGATCAACAAACAAATATAGGTCCAAGACCGAGACATTGGAAAAATACAAGGAGAACAAGGACATCACCATGAATGAATCCCTCAAATTATCTGCAGAGGTGAGAAGAGGTTGTTGTAATGAGGTATCTCTAGTTTCTGTCAGAGATCACAAGCATAATACATTAAATATAGCCATAAATTCTAGGAACAAAGTGGTTCAGATGAAGATCAATATGGATGATATTCCTGTGCCAGATATGATTCACCTTCATAACCAGATAGGGGATATCATTCACATTGATCTTCTGAAGTCAACCCTCAAGATATCCAAGCTACATACTAGCAAGAGTATAATTGAAAATCAATTGAGACAAGAGAAGGTAGAGAACAGGGCCCACCAGGCTCAGATCAATAATCTTCAGACATACTTGTTACTGGATGAAAACCAAGCTGATAAAGGAGCTGGCACACAAAAGCTGCTAAAGGAGAAAGAAGACACCATACAACTGCTGAAGAAAAAGCTGAATATTCCAGCTACTTAGTTGATCCAAGCTTTAGAGATATCAAAGCTAATAAAGGAGAAAGAGAGATTGAATGGTAAGCTTATATACTGTCAGGCCCAACTACTCAAATTCATAGAAAAAGAGAAGCAATGGCAGAAGGATATGACCCTCATAGTGTAGAGTGAGAAGCCTCTCAAGACCAAAGCAGATGATTTGGAGAAAAGGTTATGGGAAAGGAAAGGGAATTACACGAGAAGGATAAAGAACTCAAGAAGGAAGTCATTCCTCCCATCACTGAACCTGGTGAGTTCTCCATCGTTCAAGTCGTGGAACATGTAAGTCTGAAGGAGTTGGAGCTGACAGGGTTGAAGCACCAGAATAAGAACCTGAATGGCTTGGTAGTGGAAATAGAAAATGAAAGAAAGAGCTGGGAAGCAAAGTGTGTAGAACTATAGAGTAATAATGAGAAACTGGTACAACAAGTTACATGGCAATCAATAGTCCAAGGGGCAAAGAACATAATATAGGATGCCCTCATATCAGAGGCCACCAAGTTGAGACCCTACCTGGATTACATTTTGGACAAAGAAAGAGTCATACATGCATCCGAAACAAAGTGTTACAATAGTTAAAGATAAGCTAAATAAGAAGTCTGTTGACTATGCTAAAAATGCTATAGAGTTTCTAAATGGGATGACAAAGGAGGAGATAAGGAAGGCTGGCATAAGGGACAGGATTTCTGTCATCACTTGGTCCAGGAAGGTGGTAAATCAATACTATCATTTAGAAACTATCGAGGCCAATATTGGCATCATGGCACATGAGATTAAAGTTTTTATCGAAATGTTTGACCCTTTGGTAAAAATGGGGCTACCATTCTTCTGGCAGGAAAAGGGTGGCATGTTGTCACAGAAAGAGTGATATGACCAGTTGGTTCGATGCAGGTCGGACCACTCCAAATTCGCAGACATGCAATATTCTCTGTCAGGAAAGGAAATTGTTGATAAGCTGGCAGATGCTTTCGAGATAGTGTTCACTTTAAGGGCCACGTGTTCATGGCTGTCGGATTTTTCATATAGGGATCACGTGGAAATGTGGGTGTTGTCAAAGGAAATTTCCACTTTGTAATTACCTACCGCAGATCAGTGGAAAGTGGTCGAGAAGTTTGGAAGGACCAAGTCCATTCTGCATGCTCAAGAATGATGGACATTAGGGGAAATTGGTAAAGACATGATTTACAATGAAGAGGGGCTACTCCACCCCTGAGGTAAAGGAATAAGTTGGGTTGAGTCAGCATAAAATCGGTTGAGGTGCCTTGAACCATCGTTTTTAGTCAAGCAAGCTTGAGTCCCATACGTCACATTACTATTTTAATCAAGCATGCAAGTTATTCCATATTTCCCGATTCATGTTCAAATTGTGGCGAATGTGCCACCCTAAAGTTGTTAGGATTTGCAATGATGATTCCGGATTGATTCCCAATGTTTGTAACTGAATTTGGCTATGTTTCGAGGTTGGTCTCGGGAGCCCATGACAATATAAATGTAACCTCTACGGAGGCGTAAGGATTGGAATTTTCATCCATAAGCCTTATGTGCTTAGTTTTTTGTAGCTCTTCCATTTTCTTGGAAGCATTAATGAAATTATTTTTTGAGTTTTCTAAGATTCATCAAGTTGTTCCATGTTCAGTTGTGTTTTCCTGTATTTCACATTTCCATGTATGTGAATTGCTGCCAATACATTTCTAGATTGTATGTAAGGAATTCATCCTTGTTAGATGCTCCTTATATCAAAAATTGTATTTGTTATGTGTGTATGATGACTAAGATGGAATTCATCCTTAGATAGATGCTCTATTTCAATTATTAGCCTCTATTGTTGTTTCTACTATAGGTTTTCTAAGAGATTCATCCATAGATAGGTGCCTCTTGTTTCACTGGGCTTTATTCATTTCAATCTGTCATTACATCAAGTTATTAGACTGAATATAATAACCACGTTACCTCAGATTACATAAGAAAATCAACGCTCATTACTGCTGTAAGCCCCTTGAATATTTTTAGGCTATTCTTATTAGATATCTAGCCTTCTGACCACTTGCTTAAAGCCATATGTATATGTGGATGAGTTTGTGACACATAGAGAGCCCTCTCTGACTATATAGGATAGAATACAGTCTAAATATTGGTTTGAAATGGTCACCCTAGTGATATCCTACCACAACCATAGGAAAATCATTGGGTTAAACAAATCCTATCAAACAATGATCATACAAAATGAATCCCTGATACAAGCTGAAGGTCTAGAAAGAATTGAAAAAAATGATAAAGTCAGGGGTCATTTCTAAATTTTAATAAATTGAATAGGTACCCCTAATTGTAGTTGTAAAAAATAAGAACATGAAGTGGAGGATATCATCGACTTCCTAAAGCTAAATATGGTGACGATAAAGGATTCTTTCCTAGTCCCATTTTGAAAAGAAGTACTAGAATATTTCATTGGCAAGAATATATTCTTTTCTTGATGGCTACTTGGATACAAGCAAGTTTTAGCAAGGAAAAAATATCAAGCACTAATAATGTTTGCTACCGAATGGAGGGACTTCACATATAAAAGAATGCCATTAATATTGGTGATCAACTGTCATGTTTTCAAGGATTATTGTCTAAATGTTAATGGATTTCATCCATAATTCACCTGAGATATACTTGCATGATTATGAACTCTTCAGATTCCTAAACAACCATGTATCAAACCTAAGAGTGATTCTTAATATATGTCACGGTACATGAGTATTGTTGAACCCTAAGAAGTTTTATTTCATACAAATATTTAGGAGATTGCTTGGGAACATAGTTTCCAAGGATGGTATCATGGTTGAAATAGAGACATTAAAAGTCATTAAGGGAATCATACCACTAACCAATCCATCAAGGGATAAGTCCTTCCTTGGCCATATGAGACATTGTCTAAATTTTTTCAAGGGATATGTTAAGACATATTACCTGATGGACCTATTACTAAAGAAGGAAACTACCTTATGATGGGACATGAAATCTTAGAAGAGGTTTGAAAAATTGAATAACATAATTATGAATGCCTTGATCTTGCAGTTCCCCTGATGGAAAAAATATATTTCATGTGCATGTTGACAATCTAGTATATCCATCAGGGCGACATTAACACAAACTTGAGAAAACAAAATGGATTATCCTATTGACTATGTCGAGAATAAATTGTTTCCAGTGGAGAAAAAATACAACATGATAGAGAGAGGCATTGGGTATGATTGAGGTGGTCCAAAATATTCAAAATTACCTATTAGAAAAAAAATTCAAATTCTATATCGACCATTAGGCATTTAAATATATATTAAACAAACCTATCCTAGTAGGGAGAAGAAACTAGTGGCTCATGCTATTCCACAAGTATCAGTTTGAAATATTCATCAAACCTGTCAAGACACACATTATACTAGGCCACCTACCTCACATAGAGATTGGGGAGGAAGGCATATCGAGAGAAGGAAATTTCCCCATTGCAAACATATTTTGAATCACTGATTCAACACTGGGCTACTTGGAGGGTGTCTTATACTTATATAAGCATGGGCAAGAACCACAAGGATTCAATGTAGACTAGAGAAAAAAATTGGTCCAAACATTTCTCAAATTCAAGCTCCTATTAGGAAAACTATATTGAATTGGGATGGACAGGATAATGGACTAACACATCAACCCCTGCTAAAATAGAACAACTCATAAATGAGGCCCACTATTGAATGGTGGGTGCACACTTTTCCATGAATATAATAACTAAAAATACACTTTCCATAGGACTCCGATGGCCCTGCCTTGTTTTAATATTGCTACAAGAAATAAAGAGGTTGTGAACAATGTCTGAAGACAACAAATAAACCATGGACTCATGATTTCCATGAACTCAACCCAATACCGCTGATGGATCCATTTAAGCATTGAAGGATTGACTCCATTGGACCATTTGTACAAACAAAGGGGCAATATATCATGGAAATTGACATGTTCACCAAGTGGGAAAAAGAAAGAGCCACAAATATGAAAAATGGCGGTGACAACTAAATTCCTTTTTGAATATGTATTTTTCTAGTTTTTATGGTCTATCTAGATAACATTGGACCGAGGGATACACTTCATGGACCGAGTCATTAATAATTTAATAGATACATTCCAAGTATTGCATAATAAGATTATCCCATGTTATCCAAGAGCAAACAAACATGAATAAAGAATAAAAAAAATTACTTGTCTCAATGCTTACAAAATTAAGTATGTGATTTGAGACAAATAGATTGGACATTTCAACTAAATACACCCTCAAGGCATATTGAACTGCTTGGAGAAAAGGCTTAGGACAATCATAATTTTAATTGGTGTTCAAAAAAGAACCCATCATGCTTATAGAATATTGGGTGTTATCAATATGCACTACAGTAAAAGAACAATGGGAAACTAATAAGTCCATGAAGAATCAATGGTAGGAACTTGAAAACTTAGATGAAGACAAATTGTGGTCAACATTTTAAATTTTACCGCAAAGGTTAAATGAATAACATGTTGAGCAAACACAAGTTCATGGAGGGCCATCTTGTTCTTTTGTATGAAAACATGAAACAAAACAAGATGGACAAAATCAATTACAGATGGCTAGGAACGTACCTATTAAATAAATTATATGAAAATGGATTAGCAAAGATTGAAAGCCTCAGAGGTCAACCATATGCCAAGAGGATTGACACTTTTGAATTTTAGGTATTCTATGAATAATAGTTGAGGGGGGAAGGGGAAGGACACCCTAACAAAAATCCCTATCTCGAGAAGTTGATACCAATCCAGGGTAGGTGTATAAGGTATTGGGTATCGAGGAAGTATCTTAGAATAAACTCAGGCAAGAAGCTTGGGAAGTGTTATTAGAAAACAAGACTAGATCGCAGGTACTGGAAGTTTGGTGATTGATTAATCTTTTTGTCATATTATATTTTGTTGATTTATTTTGCTATGCATCTTTGAATTTCTATGAATATATGAACAACATAGGGGTAAGATTCTACATAATGCCCAGTCGAAAACCCTTGATTCCAATGAGAGGAAACCCCAACAATATATTAAATCAATAAGAGAGTTAAGTTTATAAGAAAGACATGGAGGGAAATAACCTTGAACTTGATAGCTCATTGGAAGATGTAAGTTTTGATGCACTTAAGAAAAGTAGTCACATGTAGTCTAGAGGTTGATGGGTTTTCCATATAAAAAAGGCCGAGAAGAATACATTGATTGTAATAAGAACAAGGGTGTATCCAAGATTCTCAATGAAAGGTGATCCAATGGGTGGGTCGACTTAATAACATCATAAACCTAGGACCATCATTGTAGGATTTCCTAGAATATCCATTTTCCCAAATGAAAGGGATCCTCGACGAAGACTTGACAAAGGAAATAAGCTTGGAAGAACCAATGGAGGGAAAAATAAGAGAGTGAGCTGGAAAATTCCCATAGAAGGTGCTCTGATTATTAAATGATATATTGGAAACAGGGCTGGAAGATCCATTGGATGAAGTGAGAATGATACAAACTAGCTAATTCTAATAAAACATGATCTGAAACACAAAAATGCACTTTTCCACTTCATCAACAATAAATACATTTAAAGGAAATCAAAATTCCTAATGAATGGAGGCTGCATGACTAAATGAACTAGAAAATGTCCTTTGAGAATAATAGGTGTGGTAATCCAAAGGATGACTGGACATATAAATAATGTTTGGGCACCCAAATAATGATGGATGTAATCTAACGAAAGGTGACAAAGACTTAAGACAATATTTCGATAGCATAGTAGAAACAGAATACGATCTTGGTGGAAGAGATAAGGTCAACAAAGCAACATTAAGGATTATGCTATTACCATCATATGGCATATTGTGAACGCCAAATTCATGTTCATCTAATAATGAAAGAATAAAATAGAAGTATAGGTTAAACTTACCATTATTGGCACATGCACATGTGAAGTATAAAAAACACAAGCATTTATCCATGAGAACATTGTTAGAACATATCATATCGTCAAATAATAAATTATGAAGATACATGAATTCCACAAATTTTCTAGTTTATTTCTTATATAGATATCTTTTAGAAATAACATTATATTTCAACAGGAATACACTAAACACTTAACACAATAACCAAGTACAACAAGGAAAATTGGCTCTACGAGTCGATGCGAATGGGATTATTTGGACCATAACTTGATATAATGGATGGTAGATCCTCCATAACACATTGAAGAAGTTGAACCTCCACTCTAATCTCTTGAAGCTCCAAAAGAACACATCCAACTTGGTTGTTTCCAATGAATCAAGATCCATAGTCGACACCTAGACAAAGGAATTAAAGTGCAAGCTGCATACAGATCCGCCATCCGAGGTGAAGTAGAGCTTGGGATTCCTAACAATGGTTCAAAATTTGAAGGGATGGGAATAGAACTATATGTGATAGAAGGTAACTAGGTCCAATTTGATAGTCCTTTGGTAACAACTATAGATGTTCACAAATTTAGGTTTGGCATTTTAGTGAGGATAGGCTCGGTGAAGGCAATGTTTGTCAAGTTGGGGGACCACACAAGATTAACAGGGAAATGGACCATTTGAAAAGAATGAATGATATTTCAGACCGTAGAAGCAAAGAAAATGAGAAACAATTAGTATAAAAAAGGAATAGGAACCCTGTTTAAAAAGGATCACAAAAAAAATTCAATTAATCACACACATGTAGAAAATACGAGCATTTGGAAGTGAAATAACTTTATAATATAATGGATAGAGCATAAAATATGCATCACATACTAACCCATGTATGACCATATATTGGGAACATGCACCTACGAAAACAAGAAAAGGTGACGAACACATCATATTTATGATAAGGAACATTGTTCGATTCGACCTTTTATGAAAAACCATAAAGAATATTATGATAATGATAGGAAAAAGACAACCATTAGAGTGTTATCCAACTAGTAACAACCACAACGTTGGTTAAATAAAGGAATAGGTTAAATTTGAAACCCCAATGATAAACAAGAATGGATTCCCAATGCATCAGAAGGAACTAACAAGTGTGGAGAAATCTTGAGCTTGATAGAAAAAGCCGAGCATGGAAATGATGGCTATCAAGCAATGGTAGGAGGAACCAATGAGGTTGTACAAAAAAATTGGTTGAAGGACTTTATTGTGATATCACATGCCCCACAAAGGAAGGCCACGCCTACTAGTGGTCTGATTATTTAGGTCATGGGATGAAAACATCGCCCCTTCATCTTAAAGTCAACACATCACATGGATAGCTCCACAAGAATAAGACAAGATGATGGCCACCAGAAAATTCCTGACAAAGAAGACGATGATTGAAATTTCTTGCCGTTGGAATACACAATTAATGATATGCATGGTAGTGGCAGGGAGATTGGTTATAAATGTACGAACAACATCATATATATAAGTAGGGTATTAAATATGACCACAACCCACATGAAGGGATTAATTTAAGACCATTTAAGACAAAGGAAATAACTTGGACTTAGAGCAAGGAAACCATGGCAATCTCAAATGTTGATAACCATATTGTGGATGGGAAAATATTTAGAAGCATAATGGAGAAACCCCTTAAAAAAAGGAGGAACCATTTTCTGGTTTGGATTATACCAAGTTGGATGCTTTTGACAAGCGACAATAATACTGTTGATCCTAGTTTTGTCACCATTTTCGGCTGGTAAATTACATTTTTTGACATCTATTTTGTCATCTTTTTGACATATTTATGTCATAGAACTTATCATTCAGCCTCAGGTATGAATATATTTGGATTTATGCAAATTTTGGTTTATTAGTGTTATTTCACGATTTTATTAATTAAATTCGATGATATTTGAAAACATGTTTGATATATGTGTGGATTTGTTTGTAAGTTATAGTCCTTGAATGAGACAATGATTGGACACGCATCACGCTAGATATGCGCAGATCGCATCCAACTCACCATCCATCTCGCCGATCAAGCCGCGCATTGTTTGATGGCATATTCCAAAGTGTTAAAGCATGGAATGGTTTTCAGATGGTATGTGTCCACGCGTCTGGGTGATAGAATGATCCTAATTCTAGAAGGCTCGTCATCTTTAATTCTCTGTTTGACACCATGACACCAATCCACGTCAAAGAGAATCCTCATGCCACAACACGTGCAATGGAGAACCAACGCATGCAGAAGAAGGAGAAGCATTGTGTGTTGGCATTCAATTAGTTGTTTGTAATAATGGTTGACTAATTTTAGGAGTGGTTGACCACTGAAAGGGTTGATCTTCNAAGATATATATATATATATATATATATATATATATATATATATATATAAATGCCTCCAAGTGAGAGCATAGTTAGCTAGTTTTCGCATGTAATTAGTCGAGTTTAGAGAAAATCTGTAATACTGTTCCGCATTTTAATAGAAGTTACATTCCTGCTGTGTATATGATCTTGTTCGTGTAAGCATTTAGCGAAGTGTCACCTTGATTGCTGAGAGGCCCCCTCATCAACCAATGGTTTTCATTCTTGTGTGTATTTTCGTTATCTCTTTCCTTGCAAATAAGTAACTTTATTTCCAATTTGTTTCTGTGATTAAGTTACTGTAATCGTTTATTCTTTTGTTTCTATAATGTATGCTTGTTGAAGTTTCTATCATCCATATTACACGGTTAGTATAGTTTCTATTTCATAGATTAAAAATAACCGACTGCGTGCATAGTTTTCCTTTAGTCTCCTTTCTAGTCTTTTCCAGCTTATGATTTGGTTTTATGTTGACAAGTACACAGAGTAGAATGCTTTAATATCTTAGAATCAATTTGCAGTAGGTTTGGTTTTGTTAAAGTCTTGTCTTGTTGTAAGTTTGCTTTGGTTATATTTTAGTTTGTTTAATAATGCAATAGGTAATAATTTCCTTATAATCATGAATTAGCTTAAGTTATTTTGTTGTTAAATTCGTTCACTAAGTAGGTCTACTTCCTGTTCTTTATGCATTTTGTTTTCATGTGCACAAAATCAGCTAATAATTAGATCATTTGGGCTATTTTACACTGTTTTCTCTATACAGACTATCATTCAGACATCATGTTCAGCCTGTCATTTAGACCCACCTTCCAGTCTGTTATTCCGCCCTTCGTTCGACCTTTAGTATTCCCAATTTGTTTTTAAGCCTGTTTAAAGTCTGGTTTCCTTAACTCTTGAATTATGTTCTGATTGTGGTAATTAGATAATGTTTATGTTCATCATTAGGACCTTAGGTTAGATTATTTAAAGTATTTATCAAGTTCAATCCTTATTCCCCACCTCTTCTTACCTAAATATGCTTTAAATTATGCCATGTTCGGTTTCTTTTGTTTCTGATCTTCTCACTTATTACAGTTATAACATTTGATAAGTATATCTCGAGTCTAGTTTATCCTTGTGTATATCTTTATGTCTAGACTAGCTTTCTTAAACAAATTTTCTTTATTAAGTTCTCTACTTGCTTTTCTAATCAAGTTTTATTTATTAAGTTTTCTACTTGCTTTCCTAATTAAGCCTTCTTTATTAAGTTTTCTACTTGCTTCTTTGATTAAGGTCTTCACTTGTTTATAAGTTAGATTTCCCTTACATTTGTTTCATATAAGAATTGTTTATTTATAAAAGTAATATTTAAAAAGAATCTTGTCTCTTAATAGATTAGTTGTTCATAATATCTTTCTTAGTTAAGAGTCAGTTGCTTATGGAATAGATCACCATGTTTACCATCACCTGTAATTGGACTTTCCTTAGCTTGCACATATTTGTAGAAGTTAAGTTAGATTTAATCCCATTTAGTTTCTTTACTTCTTTTGAAAGCCATTTTGACACTACTCCTCTTCCAGTTCCAATCACAGTGAATGCATATCCACATAACAATCAAGGAGAGTGGAACTAGATAATTTAGTTTAACCATTATGTACATTTGTTAATTGCAAGTATAGCTTAGTTGTTGAAGTTTGTAAAGTATCTCCAGTTGTTGTAATCTTGTTTCCCATGTTATAATACCTCGTATAGTTAGTTTCTGAAATTGTTTATAAAGCTTTCTAATTCTTAGATTAAAAAGTGGAATAGTCAATTAATAAGTAGTTTACCTTCTTTGAGTAGTATTGTTCATATCTTTACCTTTCGGTGTTTGTCTATAGAGTAGAGTAGTATAGCTTGATACTACTCTAGTCTAATACTCTATTTTGGTTTAATGACCTTCATAGTTGAATTTATAGGAGTTTGACTCAGTTTTTTCATTTTGAAAGATCTTTCGATCTTTTCTTTGTTAAAATATTTCCGTGACGCCCTAGGAACCCCTCTACCTTCGCATATACTTTTTGTCAACTCTAATTTTACCAACCTCGGTCAATAATTAAATATTAGGTGAATTATTTAAGACATTATAACACCCAAAATTTTGGCACCGTTGCTGGGGAGTTGTTCAGTAAGGTAGAATAAGTAGAATCCCTTTATGAAGTTTTAGGCTGGTGACGGGGGAGCGGTAAGATGAGAGGTAAGAACCTGCGCATCTGTTATAACAGGCGCCCCCAAATCCAGTAGTAGTAGTATTAGTATCATAGGTTTCCCTTTAGTTTAGTTTTTCATGAACATACCTGGAGATTCTAAGGGTAGATACGTTAGAGCCAATTCTCAAAACCTGATTAAAATCCCTAATAACCTTTACAGGGGACGAAATACCCCAACCACTAACTCAGTAGAAAGGTATCAAAGAACCCACATAGGAAGTAGTTCTACTTGGAAACCTAAATACTTTATAGTAGGAACCATAGACGGGGAAGAAATCCTGGCGGGAAGTCCTAAGGATCCCATTGTTGAAGAAATTCGAGAGGGTCAACCTTTGGAAACCCTCAACCCTCCACTAGTGCAGAAACCTAACAATACAACTTTCTCATTAGTAGGGGATCCTAACTTTGTTGATTTCATTGATCCTTCCTAGGTACAAGCCATCTTTGGTGGTTCATCAAATACAATTATTTCATAGATAGAAAACTCCACAGTAGCACCTACCATTCCTATAGAATCTAATAAAAACATAGTTGATCGTAGGAATATCTCCCCTAAAAAAGAACGTTGGGATGACCTATTATCACCTCGAAAGGAGCCTCCTAGGTACACACTCTTTAGGAATCAAACCTACATGGAGTGATGGGGAGAGAATGAAGATAATGACGAGGTTAGAAATGATGAAGGAGAAGGAGAAAATTGTACTGAGACTACCTTCGGGTTCCCTATTTTAGACATTGTAAAAGATATAGATATGAAGAACATAACTCCTTCCTCCTTACCTACTTTCTATGGGTAAAGTAATGAAGAATTAGACACATTTTTGTTCGAGTTTGACATCCTCTATAGAAGTTATAACTATCTACAAGATGCCCATTTATTAAAACTTTTTCCTGCTACACTGAAAGACTCAGCTTTAAGATGGTTCATGGGATTAGGAGAATCTAGTATCAGGACTTGGGAAGATATGAAAACTACATTCTTACGAAAATACCAAGAGTATTGCAAACCAAGAGACTCTCGAAACAATATTTTTAAGATACAACAACTTGAAGACAAGAGCTTTGAAGACTATCTCGAAAGATTTATCTATACATTACATAAATCTAAACATAACGACCTTCGAGAATATGCAGTACGAACAATCTTCCTTAAAGGGATCTCAGAAGACCTGGTAGAAAACCTCAATATCATGGCATCCAACGATATCTCTCATAAACCTTTTGCATAATTTGGGGAGATATGTAGAAATTATTCTAGGAGTAGGGGGGAATTCGGGAGAAATTTTTGGGAGCCTTATAATAGAAATCTAAAAGGAAATACTCCCATTTCAGGAGGAGTCACAAGGATGGAATTAGGAAACCTACTGGAAAATTTCAAAACTGATATTTTAGGAGCAATGGGTTCCCAAATAGATGCGTTACAAGCCAAGAAAATGCAAGAAGAGGAACAAGCAGTGATGAGTATTTTCTGTCCAAGATGCAGAACGAAACATCCCCAATGGGAATGCCCATTAAACAACATCTCCATATGTCACATCTGTATGGAGGAGAATCCAAAAAACGATTGCCCATCGTTACTCGGGTCACAAGCCATATACAAGAGTGGGGATGCTGGTGAAACATTTAGGAGGCCTCCTTGGCAACCAAGGGACCCACCACCATATCATAATTTGTGACCACAACCTCCACCTTATTGCCAACCTTACCAACCACCGCAACTGTGGAACACTACAAGTTGGCAGCATTGGCCACCTGAGTATCCTTCTCCTCCTCATTTTACTCAGCAATAGTATTGGCCACAGGGGTGGAGGGGACAATCCTACCTCCAATCACCACCTGTCTCCACACCTAAACATCCGTATCCTCTACACTCAGCCAATACCCAACAATTTTTACTAGGGTTTGTGCCTTTAGTTCCCCTTATTACACTACAACCTCATCACTTCCAAAATACAAACCCTCCGCGACCTACATTGTTACTTGCACAACTGATACCTAATCCAAATAATAATCCAAGTCAAGCTCTTAACAACATTGAGTTGCAAACTCTTCCATCCTATGTTATTTCGACTATACCTGTACATGAGATACAATTACGATCTGGAAGAGTTGTAAATGACAAACCCAAGTCATCAGTCATCATTCGTGAAGAGAATGACAAAGAAGATTCCAATGAAGTCATGAATGATGCTATTCTGCAGGATGTGGATATTCCAAAGATCCCAGTGCATACCCATCCTCAGCAAGAACCCATTCGGGAACAAAGGATTCCTCCATTTCCGGAATGACTAGCAATAGAAAAACCTGTAGTTCATCTCGAGTATGACATTATGAACGAACTAAAGAATATCCGTGTCAAAATTCCTCTATTACAGGCTATTAAGGATATACCAATTTACAACAAGGTAATAAAGGAACTATGCATTAAGCGCCCAGGAAAGAAGCAAAAAGACCCCCTCATAATTCATGTTATAGGAGAGATGTCTGAGTGTATGACATACCAATCTCGGATTGAAAAATATACAAATCCAGGGGCCTCGATAGTAACTGTGATTGTAAATAATACCTCCATAGAAAATGCACTTATTGATTTAGGAACTTCCATTAATATGATGACCACCGCAATTTTAGAAGTTTTACAGTTGGGACAGTTTCTCTGACCTACCCCTTCAATCCTAGAACTAACAGACCTTACCATGGTAAAACCTGTTGGATTCCTGGACGATATTATTGTATCAGTAGATTCATGGGAATACCCCATTGACTTTATGGTCGTGGAAGCAAAGGATCCTTCTAAAGGACATCCTATTATCTTAGGAAGACCATGCTTAGCCACTGCTAATGCCTTTATACGATGTAGGGATAGGGAGATGACCATTTCAAATGGTTTGTCTACACAGAGACTTATTTTATACCCCCCAACACAACCAGTGACTGAAAATTTGTGGTGGTTATATTGTCCTTTTGGGGATGAGAACTTTGATGACCTTTCCCTTCCTAGTGACTACTCCTGGGCACTTCAGGAGCAAACTACTGAGAATGTATTAAACCAGTTTGTCTCTTCCACAACTTGTATATATTTTTTGCAGTCTTTTTCCCAATTTGACCAAATCTTTGGAGATGAGTTTCAAGAAAATATGGCTCTCTCAACATTCGTAGAAACACCACGTGTCTTTGCAATTGAAGAACACAAAGGGTCTTATACTGTGCCTTGTGAAGTTAGCCCTGGGAAAGTTTTACACATAAATGTAGGGTTAACTGAGAGTCAACAAGAACAACTAATTAAGGTCCTGAAAAGCCAATCTGGATCATTTGCGTGGAAATACACTGACATGAAAGGTATACACCTTGATACTTGTATTCACCATATTTACATGGATGCCAGTATATCCCCTATAAGGAAGCCTCAGAGGAGGATGAATCTTGCTCTAAAAGATATAGTAAAAGAGGAGTTACAAAAACTTCTCAATGCTAGTTTCATCTATCCTATCGCTGACAGTAAATGGGTGTATCCTCTGGTGGTAGTCTTGAAGAAAGTCACAAGGAAATTGTGTATTTGTGTTGATTTCAGAGAGCTAAATAAGGACACTCTTAAAGACTATTTTCCTTTTCCCTTTATTGATCGAGTGTTAGATACCCTGTCAGGAAAACAATACTTTTCCTTTCTTGATGGGTATAGCAGATACAATCATATTTTAATAGCACCTGAGGATAAATATAAGACCACTTTTACATGCCCTTGGGGAACATACACCTATAGATTTTTTCCATTTGGCTTATGCAATGCACCTGTCACTTTTCAACGTGCAGTTTTAGGAATTTTTGTTGATCTTATACATGACTGTGTATAGGTGTACATGGATGATTTTACAGCCCATGTAATACCTTTCAAGAGGCCCTTGATAACCTTGAGAAGGTCCTGATTTGATGTCAAGAAACAAACCTATCCCTTAGTCACGAAAAATGCAAAATGTTATTAACAAAAGGCATAGTTTTGGGGCATCATGTTTCTTCCCAAGGAATCAAGGTGGATCCTGAGAAAATAGAAGTAATTGTTGGCCTTCCTTCTCCAAAAACTCAAAAAGTGGTAAGAATATTTCTTTGCCATGCAGGCTATTATCGTTGTTTTATCGAGAATTTCACTAAAATAGCTGCACCAATGTTTAAGCTACTTACAAAGGATGTAGAATTCCAATGGACTAAATCTTGTCAAAGTGCTTTCGAGGTCTTAAAAGCTAAATTATTAGTGGCACCAATACTGAGGGGTACCGACTGGTCCCTTCCTTTCCATATATCCACTAATGCTTCTGATACGGCCATAGGAGGAGTCCTAGGCCAAAAAGAAGGCCAGTCACCTTATGCCATTTATTTTATTAGCAAGAATTTGACCCCTGTTGAACTGAATTATACTGTTACTGAAAAAGAATTTTTGGTAGTAGTCTATTCTATTAATAAATTTCAGCATTACACTACGGGATATGAAGTTTTTGTGCATACGTATCACTCTACCATCAGAGTTTTAATGAATAAACCAATTACCAATGGTAGGGTGACTCGGTGGCTTCTTTTATTACAAGAATTTAACATTACCGTCATTGACCAACCTGGTAAAGAGAATTTAGTAGTAGATTTCCTTTCCCGTATTCAACATGATAACGATACTAAACCCGTTGACGATACTTTTCCTGATGACCATCTATTTGCTGTATCTGTTCAAACCCATTGGATTGCAGACATTTCCAATTATTTATCAACTAGGAAATTACCAAATCAATTGTCCCCACCTGGGAAGCATTGCATTATAGTTCAAAGCTATAACTATTCTTGGGTTGATAATGATCTCTTTCGTACTGGCCCAAATCTTATTATTAGACGATGCACATGGGAGGATGAAATGATAGATATCCTACATGCATGCCATGATGGACCATGTGAAGGACATTTTTCTGATAAGCGGATGACATACAAAGTGCTGCACTCTGGTTATTACTAGTCAAGCATTTTCAAGGATGCTGCCAAATATGTTAAAGGACGTGATAGTTGCCAAAGAATGGGAAGACCTACGTCATCTGATCAGATGCCCTTACAACCTTAGGTCATGATAGAGCCTTTTGAGAAATGGGCTCTGGATTTTACAGGACCAATTTCTCCCATGTCTCGTAAAATGAAGTATATCCTGGTTTGCACAGACTATGTTACCAAGTGGGTAGAAGATAAAGCTTTGTTTAGGGCCACAGAGAAATCAGTAGTAGAATTCATATATGAAGAGATATTCACTCGATTTGGGGTGCCAAGAGAAATCGTCACTGACCAAGGTTCTCAATTTACCTCTAAATTAATGAAAGAGATTACCACGAAATATGGCATACGACATTGCAAATCCTCACCTTACCATCCACAAGCCAATGGCCAGGTAGAATCAACTAATAAGGTATTGGAAGTTATCGTAATGAAAACTATTCAGCTACATCATAAGGATTGGGGAGATAGACTCTTAGAGGCCTTGTGTGCCTATAGGATAACATGGAGAAACACTACTGGTCATACCCCCTATGAGCTAGTATATGGAAATCAAGTCCTTTTACCTATCGATTTTCAAGTTAAGACCTTTCGTATGGCAACACAATTAGGCATGAATTTGGACGAAGCACAGAAACAACGAGTGTTACAGATTAATGAGTTAGATGAAATTAGATAGGATGCACTCCAAAGAACAATGTTAATACAGAATCAACGGAAGAAATGGCATGATAAATTTATTAAACAAAATCAATTTAATACTGGGGATTGGGAATTACTATTTGACTCAAGGTACACAAATTTTAAAGGAAAATTAACTACTCTTTGGATGGGTCCATATGAAGTAGTTATAGCTTTCGATAATGGGTCAGTAGAAATTAAGACAATTGATGGTTCAGAAATTTCCTTTGTAGTAAATGGACACAGACTTAGACTTTACCACCAACCAATATCTAAACATGATTTCGTACAAAATGTCTTGCAAGAAAAAGAGATGGAATTGGTTGAAGAGGAAAGTATTCCTCCTCCTCCTGATCCTTAAAGTTATTTTGGGTTGTCATTACTTGTATATATGTAAATATGTTTGTGTTTGATCAAATAAATAAGAGTCATTTCTAGCAAATTAACTGCATTTATATAGGGGATTCATTCCCATGATTACATGTTGCAGTCCTGTCAATTAAAACAGGAAGACTCTTTTCCTTTTTCTCATTTTTATGAACGATTTTTGAATAAGTATGAATCATCTAACAAGTGATTTTGCAGTTGATTACAAATACTTTGTCTCTATAAGCAGCTCATGAGGTATTATCTGAAAAGGGAAGTGCTTTAAAAGACTCATGATATATATTAACTCTTTCTTTTTTGGTTACTATCAAAGTTGAAGTTTATAATGAAATTAAAGAATTATATGTATATCATTTTATCTATGATTCGTTATGATTTGATATTTGATATTTTGATTCAGACATGTACATTTTTGATTTAAAGAACATTTGCTTGAAAGACCTACTCTAATTATCAATGTTCTTTAGATTCTCATCTTACACCTATGGACTACTAGTTCATCCTATACTTATTATCAAAACTTGTCTCTTAAGCATTTTTGTGGTGATTTGAGACTAAGTGGACTTTCTGCTTGTGGGGAACATTATTGATTTTTTTTATGAAGAAGATGGACTGAAGGGTCAAAGAACAACTTTAAGTTATTCTCTTTTGACATGATCCATAATTAAGGCCATTATAAAAATTACTTAAGAGGTTTGTTCTAAATTTGAATTATGTGTTTAGTAGGCTTAGCATGCTCTAGTACCAATTGACTTCCATATACTCAAAATCATTTTACGAAGCAAACCCGTCGGGGTACTGAACAGGCCTGCTGGCAGCGGGTCAATGCTAAGTAACATCTGAAAAAAAGGAAGCTCGGTAAATGCAAGTAAACCCATCGGGGTACTGAACAGGCCTGCTGGCAGTGGGGCTATGCTTGCATGGTACCAAGATAAACTCGTTGGGGTACTGAACAGGCCTGCTGGAAGCGGGGCAATATCGGGTAAAAGAGATCTAGTTAATGCACTACTATGCACATGGTTTAGAAAAATGATAATATATTTGTAAATAAACTAGAATATATATAAATACATGTGTAGGCCAATTGTTTATGATGTCATTAGAGAATGGCTGTAAGTTGGGCTTGGATCCGGCCATCTAAATCAACCAATACCTATGATATGATTATCCTAGAAATGGGACCCATAGCTATATAATCTCACAAACTCTAGGGTAAACTCAAAAATATTTTTGAGATAACAAGAAATCCTTACAATGAGGCATGGATGACTAGCTTTTTCTATGGCATGTTTCAATTATACTATCATTATTCACCCGATCTTTCTAAGCACTATTATTCCTGATAAATGCACATTTTTGAATCATTTCCATTTACTAGTTAGTTTTTCTTTTTCTTGCAAAAAAATAATAGCATGATAGAATTCTTTATTAAATTATTTTGAAATTACTTAGTTTTTCTTGCATGGCTTGAGGAGACGCCATATCTTTGGTTTGGGGGAGGAAGATTATGCTGTGAAGATTATATTGTCTTTATTTTTCTGACTATTTATATAAAGGTTCATTTATCTCTGACAAATGACAAGTGTTTTCAGGATAATTAGCAGCAATCCGATCAAGTGAAGCATGTTTTTACAGAAAAAAAAACCTATATGAAGGATCATATGCAGGACCATATGAAGGGTCAAATGCTGGTCCGAATGAAATGCCAAATGACGATCTGAATAAAAACTGTGATTATAGCATTAATGATCAAATCATGTCAAGGTGTTAGCTTAATTTTGTTTTTGGGCAAAAAGTTAAATTAGCTGAGCTATACCTATAATTATAAGGTCACATCTACATGCTTATAAGAGCATTATGAATTTATTAAGACTAATCTTGAGTGATGATTTTGTAAGATTTTGACATGATATGATCTTGTTCAACACACATATGGATGTGATATGACCTTAGGAACTTTTCAGTCATGATTATATTACAATCACAGTTATCCTCTTATCTTGTTCCATGCGTAAACCATCAAATGATCGATCCTCGTGTTAATTCAAGTTATTATGGTTGTGAATATGGTTTATGAAATCGCACTGATTAATATGTTCAAACTATCCAAAGTTTTACTTTGGATATGTTTGAACTGATCAAAACCTTATGAACTCATCATCGCATGCGTCCTTTGACGACACATGACTCAAGATTTGTCATAATGGAACGACCGCCTAAACGTGTCAAGTCTTGGTGTGATCGTTTGATTGATTGAATGGAGCACGGTTTAAACCACCCTCTTACGATTATATTTCCATGATGTCGCCCTCATTTACTATCATCCATGCAGATCCATTTTAGTCACCATCTCCCTGTATCCTCTGCGAACCTTGCATTCTAGCCTCTTTTTGAACAATGTCGAATCACCTTGAACCCGAAAGTTATCAAGATTTATTTTAGATACTGGAGTTTCGAGAGTGCCGAGAGATCTTCTTCTGGGATGGGTGGAACCAATTTCTTCACCTTCTGCAAGGATACGATGAAGATATTTCTCTGCTTTTCACGATGGGTTTTCATGGTAGGATGGCCAGGGTTGGTCATCTCACCTTTCCGGTAACTGAGGAGTCTATCTCCCTTGCGACTAAGCTACCAAGAGAGGGCACTCGCTGGCCTAAACACTGGTTTCTTCTGTGGGCGTCCCACAACTTCACTCTTAAACCAGAATACCGGCATGTTGTAGGCATCAAATCATTCCACCAAAACTGGATCAAGCCGGAATACCTCAACCCTATGACCGTCATCATCCACCTTATCACCTGCGAGGATAAGTTTAGTGTATTCAAAGCTTTCCATCTTCATTTTCTAGCACATTTTGTTAATCGACAGTTCCTTAATTTTCCTTTTTATTTCCTTTGAAGCTTGGAGAAAATGTCCAGCCAAGTTAGGAATAATACCACTAACCCTAAAGGAAGTTTATATCACCAGAGTCTGATTAAGCTCCTGATCTTGGATTAGATCAAAGAGAAGAATTAGACTTGGGATACTTTTGTGTTTAAAGTTCTTAACCCCCGTCTCAATATTCAGAAATTCCCTAGGCATATCCATAATCGTGAAGCCAGTCAAACCCCATCCACAGAGAAGAAAACCCCCAACATTGTGCCCATCGATGAAGATACATCCAAAGCAAGCCCTTTTCCCACTCTACCCTTGTTAATCCTGTGTTTGCTAAAATTTTACCTTTTCCACGAATTCATACTAGGGACCAGAAGGCAAAGTTTTCCTAGTCCATTGATCGACCCATTGTCTAGACCAAGGCTTAGCTCGATATTCAGTCCAATCATTCAGACAGCATGGTCGAAGCATATAAACTTGACCCAAACTCACCTCTGTACACCTTGGCTAGTGTCTCCACTAAATTGCTTAAAGATGCTACTCGTGAGACTATCCCTACACTTTCTTAGGGCATGAGTCCTGAAATACAAGTTCCCTCTATTGACCTCGAGATACCATCTTAGGAATGAGTTTGCATCTAGACCCCAAGCAACCTGTAGAACCATCCACTCCTAATCAGCCAACAGTAGGCCAATTAACTCAAGAATCGAAACAGTCGGTGAGTCAGAATGAGGAATACGCCAAGTTAATTGCAGAACTTCAACAAGAGAATAAGGATTTGCGTCTACAAGTTAAAGCTGTCGAAGACCTAAACGAGGCTATCAATTCGTCACATAACACTCAGCAGGAGAGGCATGCTACTTTAAAATATCTGGCCAATAATTTGAAGTTTAAATCCTCTGTTTCATCTTCTAAGTCAAAGGCAACTGCTAATACAGCTCAGCCTTTTTCCTGACTTGTCTTTTGTTTTGCTAAATGGGACCTGGCATTTCTCCGGTTTGGGGGAATGTTGATCTTAGCTTTGTCACCATTTTCGGTTGGTAAATTACACTTTTTGACATCTATTTTGTCATCTTTTTGAAATATTTATGTCATACAACTTATCATTCAACCTCAGGTATGAATATATTTGGATTTATGCAAATTCTGGTTTATTATTGTTATTTCACGATTTTTTTAATTAAATTCGAAGATATTTGAAAACACGTTTGATATATGTGTGAATTTGTTTGCTGATTATAGTCCTTGAATGAGCCAACGATTGGACATGCATCACACTAGATATGCGTAGATCGCATCCAACTCACCATCCAGCTCGCCGATCAAGCCGCGCATTGTTTGATGACATATTCCAAAGCGTTAAAGCATGGAACGGTTTTTAGTTGCTATGTGTCCATGCGTCTGAGTGATAGAATGATCCTCATTCTGGAAGGCTTGTCAACTTTCCTTCTTTGTTCGACACCATGACACCAATCCACGTCAAAGAGAATCCTCACACAACAACATGGGCAATGGAGGACTATCGCATGAGGAAGAAGGAGAAGCGTTGTGTGTTGGAATTCAATCAGTTGTTTGTAATAATGGTTGACTAAATTTAGGATCGGTAGACCACTGAAAGGGTCGACCCGCTCATCCTTGTAAACGACATATATATAAACGCCTCCAAGTGAGAGCATAGTTAGTTAGTTTTCACATGTAATCATTCGATTTTAGAGAAAATCTATAATACAGTTCCGCATTTTAATAGAAGTTACATTCCTACTGTGTATATGATATTGTTCTTGTAAGTGTTTAGCGAAGCGTCACCCTGATTGCTGAGAGGGCCCCTCATCAATTAGTGGTTTTCATTCTTGTGTGTATTTTCGTTATCTCTTTCCTTGCAAATAAGTAGGTTTATTTCCAATTTGTTTATGTGATTAATTTATTGTAATCGTTTATTCTTTTGTTTTTGTAATGTATGCTTGTTGAAGTTTCTATCATCCATATTACACTGTTAGTATAGTTTCTATTAAATAGATTAAAAATAACCGGCTGCACGCATAGTTTGTCTTTAGTCTCCTTTCCAGTCTTTTCCAGCTTATGATTTGGTTTTATGTTGACAAGTACACAGAGTAGATTGCTTTAATATCTTAGAATCAATTTGCAGTAGGTTCAGTTTTGTTAAAGTCTTGTCTTGTTGTAAGTTTGCTTTGGTTATATTTTAGTTTTTTAAATAATGCAATAGGTAATAATTTCCTTATAATCATGAATTAGCTTAAGTTATTTTGCTCTTAAATTCAATCATTAAGTAGGTCTACTTCTTGTTCTTTATGCATTTTGTTTTCATGTGCACAAAATCAACTGACAATTAGACCATTTAGTCTATTTTACAATGTTTTCTCTGTACAGACTGTTATTTAGAAAGCCTGTTCAACCTATCATTCAGATCTGCCTTCCAGTCTATTATCCAGCCCTTCGTTCGACCTTTAGTATTCCCAATTTGTTTTTAAGCCTGTTTAAAGTTTGGTTTCTTTAACTTTTGAATTATGCTCTTATTGCGGTAATTAGATAATGGTTATGTTCATAATTAGGACCTTAGGTTAGATTATTTAAAGTATTTATCAAGTTCAATCCTTATTCCCCACCTCTTCTTACCTAAATATGCTTTGAATTATGCTTTGTTCGGTTTCTTTTGTTTCTGATCTTCTCACTTATTACTGTTATAATGTTTGATAAGTATATCTCGAGTCTAGTTTATCCTTGTGTATATCTTTGTGTCTAGACTAGCTTTCTTAATTAAGTTTTCTACTTGATTTTCTAATCAAGTTTTCTACTTGCTTTCCTAATTAAGCCTTATTTATTAAGTTTTCTACTTGCTTCTTTCATTAAGGTATTCACTTGTTTATAAGTTAGATTTCCCTTACATTTGTTTCATATAAGAATTGTTTATTTATAAAAGTAATCTTTAAAAAGAATCTTGTCTCTCAATATATTAGTTGTTCATAATATCTTTCTTAGTTAAGAGTCAGTTGCTTATGGAATAGATCACTATGTTTACCATCACCTGTAATTGGACCTTCCTTAGCTTGCACATATTTGTAGAAGTTAAGTTAGATTTAATCCCATTTGGTTTCTTTACTTCCTTTGAAATCCATTTTGACACTACTCCTCCTCTAGTTCCAATCACAGTGAATGCATATCCACATAACAATCAAGGAGAGTGGAACTAGATAATTTAGTTGAACCATTATGTACATTTGTTAATTGCATGTATAGCTTAGTTGTTGAAGTTTGTAAAGTATCTCCAGTTATTGTAATCTTGTTTCCCATGTTATTATACCTTGTATAGTTAGTTTCTGAAGTTGTTTATAAAGCTTTCTAATTCTTAGATTAAAAAGTGGAAATATCAATTAATAAGTAGTTTACCTTCTTAGAGTAGTATTGTTCATATCTTTACTTTTCAGTGTTTGTCTATAGAGTAGAGTAGTATAGCTTGATACTACTCTAGTATAATACTATGTTTTGGTTTAATGATCTTCATAGTTGAATTTATAGGAGTTTGACTCGGTTTTTCATAAAGATCTTTCCTTTGTTAAAATATTTCCTCGACACCTTAGGAACCCCTCTACCTTTGCATATAATTTTTGTCAACTCTAAGTTTACCAACCTCGGTCGATAATTAAATATTAGGTGAATTATTTAAGACATTATAACACCCAACACATACTAGACTTGGTGCATGCAACAATTAAAAGCTACAAATAGGAACTTTGAGTCTTGGTAAACCCTAGTGCAATCATTGTTATCCCAATAACAAAAAAAATATATGAAATCATTCAAGATTACAAGAGGGATAGAGCTATAAAATGTGGAGAGCATGAAAGAAAGAGACAAGATTTACCCATATTGATTAAGGGTAGAATGATTTACTCAAAAAAATTGAAAATATTTCATTGCCTAATATTTTCCTACAAATTGTTTCAAGGCCGCTTAAATATTCATATAGGATATTAATGTTTAGTTGGGACCCCCATAAAGTAACACAATGTGTCAATTGATGAACAATTGTTTTAGATTGCAAGTTGGATTAGCATAAGGTGGCTTATGTGTTTGGTTTTATGCCCATATTCCTCCGTTTATTTGAAACTGCAATTTTTTTCAAGAGATGGCCAAGATGTGATTGAATTATTATGGCTTGAGTTGAATATTACATTCAAATGAAGGTTAATTTTTTTATTAGTGCTTGAGTCATAAGAAAAATTTGGAATTGTTGGTGTTGCTTTAAACTTGGAGTGTTTAACCTTCACAACATAAGTGGTAATGTTTAAAATCTTCCAACATATCCTCTATGTATTTAACGATTGGTTATATTAAAGGTTGTGTTGAAAAATTGTTGACACCGAAATGTGAACTATCATCAACAAGAAGAAATAGCTTGAGCCAAGAGATTTAAGTTAACACCTTGTCGTTTGGAATAGCTAATTCTTATGGGAACATGAGTCCTATTTCCACTGGTTTATTTGCTCTCTGATGAGATACTTAGTTTTCTTATGTGTTTTTTTGTTTTTGTTTTTTAATTTTTTTTATTAGCCTAACCAGAATGATCTATAAATGCAACTAACTAAAGCATATGCAAATTAAACCAAATAAATTCAAATACATACTTATCCTAATATATCTCGATCGAGATCCAAAGTGATATTTAACTCAAGTTAATATTTGATATGAAAATAATAGTTTATGAAGTAACAAAAAAATCAAAATAAATGTTAAGTTTATCAATTACCATAACCACGGAATTAAGCTACAAAGGTTTATGATTTTCTAGAAAGAAATAATCTCATAAATTACAGTAAATTATTTATCACAGACAAACATGGATTAGTCAATAGATCCATTAACACATACGTAATCATGTACAATTTGCAAACATAATAATGACCATATAAAAGAGAAGACAACATTTAAGAAGTTACAGTAACAAACCAAAATAAAATTCAGATATTCCCAACAAATCTAATAACAAAAGGTTGTCCATAAAACTTCTGAAAAAGAGTTCTTAGAAAAGTATAACAACTCATGCAATCAACCTGAACTTCTTTCAGTATATCATTCAATAGTCTATTGACTGAACCCCAACATAATTCTCTAGGTTTAAATTTATAGAAATCGAAACAAAAATAGAATCTGATCTCTAGGATTGAATCCCCAAATAGTATTTTCAAATAATCCTAAAACATATCTCATATACCCAACTAAAGACTACAAGATGGCGACACATTGCATATGCCATCATCTAATACACTTACAATATAATACAAATATTTATGTGTAAAAGCTGTTGTGATATCCTAATTGGTGTGAGTTGACCATTTAAGATATAACTTCACGATAAAAGTGCAAACAATGCCATCGCTCAACACATGGAAAGCTAACGAATCCATGAAGATTTTCATCACAATTTTTGATACATAATCTTGGTTAATGATTGTCTACTTGATCATTTACATGAACATGATAATGGCCACGGTCCAATATAGTCAAAACTATAGATACCTTGCCATGCCAAGTAATCGAATGAGAAACATAGATAGATTATACAGGCTACAAAATATAACAATTTGGTAGCTACTAAATTTACAATCAATAATAGAAAAAAATTAAATCCAGAAGCTAAGAAATGTATAAGTTTTGGAAAATAAGAAATACCTATAGAATGCTTGCAAAACCATTATAACTCTATAGATCACCAAACTAGTAGATATTGGGAAAAATATATAACTCAATATAGAAAGGTCATTTGCAGAAGCAAAACTAGAACTAAAACGTAACAAAAACACTTTTGATGTGTAATAAAAAAAAAAGGCAAGAACCACGAAAATTTTGAAAGCCTTATTTAGGCGCATCATTGTGAATATGGACATTGACCCTTGGAGATGGAGGGGAATGATTCTTCTTGCTTCCTCTAATTTGTATTTCAATCCCTTCACTTTAGCCTTATTTTTTATTTTATTTTGGAAACAATATTTGTGTGCTTGCTTAACCAACAATTCCCTTTGTTGTTTGACCCTATTTTTACATTTTTCCACGCAAGCAAAATTCACTTTGAGTTTCTCATTCTCATTCTTAATGTAATTGTTCAAGAGTTCCAACTCCTTTAGTTAAATTTCCAAGCAATGAATCTTGTCCAGTAAATCATTTTTAGAAATAGAGGGACCCTCCTGGTGTAAACATTTTTTAGGTTTATCAACATAATCTCAAGAATAGTGAAAATCTGTATAAAGAACATGCTTTTGAGTACCATGAGATTTTGATGCGGGTGAATGAATAGAGCGAGGAATGGTCGGGGAATGACTTCCTTGCTCACCATCTACCTCATGTCAATGATATTCAACACTAGAACTTGATTCATCATAATTAATAATGGACGGCTTCTCTATTTTCAGATGGATTCGACTGCACATGAAGCCTATGAGAGTAAATTGAAGTGTGGTGAATAAGCCTTTTATCATGCTATGGGTAACCTTGGGAGTAGGCATGTCAATGTCAGGTTTATCCACATAAGCATTCTGGAATCTAGTCCTCTTCATAGTAGTGTGAGAGGAACCCTCAGGTTGATTATCAATCTCCTTGTTTATTATTCTTCTCTCAGATTTATTTCAAAGTCGGTTATGAGGAGCACAATTTTGAGAATGACGATATTGAAAAATAAAATATTACCATTAACATGCTTAATCTTGCTAGTCATAGATAACAAAAGAGTTAGAACGAATTGAATTCTGAGTAAAAATACCTCCCACGTGTCATTTAACTCTTTAAGATTGGCCTCCACAAGTATTATAATCAAACCATGATGAAACAAACTTCTGCTTACATTTTTAGTCCTTGTTTGTATGGACAAAGATATTTTTCTTAGACTATTAAGTAGATAAAAAGGTAAATTGAAAGGGATTCAAAGAAAAATGAGAAGGAACTTGATAAGATAAAAATATGTAGCTGAGTACCTACCCTCATAGGTGACGTATCAATAGATAATAAACAAAGGAATCCACCATTCCTTCTTGAAGTGTTTCATGGGAATACCCTTCCTTAAGTTGACCTCCTCCTATGGATTCTTTAAACAACTCTTCCATGAATCATATTTGATTCACTTGCCTTTGAACCAACGTTCACCTTGTAGATGGAGTTTGGTGACTCGATCAATGAAATCGTTAGGCAATTGAAGCACAATGTCACCAATATGGGCCTTAAACTCACGAAAAGAAAGGGCAACTTGTTTTGTGACTAGAGGGCTATAACCCTAAAATTTGTACAGGAAATGTAGCCACCCAATCTGCTCGAACTTGGCCTGCACCACATCATTTACTTCAATAAACTCACAACCAACATGCTCTACTCTCACAACTAGATCCATATCCAGACAAAAAGGTTTGGAGGAGCGACTAGATGCTACAAGAAAAGGTGAGGGTTTATCATAGTAAAAGAATGTTGCAAGCTTAAGGGAACCAAGACTAGAGTGAATGTAAGGCCATTTCAAAGACCTGCGTGACATTAGGCCAAGTATTAAGACGAAAACAAAGCAGGTCATATCCATCATTCGAAGAAGGGGGAGTTTACAAGCTATGACTTAGAAACTTAATGGGAATTAGTACTTTACTCCAGTTCTGCTAGAACCTTTGCAGTGTAGAATGGCTTCATGAATTACAACATAGGGTCATTTCTGAATGAACAACTATTAATCATCATTACATGTCACTTACATAAACATAATTTCAACATGTGTTTAGGAAAATACAATAATGGGATTGCAAGGGTTGATTAAACCTAGCATCAAACTTGTGAAATATTAAAATCATGATACAATAATTTAATGTGTGAACCTCTTGTTAAGCGAGACTAGGGACAACATGCATTTAATAACTCATGGCATAACATAGCAAGGTCGATAAATTGCCTATGAAAAATATAATTGATCAAAACATTGAAGTATATTAATGTAATATGATCAAACCAATAACTCATCTTGCAGATAACCTATCATTCCTTACAATTAAAACAATTAGATAAGGATATTGAAAAATCAATGGTTATGAACTAGATTAATTTCATGATGGTTATGCATGACATTACATTATTATAAGAGATATTGTAACATAGCTTAAAAGGATGGAAAAAATGATAATAGTTATACAATTCATAAAAGTAATTTTTCGGTAGCTACGAAATATGGAAAAGAAGGAATGAAATTTAATGAGCATAAGATAAATTTAGAGATTCAAGCAACAATTCATCACAACTTGCAAATCGGTGAATTAAATTGAGTCAATTGATAACCATAATTAAACAAAAAACTTCAACCAATCGTCGAAACTGAGAGTTATATGAAATCGATGTGTAATAATGAAATCGATAATTGTTGCTTACTAGCTCACCATTAGATGGTTTGAATGTAATCAAATTGAGTGATGTAGATTCCAAGTGTAATATTTCAAGCACAACATCAATTCAATCAAAGATAGCTTCGTGATAATTACTTATTCTAAAGCAGTCCCGAGAATAATAAAATAAAGAATAAGTAAGAAGAGCACTCATTCTATGTAAGAAAACTCATTAAAAGGGGACCATTTATTTGAGTAACAAAGAATGGGTGTTGTTGTGGGGCCAACACAAAGGTAAAGGGAAATTGGATATGTATTTGGTTATGTTCCTAGACCTTTATATTTCTAACCTAATACAGATGGAACTATACTATATGCATGTTTACCCTATCATGGCTAGTGGAGCCTTGTTACTATTTGGATTGGTTATATACCACTTGCAATGCATATTTCATTATAATGGCGATAAAGGTTCTCCCCAAACGTTGCAAAAGGTGGTGAGGTGAATGTGAATACATGCGTTAAATATTTGGTTGCATGATTGGTAAGGGGTAATTTGGCACCATGAAATAATTATGGTATGATTTTATCATTTATGAGCTACCAGTCCCTATCAATGTTGTAAAAGGTGGTTTTTGTAATTGGGTGACATGTATTATATAATTAGCATGAACAAATTATTTTGATTGGTTGATGACTATTGTGCTATGGAAAATGTGATGGACATGGCTTGATCACTTAACTATGCATTGAATAATCAAGTATACAAGATGTTAATGCAAATCTTCTTGAGTTTTTACCTAGTTTAGGTATTTGTTTTACCATTATTTTGAGTTTTTTATATCCCACAACTTGTGATTTGCGTTTGGAGGATTACTAACCATTTTTTTGCTACTCAAAAAAGGTTTTGAAGGCATTGAAAGGTATGTAGGTTGAGTGTAAACTCTATATCAAATAATGAATTTGCATGATATTTTATTTTGGCTTTGCTTGACTTTCATCGTGCTTGCATTATTACCGTTTTCTATTTCCTCAAATAACAGTTGCTTGAGAATTCGACAGTTTGGTTTTGAATTTGAAAGATTTTCCAAAATTTAAATGGTGGTTAATGTCTATATAAAAAAAACCCAGTCACGATCATTGTTTGGATTCAGAAAGTATTATTGTTTGAGTTACTAATTTGGGAATGGGTCTATAGTTTCGTATTAGACCCTACATTGTTCTTACTGTTCATCTCCCTTCAATATACATTGCTACTTTGACAATCTCAATTCGAAGGATGAAGCTTGAGAGGACTCAGAATTATGAAAATAGTTTTTGTTCTTGAGTTGGTTTGATTGTTTTGGTTGGGGTTGAAGACACTAGTTAAAAATTCAGTTAGTTCTCAACTAATATATCCCACTCATATTTGAGCTCATTGTTTATTTTAAAGTTCGAGGTTCAAACCCTTAACCATACATTGCAAATCCTTTTACATTTGGTAGGGTTTTGTTTACAAGCAATTTAATTGTCAATTAGGCTTTGGTGCCATTTCGAAGACCCTAATTGTGTACCCAATCACTCATATTGATGGTCATCGCCAATTTGAATAAGATCAATGATATAAGGAGGTTTTGAACTTAAATTATCTTTTGTGGTTACGAGTGTTGCATGACATTTTGGCCATAATGACGACCTCAAACAAAACCTATGATTTACACCAAAATGGAGTACAAAGAAAAACTTGGATTTTCCTTTAAATCCCATGCATACAATTGAAATATCATGGTTTTATTTGGATTCAAGGGTTGATTAATATTAATATGGAAGACTTCACATAACATTTCAGGTGTGGGAATTTTTGCAACCATTTGTTTGCTGCTTTTGGCCTTTTTATTTTATTTAAGGAAGCTACATGGTTGGCGAATGATTATCCCTTGAACATAGCATGGAATGTTCGAATATTTCAGACATGCATTGAACTGTTTATTAGGGTTCGATGAGAGCCTCAAGTGTTTGTCTCCTCTCCTCGCTAGTTGAAATGATATTATTAGTTATGGAATGTACAATGGCTAGCTGATATATTTTTGTGATAGTGTATTTAAAAAAATGGAATTCGTGCTACAGTAAAATAATTTAATCTGTTTGCATGGTAAAGCTTAATGTTGTATGCTTCTTTTTTGAAGACTGGCCATGCTTCTGAGACTCATCCCACCTAAAAGAGTTTTGAAAGTGATCATTTGGAGTAATTAATACATTCAATTTTCTACGGGAATTGGCAATTCTCATGCATCAGTTATCCAATGATTTTTTAGTTTTATCCATGAGTTTGAGATGAGATAAATGTTATGTAGAAGTTTTGAATCTCATACTGGTTATTATGCATGCCATTTTTTGACTATTTGTAACTCATATTTTATTTGTAATTGTTTTATATGACAAGTTTGTGGAGTTTTATAGACCGTATCTTGAAATTTTGGATGTGAAGATTACAAAGACTGCTTTCATGTTTATTTAAATGGTATTTGATCAAAAGTTATAGCAAAATCCAACTACAAGTGCCGTACTTGAAATTTTTGTTGTTGTTGCATTTTTAGTATTGTTAAAAGAACTGATTTGATGATTGTATGTGTAGTTGGTATATGAGTTCAAGATCAATTGCATTGGGCATACATAATACTGGTTACCTACTACATCCTCATAATTAGAAATGATATTGTGGCATGGTATTCAATAATACTTCATTGATTAATGTGTATTTAGATATGGAATATAGATTTGTTTTGTTTGAGTAAAGTGGAAATGAGCATTCTATCACCATATTGATGATGATGACATAAGGAAAACAATAATGCTATTCACATTAGTGATGCTCTGCTATGTTATGAAGACATCCATAATTGTTTTTTGGTAATTGAAACTTCAGTTGATGAATAGAATGAAATTGACTTTGGAGATGAACAAGCTCATTAATTATCATTAAATAAATTTATGCAGAGACTATTGGATGACTGTGTGGGAATGTTAAAATTGTGATTGAGATTCTCTTGGTTGAATCTGACAATGTTTGATTATCATGTTGAATAGAAATTGGTTGGAATGATGGAATGTTGTTTCAATAATTGAAGCTATTGGATATTTTGAACATGTGGGCTGGTGCAAGCTAATGCTGGTCACTTATGACGCGTTCGTTGCAATGGACTTCTAGAAAAACAGAAATCTGAACGTCAAAAAATAATATTAGAGGTACCTACACAACTTTTTGGAATATGGCGTAAGTATATGAAACATGGACAATCAGATTACCATCCAGAATATATAACTTTTATTTATGGAAACTAAGTATAAATGCCAAAAAACAAGGTTCTTCTAAGGTTGGTATGTTATTTTTTTCCCAAAAAATAATGAATATGTTTGCGTTGGTCCACGCGTTTGGTATGCAAATGGTGGAATTTTGTGAAAAAAATTATATAGAGTTTTAGATAACAGGTGTGTCTAGTGCAGAGTTATTTTTTCATATTTATTTATGTTATATTTTTTTAAAAAAATTAAGGAAGTCAGTGACGCCCTAAAATGACAAGGTCGAGCGTTGGTCCACGACATCTTGGTCTTAACATAGTCAATGAACGATACTTTTTTTTAGGAAGTAGGTCTTTGTGTCTTCTTGTGCAGGTTCTTTTCCGTTTTCTAAATAGGTGAGCCAATCAAAAGTTATAGCCGAAACAAATAGCCTACCTTTTGTGTTAGATTGACGTTAGTCCATTTAAAATTAAATAAAAAATAGAAAATGATAATATATTTAAATAAAAATTATATATTCAGAATCTACAGACAGAGTTACACAAGTGTGTGAATTTTCGTTAGTAGTGGGCAAGCGTGGCATATGCAAAATCATGTAGGAAATAGGAGAAGTGGTACAAAACATGTTTTCTGTCATAAGACAGTCCAAACCACTTGGTTTGGAAACCCAAACCTAAAACCAAAGCAGCTAAGTCATCCACCACGTAGGTTGGAAAAAGGGTGCCACCCAAAATTCAAAATTTAAAGCAGCACGTACGCGTGACAAACACACATGCGTGTAATTTAAAAAGTAACGCGTACGCACTAAAAGCACGATCGCGCTTCTGAGTGTGTACGCGTTAAACACGTGTGCACGCATCTATTTAGTATTTGATACTTTGTTTTGATTTCATTTTCAAGCTTCTCAACCCCCCCTCTCCCTAATTATAACAATGATGATGATGATGATGATGACGACAGCGATGACGACGACGACGACGACGATGATGATGACCATGGCAATGATGATGAACAATGATGATGATGATGATGATGATTATGATGAGAATGATGACGATGATGATGATGAGGATGATGACTACGATGATGATGATGAGGATGATGATGATGATGATGATGAGGATGACGATGACGATGACGATGAACAATGATGATGATGATGATGATGATGAGGATGAGGATGATGATGATGATGATGATGGCGACGATGATGATGATGATCACGATGACTATGACTATGTCTATGATGACGATGATTATGATGATGATGATGATCACGATGACTATGACTATGACTATGATGATGATGATTACGATGATGATGATGATGATGATGATGATGATGATTACGATGATGAGGATGATGATGACTATGATGATGATGATGAGGATGATGATGACTATGATGATGATGATGATGATGATGACGACGATGATGATGACGATGATGAGGACGATGATGATGACGATGATGGCGACGACGACGATGACGACGATGATGACCATGACGATGATGATGAACAATGATGATGATGTTGATAATGATGATGAGGATGATGGCAACGATGATGACTATGATGATGATGATGATGATGATTATTATGATGATGACGATGATGATGAACAATGATAGTGATGATGATGACGACGACGATGATGATGATGAGGATAATGATGATGATGATACTGATGACGACGACGACGACGACGACGATGATGACTATGATGATGATGATGAAGATGATGATGATGATGATGATGAGTATGATGATGATGAGGATGATGAGGATAATGATGATGATGATGATGATGATGATGATGATTACGATGATGAGGATGATGATGACTATGGTGATGATGATGATGATGATGATGACCAATGAAGTTGATGATGATGATGATGAGGATGATGATGATGAGGATGATGATGATGGTGACGATGAGGATGATGATGATGATGATGATGATGATGATGATGATGATGATGATGATGTCAAGGACAATGATGATGATGATGACGGCGACGACGATGATGATGATGACCATGACGATGATGATGAACAATGATGATGACGACAATGACAATGATCAGGATGATGACTATGATGATGATGATGATGAGAATGATGATGATGATGATGATGATGACGATGACAATGATGATGAACAATGATGGTGATGATGATGATGATGATGATGATGATGATGATGATGATGATGATGATGATGACGATGCCGATGATGATGATGATGATGATCACGATGACTATGACTATGATGACAATGATTTTGATGATGATGATGATGATTACGATGATGAGGATGACGACGACGACGACGACGATGATCATTACAATGATGAGGATGATGATTATGATGACCATGACGATGATTGTAGCAGGGATTTCTCCCTTTCTACAGGGCAAGAATGGCTACCTTTTGTCTATAGGACGAAAGGATAGGTTCCTGGTGGTAAATGAAAATAAAAACGAAACTAAAAGAAAGCAAAGGACATAAAAGAAATGGAATGGCTGGAAACCCCTCTAAAACACTGTTAGGGTTTAGCTCCAACAACCTGCAAACAAATGTTAGAACCAAAATACCTGCAAAAAAATGTTAGAAACAAACCTGCAAATAAACCATGGATTAGAAAACAAATAAAATACTAAAGCAAATACATAAAATAATACTGGCATACCTTCTCTTGATGGAATGGGCCACCATGCCCTAGCTTGGAGAAGCACCTCTCTTGGATGGGGGAGCTATGGCTCAATGGAGGATGGAGGAGAGGGAGTGTGGGTGGCTTGAGAGACAAAGGGTCTCAAGGCATCCACTCGGGCAACATAATAGTATGCAAGGGAGAAGTGTTTTGAGAGTGCCCCCCACCCCTCTATTTATAGCTTTTTTGGGACTTTTTAGGGTTTTAAGCCCTTGGTTGGGGCTTTTAGCCCCTTTCGCCCTATATTTAGATCCTTTTGGGGTTTTTAGCTCCTTTGAGGGGTTTTAGCCCCTTTTTGGAGGCTTTTTCCCCTAGGAGAACTATATAGGCTCCTTTTTTGGGGTTTTTAAGCCCTTTTGCTCATTCTTAAGCCTTTTTGAGGGTGTGGGGTTACAATGGGGTGAAATGAGGGTCGTGCATGGGTGTCCTTGGGTGGTGTAGGCCATGTAGAGCTGAGTGAGGGATTTTTTGGGTTAACAGATCTTCCCTTGATGTGTGAGGGCAAGAGCTCATCGTATGGCTGACGGACATCATAGGATTTTCTGTGGAGAGGTGGTGCTTCCTAGGCTAGGGCATGGTGGATTTTGGTTTTTGTATTAATGTGGTTCCCATCAACGGGTGAGATACAAATAATGTGTGACATGTATATGGACAAGGTGGGAATCCCCATACTCGTAACAATGTCAAAAGAATAATGTGATATATGCTCTATAATACAAGAGCCGATCATATACAACTGATGATACATAGCGGTGGCCTCAATTAGAGGCTGAATACAATACTGATATGAAGAACTGCTACATTGGACCTGTGGCATTTTCATGGAATGCTATATCTTCATGACTGATAGCTTGCTAGATCTGGAACGATACATAATTGTATGGACTCACTAATGGAGAGTCAAAGTCTCTATGGTACAAGTATGCTGCATCAATCATAAATCTATATAGAAGCACTGCTGGGGCTCCTGAACACTGTCTCCAACGCAACCTGAAAATCATAAGGGACATAACCTATTTAGGTCCCTCGAATAGACTCATCAATGTGCTAGAGTTAGGTGACATCCAAGGTCTTCGATCAAATACTGCACGGACCAATACCCTATACGAATCTCAATGGTGCGATGATGTAGTTGGAGTTGAGCACGTGAGAAACAACCATCCCGAGAGGCACTAAGGACTCCTCTCAAGTGGTCCAAGGAACTCATTAATGAGGTTAATGAAACCAAGATATAGGGACCTCTGGGTCTATCCTCTGGAATATGTGTGTTGTTGTCGATAGAGGGAGACCTGCCCCAGGTCAAGGTGATGGTGTTTCCTTGACTAGAAGCACGAGGGAGATAACCAAAAGATGTGAGACAATTTGCGGACTGACCCACTGCATGGGGGGGGGGGGATGGAAAGAGTTGAATAGGGGCAAGGGAATGAGCGTAGTAGCCTCAAAATTCCTTTGTTCAGATATGACGGCAGGGTGGACCAGGCAGCGAATGAAACTGACTCATGGGAATGGGATCATAGCTGTAATACCGGGAATGTCACTGCAGATGGGAAATACTTGGGGGAGGTAGACACTTTTGATATTGATGGGATCCAAGGAAGACACATTGCAGAGTACTCTGAACAAAGGCGACCCAAAGTGGGAATGCTGCCAAACTAATATCTATGGGGTGGTGTCTAGAGACACCATTGTGGTACGATCTCGTGGATTTTTGGTGAGCCCGAGAAAGTAAATGCTCGATGGTGGTTTCAATTTTAGAGAGTATGAAAGCACGAAGAAGACTCTAGTGGGGGCTCTTTTTCGTTGGTAGTCTCCTGTGCCCGAAAAAGGATAAAAGTATACATAGGAGAGCTCGCCCATCCTGAAGGGCATGAGAGACTTCTTTACTGTTGGTAGTCCAATCAAGCCGGAAAAGGTTAAACCTATACTGATTGGATGGTCATTCATATACTTTTACGAGCATGAACGAAACCAAGTTTGCTCGGTAATCTTTTCTTGATGAGAAGGCTGGAAAAGAGCTTAACGAAAACCCATGGTGAGCTTTTCCGTAAAGTGTGGCCCCTCTGCCTGAGAAAGCATAAAAGTATGTAGAGGGGAACGGTCTTGGCTTGAATACGCCAAGGTTGTCCTTTTCATTTGATGGTCTACATAATCCGTAAAAGGAGATAAACGAGACGATGTAGACGCCTTTTCCTATACTTTAACGAGCGGGAAAGGAAGCAGCTGTGCTCGACGATCTTTTCATTCTTTTAGGAGTCAGAAAAGAGCTTAAAAGAAACTCTAGTATGGTCAACTGATTGCGGTGGCACAGGCGGTGCCCCATGTCGAGACGGTGGAGAGTGGTCAAAAGGTCATTCGTGCAGTATGGACGAAGCAGGTGGCTCTCAAACATACCAATACATGCACGGGATAGATCGCGACAGAGGCCCGCGAGTCGGTGCGGCAGAGGCACACAAACCAAGGTGGCTCTCGGACAGAGGTCAAGAGAGCTATGTGTGAGTTGTGGTGGATGGAATTGACTACATGTGATGTGAGTGCAAGTCCGGGGGCAATTATACACCAAATATATGCAAGAGAAATAATTAGTCTTCTAGACAATGGTCCAGGGATCTGCATAAGGTGCGGTGGATGGATTAGACGGCTATATGTTACAAAAATAAAAATGATGTTCCTTAACAGGTGGTGGCCTGAAAATCCGCATGAGTGGCGGTGGGAAAGTGTGATGCAAGTATAAGTCTGCAGACACTTGCATCACCATGATGTGGCTCGTAAATTGAGGTAACTTTTGGGAAGCGGTCCCAAAATTTGTTTGTTAAACATGAGACAATGGTATCATAAGGAGATAGAGGACGAAATTTTGAAACCAGTGGTGTGAACGACGTCTCAAACGGACTTCGTATGGTCCTGTTATGTCGAACAAGAGAAATTAGGTCAAATGGGGCCTACATAAGGGTGGGGACCACTTTGTGAAGTGTCATTGTCACTGTTCACTGTGGAGTTGGAGAGGTGGGCCCTAGATTTTCATTTGCTGATTTCTCCTATTCCGACCGACGGTTTCGAGTTCTGCGACTTGCAGGTAAGAGCTCTCACCAAATCTCTTCTTTTTGGTGGTTTACATTCTGCATTTGGTCACCCAGAGGTCCTCCATGAGCCTGTTGGGGTTTCATGGAGCCAAGTTGCACCTTTCGAGGGAAAAATAGTGACCTAGTCACACCTGTGGGGCATTTTTGAGTGACTTGGTCGTTCATTTTTCCCAAACAGGTGCGACTTGGCCTCTAGGTGACATTTTTTTTTGATGAGAGCAGTGGTTGACATCTGTGTTTTTCTTGTGCAGAATGGCTAAGATTAAGTGGTGGGAGAGAGACTGTAAATACCTCCAAGAGGCGTCATTGTGGGACAGGAATGTGCGTGATACACTGGCCCATTGTGGTTTACTGAAGTTCATGAGGATACCCCTCATGAAGAGCTTGCGTTTGTTGCTGCAAACGCTGGTGAGATTTTGGGATATTGAGGAGGAGGCCTTCCTTTTCCAGGGCCAGCGTATTGAGCTCATGCTGGCGGATGTGTACTTCCTGACTGGGCTCCCTATGTTGGGAGTTGTTGGTGACTTGGCACCTGTGCTGTCTCGGGGGGAGACATTGGAGGAGCTGTGTGATAGGAAATGTTACACTACTACATATGTTCATGGCTCCCACATCTTGATGTGTGATATTGAGGACTTGTTGACACAGGCGGTGGTGACATTACTGTTGTGTATCTTGGGTTCCACGGGGAGCCACAAGATATCTGGAGGGCAGCTTCAATTGGTAGAGCGTGCTATGGGGGGCACGTACTATGGGTGGGCCCAGATGTATCTTTAAGCTGTTCGGTGTCAGTTGAACGATGCGAAGGCATCTGGGGCAGGATTTTGCTTTGGATCCTTTCTATGTGCTTTCTTTTTCAAGAAAGTACCTACTTTCCATCCGCACTAGGCTGTGCGGGAGAGTGGTCCACGGGAGCTGCGGATGCATAGGGGGTGCTAGATGATGGTACATGAGGGTGGCGGTAGATTGGGCCGCTTCTTCACTGAGGAGCTATTGGAGCAGTGGCGTTAGCTTCCAGTGGTCATTGAGGAGCACCCATATGTGGGTATGAACTATCATGGGGACCCTGAGATGCCCTGACCTGCAGGGTAGGAATAGGGAACAGCTGGTATGTATGTGTGATGTTTTTATGTTCATCTTTACACATAGTGTAGTTGAGTTGGTTGATAGTTGTATGGTTATCTGTGTAGACTAATGGTGTCCTTTTGTGTATGAAGATATTGGTCCTCGCCCGCCGCCCAGATATCAGAGGCTAGTGGTTGTTATGGCACCAGCGGTAGTTCCTGTGGGGAACCCTCGGAGGCGACGACGGGAGTTGGATGGAATCATGCCACATTTGGAGCGGTTTGTTGCTGGGGTCTCTGATGATGGTTGGCAGCATTTGAGCAATGATGTGATTGCTTCCATTCATAGTTTTCCTCCAGAGTGGACCGCTGTGACGAGGAGGATGGCCGTGGCCTGTGATTACTTTTGTCGAGTGACGAGAGGCGATCTTCCTGCAGAGGATGATTCTTCTGAGGAAGATGATGATACTGAGCCAGATGATGAGTCTGAGTCAGATTAGCAGCCTAGTGGGGCTGCCCCTAGTGCATTGGTGCACTTAGGAGTTTTTGCATCGCTATGTATATTCCATTGAGCAAGCATGTGTGGCTTTTCATTTTGTACTGGACTTATTTTGGACATGCGACTTATCTCTCTATCTATATATGTTTTTGACGCACGTGAATGCGCTTTTATGGTTTTATATGTGAGTCTTTTTATGATGATTTGAAATGAAAATGCCTAGATGATGTACTGTTACACTTGTGTGTGTATTTTTGAATATGATTATGCATGATGTTATGGTTTTATGTTTCCTATATGCGGTTATGAATGTGCCAGTTTAGAATGTCATTAGCCATTTGATCTGCTACATTATTGAGGTTTCTGGGAACATGTGTGAACATAATGGACTCAAATGTTCTAACCATCTGTTTAGTGCGCCGAAATTTTCTAAAGAGGCAGGGATCACGTACCCGATAGTAGTTGTTCAATTGGGAAACAAGTAGTTGGGAATCTAAGAAGACATCGAGGTGGTGAATGCCTAACTGGAGAGCGGTGGCCAAGAGGCCATTGACACCATCATACTTAGCCTGGTTGTTGGTCACACTACCCACACATATTCCGTCGATATGGATCAACTCGTGCGATGGGGAGTAGATGAACCATGCAACCGAAGCGAGGTTCGGAGACCATCTACTTGCTCCATCATCAAATCCCATATACCGGTCTGAGCTAGGATCCATCTGGAGCAATAAGGGGAAAGGATACATAAGCCTCACTTTTGAAAAATGTGTAAAACAAAAAAGGAAAAGACTATAATACAAGTTGTACTGTCGTCACTCAAAGGGGTGACGATAGAGGGAAAGTCGTTTGGACTTTCAGGGGATCAGCGGCCATTCCTTTGTGTGACATGATGAACCCTAGGAGACGGCCCGTTGGGACATGAAAAACACACTTGAAAGGGTTCAAGTGGATTTTGTACTTGCGACATTGTATGAAGACTTGCTGTAAGTCATCCATGTGCTGTGCTTACTTCTGTGACCGTGCGATGAGGTTGTCAAGACAAACTGACATGATGTGAATGAGGTCATGGAAACAGTGTGTCATGGCGCACTGGAAGGTGGCTCCAGCATTTTTCAGGCCAAATGGCATGAATCAATATGCGAATGTGCCACATGGGGTTGTGAATGCAGTCTTGTAATGGTATTCTTTCTGAATCTGAATTTGGTTATATCCAGAAAATCCGTCCATGAAGGAAAAGGCCTCATGTCCGGCGCATGCATCGATAATATGATCGATGAAGGGTGTTGGGAAGTTTCTTTGGGACATGCCCCATTGAGATTATGAAATTCTGTGCAAATGCGAATGGTACCCTATTTTTTATTCATAGGAACATGATTAGAAACCTAAGTGGTGTAGGCAATGGTGTAAATGAAGCTGAGTGTGCGCAATTTATCTATCTCGGCTTTGATTGCGGCCACTTTGGAAGGATGGATGGGCAGTTGATTTTGGCGTACGGGGGCCACATTGGGCCATCTGTTGATGTGGTGTTCCATGATGGATGGATCCAACCCAAGAATTTCAGTGTAAGACCAGGCAAAGATGTCACAGAATTCTTAGAAGAGAGATTTATAGGCAATGATTTCTTCCGGGGAGTAGGATGCCCCCAGCATGATTTCTTCAACAACCTCGAGATTGGTTGAGATGTTGATTTTGATGGTTGGAGAGATGTTGGCCATGTTCCCTTCTTCGAAGGTGTCTGGTGTTGGAATGGGGTTTTTGAACTAGTCGAATTTCCCATGAATGAAATCCTTGGTTTCCACAGAAAACTGGTCTGACTACCACACAAGATCTTCGGGGAGGAAGAAGAAGCGATGGTGCATGTCATCCCATGGGTATTCCGGGGTGGTTAGGGCTTCAAGTATCTCCTCATCATTGTGGAAGCAATAAAGAGACATGTCTGATGGACCGTCATTGGAGGTGGAGATGAGTGGGTTGGTAGAACTGGACATCATGTAAATGTACATGATGTCTGAGGAAGGAGGTGGGGTGTGAAATTCTTCGATCAAGGTGATCTCAGATTAAAGGGAATGTTGACGGAGGTCGGCTAAAGCCATTCGGAACTCGGGCAAGTCTTGATAGTGGTGATAATAGTGTCCATACAAAGCACAGAGGGCGCAAGCATGGTTTGTTCTCAGTGACTTGTTTCTTACTGTTGGCACGCTTGGAAGCTCAACCACGAGGAGGTTTTCGTTTGTATCCATGGCGTCCAAATGCGCATGGATTATAGGAATCTCAGGGCAGTTCTGAGTTGTATGGCCCTATTCTTCGCAAACGGCGCATGACAGGGTCTGTCGAGGTTCTGCGGTGGCTTTCACATTCTTTCCCCTAGCCCTTTTTGGGTGGGGCGATGCGGGTGCGGGTGCAGTGGTTGGTTTTTGTGGGCCAGGTGGAGGATGAGACTCTACTGCAATGGGTTGCATGAGGGTTAAGACTACTTGGGGAATTGATGGTTGAGCTGGTGGATCAAGATACCACATGGGAATTCCCAATGTAAAGTTGGGTAGGTTTAGGGTGGCCATTACTGGCTTGCTCATGACACCAGGCAGGGGAAAAAGGAAGGGAATTGTATGGACTGGAGAGGATCCCAGATAACTCCTTAATGGTTGTATGTGGGGTGAGGTTGTGGTTGTGGCTGCACATAATGCTGTGGCTGCGGATGGTGTTGCGGCTGCTGTTGATGTTGCGGCTGTGGACGATGTTGTGGTTGCGGTTGGGGCTGCAGCTGGGGTTGTTGTTTGGGTGCAGTGGTGTTGGATGAGAGCATGCACAAGTCCGTAGTATTGTTTGGTGTCAGTGGTGTTGACACTAAGGGGAAAGGAGCCGCCATGGTGGTATCGGCAAAAACCTAGGGCCTACATTCAAAAATGGGAAGGCTGGTATGTTGTCAACCATTATGTTGACCATAGGGATAACATTGGAGTGTGTGGTCATCCCTTGTGGATCAATGGCGTTGATCGTAGGGATAATGTTGGTGCGTGCTGTTAGCCCTTGCGGATCATGATAAGTCAGTTGGTCAACCATCACGATTTTCCCTTCCTGGGGGAACATCATGAGATGGAAGACAGTTGATGTGACAACTCTCATGGCATACATATAACTTATTTCGAGGAGAAGGTTATAGTCCAATTGAGCGTTGACAACCTCTATGTCAATCAGAACTGTCTTCCTAGCTAATGTGATGGGCATGTGGGGGAGGATTCCTTGGGATTTAGTGGGATGGCCACCATTAGCCCACAGAGTTGTGGAGGATGGTTGCAGAATTGGGGATCCAAGTTTCTTCCAGACTAGGGTAGACATAATGCATGTAGATGCCCCCTCATCCACTATGCACCAGTGCACAACCAAATTCTGGATAGACATCGGGATCTGAAAGGCAATGGTTGATGGCATGCACGATTCTCCATTCTCTGTGTCGAATGTGATCAACTTGAAGTCAGAGGGGTCTATGGCCCCAAAGGCGGCTAGTAAGGCTTTCTGCTGCGTTGGGCATGTTTTGAGTACCTCAAGAGCGGACATGGCGGTTGGTGTTTGGGCCAAATCATCCATGATTCTATAGTTGACAACAGCTCTAGTTGTGGCATTATTGGCAACCCGACATATGGGGGGGCACGGGAATGGGGGTAACTGAAGAGGTGCATTGACTATTTTAGACGTAGATGCTGCTGATGTGTCAGTGGGTTCAGTGTTGGTTCTGTACTGATTTCGTCTGCTTTGTAGATTGACCTCTTCAGTTGTCATAGTTAGCAGGTGGTGGACACTTATTTCTGCCGTTGGAGGTGCCCCCAGAGTGTTGGGATTGGGTTGGGGAGGGGGTGCGGTTGCTACCAATCCTTGGACTGGTAATGGGTTTTGGAGCACCATAGGAGGAGGTCCTTGTGGTGCCGGGTTGGGTTGGGATTGGTTCGTTGTATTGGTGGCATGTTGAACCTTATTCCTAATGGATTTCTTAGCGCGACCCATGAAGGGACACTTGAATGTGTAGTGCCCGTAGACCTCACAGAGTGTGCATGGTTGGTTTGTATGAAACGAGGCGTTGCATCTCGGTGCATTTGGTCGTGGAGGATTTTGGGCTGGCCAGTTTGCTACGACATTATTGGGAGGGTTTGGTTGTGGACCGCCTCCCTGCGGTTGGTTGTTGCCTTGGTTCTGGGGTCGGTTATTCCTAGCTTTCCCTTGTTGATTATTGGGGGCTAGCTAGTTGGGACGGTTTTGTTGTGCAAACACCTGTCCCAATGGAGCAGGTGGAGCAGGGGCGAGGGCTTGAACTGCTTGCACTGGTGGTGCATAATAGATTTGGGTGGGTGGTGGTGCCACAAATGTGGGCATTTTCCTTGCATATTGCTGTGTTGGCCAAGCCAAGGCCTGAGCCTGCTGCGGTGGTGCAGGTTGTGTGTAAGAAGTTGTGGCTCCGTACTGGGACATCATTCTTGCATAGTCCAGAGTTTGGTTTTAGTAGGCAACACTAGCAGTGTTGCTTGGTTGTGGTGGTACTGTAGGTGGTGTTGGACGATGTTGTGGTTGGTGAGAGACCAAGCCTATGATGCCATCTATAGCATGGGATGCCCCCGGTGCATCCCGGTAGGAGGTACCCGCATGGGGAGCGTCTGGAATGACAGTGTAAAGGTACCCAGACTGTGCATAAATCAGATCAAACTGCTAGGATTTCAAGATGGCCTCCTCTTCGGATTGGGGACGTTTGGATGCGACGTCCTTTGCTATAGGTGGGAGCAAGGTTTTGAGGAACCAATCTAGGAAGATCCTGTCATCAAGTTGGATCTTACACAAACTACGACGTTGCCGCCACTCATGGATGTGGTCGGTTATGTGGGTCACAGTGTTTTGGTGGCAAGATAATAAGATCTCCACCCCTTCGTCATATCTTATGGGGAGTTGGAAATATTGTAGGAACATGAAAGCCAGGGAGTTGAAATTTGGGTACTTGGCTTGTGGTAGCTCAATGTACCATTTGGCTGCGGCACCTGTGAGGGTGCGTTGGAATAGCCTTAGCCTGATTGAATCATCTACGATGTTGTTTGATGAGCACCATAGATGAAACATCATGATGTGGTTTTGGGGGCACTCCCCTGCCTTCCCTTCAAACTTGGGAATATCTGAGGGCAGTTTGGTTGGCATGGGAGGCCAAAAAGTTTGATGGTGGATGGGGTCATTTGTTAACCGAGCCAAATCAAGCAGGTTGAGACGTGCCATGAACGACAGGTTTGACCCCAGGTTGATGTGAGATGGGGTAGCCATGGTGTTGGGGTTTGCAGGTGCATAATGTATCTGCATTGCTGGGGGTACTTGTGGCACCATCGTGGATGGGCCAGTGCCCCCAAGTGTGGTGGTAGGGAAAGTGTGGGTGGAAGGGCCACTGCCCCCATGTATGACAGGAGGGTCAGTGTAGGTGGAGGGGCCACTGCCCCCATGTGTTGCAGGTGGGATAGCTTGAGTGGTCACTATGGGTGGTGGCAAATGACTGATGATGGTTTGCATGACCGTGATGGGGCCACCTGCAGGGTTGTTAGTGATAGTTTGTGGTGTGGACATGGGTCCACTAGCTATGGCGATGCCGGAAAATGGATCTGGGTTTGCACCAGCCATGGGGCTTGATGGTGCAGTGTGTAGGTCTGGTTCAGATTGATATGGGTTTGAATCTAAATCAGAGGCTGTGTGGCCTTCTGATGGTGTTGGAGGTCAACGAGAATGGTCTTGACGATGTTGGTTCAATGACCTGAATTGTGGTGGTTCGCCTCTTAGGCGTGAGGAAGAGCATGAGGGATCAATTGTGTTAAATTTGTGTATCAAATTGGTGGAAATGATTTTTTGGACCCCGATTTCAATGGCTTCCTATTGGATGAAGGTGGTCACTCGGCCACCAAGACTGCCAGAAGACAACGCTTGGATTTTTCCTCACGGGCGTTCTACTCAATCGGTGGGGGTCATTGCCCATTTTGCTTGGCGATTCCTCTGAGTGACCAGCTACTTTGGGGTTCCCGTGGTACTCCTCACAATGAGTTTCTGGGCTGAGCCCAAGTACTTCCCATGGTTAAGGCAGTCAGGGACTTATGTCCTCAAAGACTACAGATTTTTGACTTAGTGTAAATTTATAAATTTTAGTGGCTCTCTCAGCGTCATGAATTGAGTTGGGTTGATTTACATGGTATGATGTGTATGTCTTCTTATTTTTATGTTATCTGGTGGCTGCAAATGGTTTATGAATATTCTGTAGAGTTCATATCATTGTGGATGAAAGCAGTAAATCGAAATCATAAATGTTTTAGACATATACCATTTTTATCCTGAATTGTGATAGCCTGACTAGGTGACTACCTTACACCTATATTCTTCTTCAACCAGGAGAAGGTGTTGGGATCTCAACACAATGGGACTAAGCCCATCCGTAGATCCACAGGTCACCTTCCAAGTCACCCATTTTTTGTGGTTTCGAACAATATTAGGTGAAGTGCCTATTACTATATGAGCTATGCCCTTCGTCTTATCCCAGAATACCCCGAAGGATGATGAATGGGTAGAGGAGGAAGGGTAAGCAAGATTGTTGATTTTAAGTGAGTTTTAGTCAAACTATATTCATTAACCCATTAAAATTTTAATTTACACTTTGTTCTGTACATGAAATTGACATTAACATAAAAAGAAATAGGAATGAAACAATTCGGATGGATAGAGGCAGCTGAGCTGCATTGACAGTCCTTAATTATTAAAAACCCAATTCTGAGTGACAGATCGCACATTTCGGGTCAAATGTGGTGAGGGGGTCACCAAATTTTTCCAAAAACAGGCAAGGGGGTCGCTCAGATTTTGCAGATAGAAGTGGGCTATCTTTTGGAAGGGGGTCACACCTTTCAGGGGTAAAAGGGTGACCTGGTCGCACTTGTGAGGCCCAAATGAGGGACCTGGTCCCCTGTTTGGGCTCGATAAGTGTGACCTGCTCCGGAAGGTGAGATTTTTTGACCCTGAGTTAGATCCGGCTGACAGTAACATGTACTGTGGCCAAATGGACTTGGATTTGCCTTGTGGAGGCTCGGCAATAACAAAAAATGTAAATAAACAAGATTTTAAACTAGATTTAACAGAAAATTTGACCTAGGGAAAAAAACTAAACCAAAACTTGAAATTTTGAAAAACAGACCCAGGGATCCTATGGGATCGACCTGGTATGGTCGCCAGTTCTGTAGCAGGGATTTCTCCCTTGTTACAGGGCAGGAATGGATACCTTCCGTCTATAGGATAGAAGGATAGGTTCCTGGTGGTAAATGCAAATAAAAATGGAACTAAAAGAAAGCAAAGGACAGAAAAGAAATGGAATGGATGGAAACCCCTTTGCAAACACTGTTAGGGTTTAGCTCTAGCAACCTGCAAACAAATGTTAGAACCAAAATACCTACAAAAACATGTTAGAAACAAACCTGTAAATAAACCATGGATTAGAAAACAAATAAAATACTAAAGTAAATACAAAAAATAACACTGGTATACCTTCTCTTGATGGAATGGGCCACCATGCCCTAGCTTGGAGAAGCACCTCTCTTGGATGGGGAAGCTATGGCTCAATGGAGGATGGAGGAGAGGGAGTGTGGGTGGCTTGAGAGACAAAGGGTCTTAAGGCATCCACTTGGGCATCATAATGATATGCAAGGGAGAAGTGTTTTGAGAGTGACCCCCACCACTCTATATATAGCTTTTTTGGGGCTTTTTAGGGTTTTAAGCCCCTGGTTGGGGCTTTAGCCCCTTTTTTGGGATTTTAGCCCCTTTCGCCCTATCTTTAGCTCCTTTTGGGGTTTTTAGCTCCTTTGAGGGGTTTTAGCCCCTTTTTGGAGGCTTTAGCTCCTTTTGGGGTTTTTAGCTCCTTTGAGGGGTTTTAGCCCCTTTTTGGAGGCTTTAGCCCCTTTTTGGAGGCTTTAGCCCCTAAGAGAACTATTTAGGCTCTTTTTTTGGGGTTTTTAAGCCCTTTTGCTCATTCTAAATCCTTTTTGAGGGTGTGAGGGTCCAATGGGGTGAAATGAGGGTTGTGCATGGGTGTCCTTGGGTGGTGTAGGCCATGTAGAGCTGAGTGAGGGATTTTTCGGGTTAAAAATGATGATGAACAATGATCATGATGAGGATGATGACGATGATGATGATGAGGATGAGGATGACAATGACGATGATGATGAACGATGATGACAAACGATAATGATGATGATGATGATGACGATGACGATGACAATGATGATGATGACAACAATGATGACGACGACGATGATGATGTTGATTATGATGACCATGACGATGATGACCATGATGACGATGATGAACAATGATGAAGATGATGATGATGATGATGATGAGAATGATGAGGACAATGATGATGAGGATGATGACTATGATGATAATGATGAGGATGATGATGATGACGACGATGATGATGTGAACAATGATGATGATGATGACGACGACGACGACGACAACGACGGCGGCGACGACGATGGCGGCGACGACGATGACGATGACGATGATCACGATGACTATGACTATGATGATGATGATTGTGATGATGATGATGATGATGATGATTATGATGACGAGGATGATGATGACGATGACGATGAAGTTGACGACGATGACGATGATGATGAGGATGATGATGACGACGACGATGATGATGATAACGATGATGATGATGACCATGATGATGATGTCCATGATGATGATGATGAACAATGATGATGATGATGATGACGACGATGATGATGATGACGATGATGATGAGAATGATGATGATGACTATGATGATGACCACCCTCTGCCATTTCACTCTCTATCATTAGTTGGTAAATCTTCTGTCTCTGTAGTTCATAAAAACCTACTCATGACACCCATATCCCATTTAAATACCTACAAAGAACTCGTACAAGGGGATCATGTGTTGGTTCAAGGACTTGTTGAAGGCTCATACACATTAGAATGTTCAACAATATCATGATGTCTTACACATTAGAGTGGTTTATCATGGTGATTGCGCCCTATAAGTGGTGTTTGTCGTCTAAGGCCCTAATGATATTGCTCTACTCCCCCACTCTCCATCTCTCTACTCTCTCTCTCTTTCTCTCTCTCTCTCTCTCACACACATAGAAAATGTCAAGCTACCTTGTTTATAGCCTAAGGCCCAAATGATATTTCTCTACCCCCCCTACCACTCTTTATATCTCTCATCAACCTTCCTCGTCTCTCTCTCTCTCTCTCTCTCTCTCTCTCACACACACACACACACACACATAGAACACGTACCCATCCTTTCCCATAATGATCGAACATGTTGTACCTCAAATGACCATGTACAAGGTGAGCAAATCCATTCTATGCTTTTCGGTAGCGATATAAATTTTAGAGGGCTACTGGAACACCATCTATATGTTATTGACCAAGGGCTTGAGGTCACGTGTTATTGTTAATGTTGTTATTTACCATGTGTTATTGACCATGGTCGCCACTATTGCTACTGTCGTGACCATGGTCTCCACTGTCACTACTTTCACGCTAGGTCTTGAGGCCATGTGTTATTGACCATGGTCACCACTAAACCTTTGTTAAACCTTGACACCCATCCCTGGTCAGTGTTGGAGGCCTCCCTTACCCTCCAATAGCCATAGGTAAGGAGCCTAAGACCTCATAATGGTACCCATGGGCCTAAGAATAAATTAGTGGTGAAGACTATATTGTAAAAATACTCGTGCATGTGTGAATACCAAGACATTGTTGAAGAATGCTAGTCATTAAATGGGATAAACATTAGTGAGTTAATGCTGTAAATGTTAGGCATAAATGCGCACATGTGTTTATGCGCGTATGCATAGACACGTGTGCGCACTCCTATACACATGTGCATGCTCCTAGACATGCATGCGCGCACTTGTTGATAGTTAAACAAAATAAATATTTGCTTTCCTGGGTTTGCTATAGATTTTCATGGGTTTTATACCACTGTTCGTGTGTTTTGTGCACCCGAACTTTGCAATTTAACTCACACTAAATCATCAATTGGATACTCTTTGATATATTGGATAGAATATCACTCTTGGAATCTAACAAACATCTTCAGTGGTCTTGGAAGTTACTGGATAGATTCAAACTACAAGTTTTCATTGCAAGAAGAGATTATTTTGAATAGGTATGGTGAATTGTAAATAATTGTTTTCATTCACAAGCTTTGAGATCGTTTCATTGATTTATGTTTTATCATATGCCTACAACAATTTGAGACTCTTATCTCATATCATTTTTGTTTTATGTTTTATCATATCTCTTGAGACTCTTATCTCTTATGTTTTATGAGACTCTTAAGTTTTATGTTTTATGTTTTATCATATGCATAGATGAAGTTATCTCTTGAGATTCTTCAATTTGAAAAAAAACTTTGAAGCAATCATGGGAGAGGGTCCATATTGAATAGTTCACCAAGTTGTCCATATTCTCTATACAAGATGAAGTATGCAATGTAGACCATTAATGATTCAGACATATATATTTTGATTTCCCACAAGGATGGAATAAATGAGGTTCTCTCTTGAGACTCTTCAATTTGTATAAAAACCTTGGAACAAATCATGGGATAGGGTCCATATTGAATATTTCACCAACTTGTCCATGCTCTCCTCTTCATGCTATGTTTATCATAACATGGCTTTGAGCTTGACAGGGATGCCTCTACCTCAATGATTTCTCCTTCCTTCGAGGGATTTACAACCTCCTAATTATGTAATTAGTCAATTTGTTCTATTTAGTTAGTGTAACTTAATGAGTGTAATTTATTCAATTTATTCCCAAGACATTAAAACGCCAACTTGTGTCTTCCCTCACAACTAATGTGGCATATTACATGTAATGTCATCTTGTCCAAAGGTGTTGGAAATGAAGAATATTTCACTCATTTGTGATTTCCGCTGCATTTTGAACACAAAGGAAGTCATAATACTATAGTTGTAATACCTTCAAACTTGGTTCTCTTTACTTGACTCAATTAGAGGATAGAAATGCAGCTTTAGTTCGAACATAAAGAGCAACCTTTAATCAACGTTTATGTATCAATGCCAATAATTACCATACTAACATATCTGTAATTTAGTTAATTATGTTGGAATGCACCATGTTTCTTGTATAATGGAACTAATACCTTATTTGTCGCTTCTTATGCAGGGGTATACCTCATAGTTTTGATAAAGAAACTTTTGGAGATAGGAAAATCACGTAATAGAGTAAGAAAAACTAGAAGGAATATGCCCATTGAAAAGGAAAAATGAGGTAAGAGAAAAGGCCATGTTGGCAATGGATAGAGTGAGACATGGTACAGACATTTCCACTGATACTGTGACCGATCCTAACATAGTTGATGACATAAAAACCTCTAGTTCAGAACCATAGGTGAAGCGTTTGCGTCCAATGGATCCAACTCAAATTCCAACATCAAAACCGTCTCCAACCAACAATCCATCAACGAACCACGTTGAAGCTCTTGAAGACATATGTATATTGAGAGATGCTGAGTATTAAGCATTGGATGCAGGAGCAATGATTAATTTTCAATATCTCCAAGAAGACCACAACCATGTCGAGCACACTCCCAGTATGGACCAACATGTGAATGAAGCACCACAAAAAAGAAGCGCTAGGATTTGTAGCTCATGTCCACCTTCCCTACCTCGACTATCTAGTGCAAGAAAAATGACTCCTAGACGTATCCATGTGGACGAAAGTTTCCTGTCAGGCCTTGAAGGTAAGTTTCCCAAACGCACTTTCGATTGGAAATGTAGCAAATTAATGAAGGAATATTTTGAATCCAAAGGCGATGCATGTAAATGTCAATTATTACTATTTTTGTTAAAGTCAATTTGTTTAGTTGTTGTTAGGAGAATTCTAGGCATAAAGATGGTTAGAAGTTCAAAGGCTAACAATCATATTGTTAGAAATCTCAAATATGATTTTAATGCAATTGGGAAGACGTCTCATACTAAAGATATTTGTGCGGCTCGTCGTGTGTTATCATAATAAGTTGCAAGCAAGTCCACATGGAAATGTCGCCTCCTTTCACACACTTATCACATACTTAAATTAAATAGAAAAACTGTTAAGAAGTACTCTGTTATAAGAGAAAATCTTCAGAATCTAGGTGGAAAAGATTGTTGGGATTTTGTCGGCAGGTTTCCTTATTGAGATATGAAGCTAATTGATGTTGTTAGGGACTTAGTACAAAATTTTTGGCATGATCATACCAGATATTTATCTAACCAAAGAGATGTGCTAAAGCTGAGAAAAGGTTCTACTGAATGTGAACCCCACGCCAAACACTTCCTTGACACGACATATACTGAGCTCTATGAGAGATTCAGGAATGAGCACACACAACTGAACCTGGGCCAAAGGTCCTTTGAGAAATGTAAACCATGGTGCATTCATATATGCATTGATCGAAACATACCATGTAGAATATAAATATTTTTATGACACATATAAACATATATTTTGTGATTTGCATACTAAGATTGAGCAGGGATGCAATGAATCCGTAATACCACCAAATGCATCAAGAGATTTTATTAGCATCGTCATGTGTCCAAGGCATGAAGGACACAAATACTATGGAAAATCATGTCTATATGGGAATTTTTCCAGGTGCAGTGGGTTTGCTCTTTTGAACCGTTGCATTCATGGAAGCGATGAGTATCAATTTTGCAATATGATCATAGAGATGCCAAGCTTCAAGTACGTAACCTATCAATCAGATAGTGCGAAGGAAAGTAAAAATATTGCATTGGTGAAGTCACAAGTGCAAATGATTATTGACCTTAACTTTCTTACACGTTAAGGTCACATTCTAATATGAACCTTGTTTTCATGGCAACAGATATGGGTATGTGATTTTTTGACATAGTTCTACAAGAAAACCGAGTAGTATGTTTAACATGTGCATGTAGCGCGATGGCAGGATGAGCAATATAGAAAATCCAGGGACAAATTTCCCATTGGGACCATATTGTCAATTATGTATTTTGCAGAAAAATACACCCTTCAGCCACAAAATGAAATTCAGAGTCAATATTACCATTTCGATCAAGTCCGCATCATGGTACATATTACGTATAGGCATGGTCTTGAGAGCAGCATTAACAACAGGATAATACAGAAGGAGACAAACTTTTACATAAGTGATGACAGATGCCATGATCTGCATTATGTGCAACATTGTTTTCAATTTTTTTATGATCAACTAAAGGAGGGAGATATACAAATGGATCAACATTGGATATGGTCATATGGTTGTGCAGGTCTTATGCATGAGTATGTTGGATAAGACTTATAATGTTGCATAAGACTTACACTCCTCTTACGGTACCACACTAGCCTAACGTTTGACCACTCCTCCCTAAATGTTCGACAAATTCTATAAGATGACTATTTAGATCTTTTAACCACTCCTTCAACTTGCATAATGTAGTTCACAGACACAATGAGGCATGGGCATGTTCAGTGCACCGTTTCCAGGGTTGCATGGACCCCACTGAGGTGAAACCCTAGTTTGCATAATCTGTCTTGGAGGCATGCCCGAGCCATGCAGAGTTCGGGGGGGAGGCCACCCTGGACATAATCCCATTCCACGATCACAACAGAACCAAAGGTTCATCAATTGGATCCCTGGTCAACATTCTATGGTGAGTTGCAGTAGGCCTGCAAAAGCCGTTCAGGGATGCTTAGGCCAATTCAAGGCCGGGGTCCAAAAACAAAACCGGGTAATGATTTTCGATTCCGTTGGCTCCTGCAAGTGTGTTTGGGCATGGCCACCATGGGAAAGCCACCCTTGACTAATTTACATAGGGTTTTGTAGGGTCAGTGCACCATTTCCAGGGTTGCATGGGCCCCATTTTCATGGGACTTTCAACTTGACATAACTTAGAAACCGAAGGTTAGATCGATGAGCCGTTGACTCCATTGGTCTCCTGTCATGCCATTACCTCTAATGGGCCCTCTCCATTGGGTTTTCATGGTCCAATGACTTCATTGTGCATCAATTTAATAAACTAGGGTTTTGCTCAGTTTCCTTTAATGCAACTCTCGCATTGGTGGGTCAACTCTGCAAAAACCTCCACCGTGCCAATATTGGTAGTGTCCCCATATCAAAATTTCCCATACACAATTATCAGAGCCAACGACATACAATCTTGCTGCTCCGTTTGGTTTTTCGCTCTCGGACCGAGAGTCGCCAAGTGTCCCTGAACGACATGTTTATGCAACTTTCAACTTGACATAACTCAAAAACTAGAGGTTGGATCGATGAACCGTCCACTCTGTTGGTCTCTTGGCATGCCATTGCCTCCATGGGGCTCTCTCCACCGTGTTTTCATGGCCCAGTGACTTCATTGTGCATCAGTTTCGTAAACTAGGGTTTTTCTCAATTTCCTTCAATGCAACTCTCGCATTAGTTGGTTAACTATGAAAAACCATCCACCGTGCTAGTATTGGTAGTGTTCCCATATCAAAATTTCCCATACACACTTGTAAAAGCTAACGACATGCAATATTGCTACTCCGTTTGGGTTTTCTCTCCCTGATTGAGAGTCACCAAGTGCCCCTGAACGATATTTTAATGCGAATTTCAAATCGACATAACTCAGAAACCAGAGGTATGATCGAAGAATCATTGACTCAATTGGTCTCCTGGAATTCCATTACCTCTAGGGGTCTCTCTCCACCGGATTTGCATGGCATAGTGACTTCATTAAGCTTCAATTTTGTAAACTAGGGTTTTGGTCAGTTTCCTTCAATGCAACTCTTGCATTGGTGGGTCAACTTTGCAAAACCCTCCACCATGCTAGTATTGGTAGTGTTTCCATATCAGCATTTCCCATACACACTTGCTGGAGCCAACGGCATGCAATCTTGCTGCTCTATTTGTTTTTTCGCTCTCGGACCGAGAGTCACCAAGTGTCCCTGAACGAAATTTTCATGCGACTTTCAACTCAACATAACTCAGCAACCAAAGGTCGGATCAATGAACCGTGGACTCTGTTGGTCTCTTGGAATTCCATTACCTCCAGGGGGCCCTCTCCACCATGTTTTCATGGCCCAGTGACTTCATTGTGCATTAGTTTTGTAAACTAGGGTTTTGCTCAGTTTCCTTCAATGCAACTCTTGCATTGGTGGGTCAACTCTGCAAAACCCTCCACCATTACAGTCTTGGTAGTGTTCCCATATTGTAATTTCCCATACAAAATTTCTGGAGCCAACAACATGCAATCTTGCTGCTCCGTTTGGTTTTTCGCTCCCAAACCGAGAGTCACCAAGTGTCTCTGAACGACATTTTCATGCGACTTTCAACTCAACATAAATCAGAAACCAAAGGTTGGATCGATGAACTGTTGAATCTGTTGGTATCCTAGCATGCCATTACCTCTAGGGGGCCCTCTCCACCATGTTTGCATGGACCAGTGACTTCATTGTGCATCGGTTTCATAAAATAGGGTTTGGCTCAGTTTCCTTCAATGCAACTCTCACATTGGTGGGTAAAATCTACAAAACCCTCAACTATGCCAGTCTTGGTAGTGTTCCCATATTGAAATTTCCCATACACATTTTCCAGGTCCAACGAAATGGAATCTTGTTGCTCCGTTTGTTTTTTCTCTCCCGGATCGAGAGTCACAAAGTGTCCCAAAATGACATTTTCATGCGACTTTCAACTCGACATAACTCGAAAACCAAATTTTGGATCGACAAGCAGTCATCTCCGTTGGTCTCTTGGCATGCCATTACCTCTAGGGGGCCTCTCCACCGCATTTTCATGTCCCAATGACTTCATGGTGCATCGGTTTCGTAAACTAGGGTTTTGCTCAGTTTCCTTCAATGCAACTCTCGCATTGGTGGGTCAACTCTGCAAAAACCTCCACCGTTCCAGGCTTGGTAGTGTTCCCATATCGACATTTCTCATACAAACTTGCCGGAGCCAATGACATGCAATATTTCTGCTCCTTTTGGTTTTTCGCTCCTAGCCTGAGAGTCACCAAGTGTCCCTGAACTACATTTTCATGCAACTTTCCACTCGACATAACTCGACAACTAAATGTCGAATTGACGAACTGTCGACTCCGTTGGTCTCCTAGAATTCCATTACCTAGAAATCAATAGAACATATACCTCAAAGCTATGTACCTACACTACAACAAAGAAACTAGAGTTTCATGAATTACAAGTAGAAACACATAATTGTATGAGTTAGAAGCAAAAACTCATACATGAATTACAAGTATATAGCCAATTAGGGTTTCATGGATTGAAAGAATTTCCCATACATAGAGATTATGTATTATTTTAGTCTCTCTTATGTAGAACCACTTAGACCATATACCTAAGCTACAAGAGAAAATAGCAAAAAAACTAGGGTTTCACGAACTACAAACCATAAACCTAAAAACTAGGGTTTATAAATTTACACATATAACTACAAACTAGTGTTTTATAAAGTATAAATTCACATACATAGAGATCATGTGCTATTTTAGTCTCACTTATGTAGAAATACTTAAACCATATACCTAAGCTACATGCACAAATATAAAAAAAAATTAAGGTTTCATGAATTACAAACCACAAACCTAAAAAATAAGGATTACAAATTTACACATACATATACAAACTAGAACCATATACGTACGTAAATAAACTTAGAACATATACCTAATATATAAGAACAAATGTCAAGAAAGCAAGGGTTTCTTGAACTACAAATCACAAACGTAAAAGCTAGGGTTCAAAAATTTAGACATAGAACTACAAACTAGGGTTTAGGAACTCATTAGGTCTATATCATTATATTTGTTAGTCTCACTCAACTAGAAACTAGTAGACCATATACCTAGAAGATATGTACCTGCACTACAACTTAGCTAGGGTTTCATGAACTACAAACCAGAAACCTAAAAACTATGGTTCACACATTTTAGAAATAGAACTAAAAACCAAGTTTTATGAACTCAATAGGTTTAATAATTCGATTTGTTAGTGTCACTCAACTATAAACCAATATACCATATAGCTAGAAGATATGTACCTTCACTGCAACAAAGAAACTAAGGCTTTATGAATTACAAGTATAAACAAATAATTGTATGAAATAGAAGTAGAGACACATACATGGATTACAAGGCAAACCATAGTTTCATGAATCGAAAGAAATTAAAATACATAGAGATCAAATTCTATGTTAGTCTCACTTGTTTATATACACTTAGGCCATATACCTAATCTACAAGAACAAATAGCAAAAAATATAGTGTTTCATGAAGTACAAACCACAAACCTAAAAAATAGTGTTTACACATTTACACATACAACTACAAACTAGAGTTTTATGAAGTAATTAGGTTTAGATATTTAGATTTGTTGGTCTCACTTGAATAGAAACCAATAAACCATATACCTAGAATATATGTAGCTATAATAGACCATATACCTAGAATATATGCTTGCAAGCCAATAACCATAATGAATATTTCTTGTGAAAGAGAGGGGTCAAACACTATAGGATGATTCAATATTTTATTTAATGGTTGGTTGGATGATTGCGAACAACAATGGATGTAATTTTCATTTCAATTATGCATGTGGTTGAAGCATGCTAGTGGTGTTGATGGGACACTATCATCATATCGTACAAAGTCAACCTCTTTTGCAACCGACACACATTGACATAGACCCCAATCAATCCAATTTTCATGAAGATAGGACTGTCAAACTAAGAATGATTTCCGGCCAAGTCAAAATGGTTTCCTCGTTAGGGTTAAATTTTCCGCATTGATTAACATCAACTTGTGCAATTTGTGCATGATAAACCGTACAGAGTATTTCATTTGATTAGTCTATAAAGAATATGTGGCATATGACTACAATCCTAGGCATGCTCATATACAAACAAAATGTTACTTTATAAGAGGTCACAAGAGATGGTTAGGTAGCGTTGTTGTTAGGGTTTCCCTCCTAGGTTTAGGGTTTCCTCATTGATTCTAAACCCTAGGTTATACATGCTAACCCCAAAAAACCATTTGGGTTAGGGTTCCCTCATTGATTATAAAGCTTAGGTTATGCATGCTAACCTTTAAACTTCAGTTAGGGTTAGGGTTTCCTCGTTGATTCTAAACCCTAGGTTATGCATGCTAACCCTTAAACTTCAGTTAGCCTATGCCAAAGCAACAAGTACAAGAGATTGTTAAAATTTCAAGTGCTCAACAATAGCATAACAAATATGTATGTATTCAATGAGAGTAAGCAATGTCAACTTCATCTTTAAATGATATAAATTGTCAAATTTATCAAAATCAATGTTTGCCAAGTAGATTTAACAAATGCAAGCCAACAACAGTCACGTTCAATATGATTCTCAGCTTATCAATTCTATGAAATTTCTAGTCAATCAAATGGTAAGAGAAGATCATTCCAATATCAATTTCTAGCTTGCAAAATGAGACAATAATTACTATGTAAATACCAAAGGAAAATAAGTGCTTTGTATTCCAATTTGGACAATGAATAAGACTATCAAACCAATGATAACTTTCAGCCAAGTACGACTGTCCCAAAATGTTACTTTCAGTCAAAGTAAATATGCAATAGCTATGTCAATTTCAAGTTTGCAATTAGGAAGACAATTGTTAGGTAAATTCAAATGGACTAGAAGTATTGTCAATTCCAACTTGGTCAATGAATGGGACTGTCAAACTAAATGTATTTTCCAGCTAAGACAAATTTTACTATGACTGTCCCAAATAGTAATTTCCAGTTAAACCAAGAGTGCCAACAAGTACCTATATGATAGTCTTCAATAAAGATGGTATCTTGTACATGTTTTTTAGAGGTATTTTTGGTATTTTAGTAGTGCAAATGTACTTGTATATCATTGTCAAAACTTCTTATGTATGGCTGGAAATGTCAATGATATACACAGTCCTCTAGGACTATGTACACAGTACTCTAGGATTGTGTATCTATCATAAAGGAAGGTAAAATTGAGGAGGGAGAGGGTAGGTGTTAGTATGTTGGTTCAATAGGAGTTAGGGTTCAACAAAGGGCTAGATGAAATTCACCTTGAGGAGCAAATACAATATTTAACTTTGTAGCTTTTGTGAGAGAAGAAGGCTAGGGATTGTGGAATTTGAGAAACCCTAATGTTACTTGGTGTGCTCGTTGTGGAGGAGAGAGAAGGAAACAATCTTACACACTCGTGGAATGAGTGGCCAACTTTAGTTAGAATTGATTATTATCTAGGAGTTGTTGGTAGCTAGGGTTTCAGAGAGCTTGACTTGTAGAGTCCTAGGAGGGATGCTAAGGCTAGAGAAGGGGCTTTGAAAGGGGGACAAGGTTTGATCCTATAGGCCGAGGATATGAGTATGAGATTCCAATATTAGGGTTAGGAAATGAGAGAGGAGAGGTGGAAAGGTAAGCGAGTAGGTTATGAGATGGAGAACAGAGGAAGGGTTTGGAAGGGTAGAAAGCTAGGGTTTTAGGTTAGATGTCTAGTTAGGTCTAGGTCCTTAGGGTTTAGGTCTGCAATAACAAGGCCAAATCTAGGTATGACAAGATGAGACAACAAATGGAAGGGCCGAGGGGTGAAGGGAGGCTAGGAAAACTAGAAAAATATCTCGATAAAATTATTTGGCAGCAAGAGGAATACTTCATGGGAAAATTTGCTAGATTGAAAAAATATTTGCACTATGATTTACAAGATCAGGTATTTGGTATTTAAAATTATCATTTTTATTGTACACGTTTATGCAGTTGTGTATTTTTTTTTTAACTAACCTACAATGTTAAAATTTTTATGCATTTTATTGTGAAAATACAGACTTTATTGCTTCATCAACAATAAGTATTGCAATCGTATCAACTGCAATCTACTACTGCATTCAACATAATGTATGCAAATATGTATTCAAAGGAAAAGTAATATAAAGAAGTGAAAAATGATATATTCATATACACAAATTTCCAATCATATACAGTAGTAGTGAAAAATGGAACATTTCCCAATGTCTATACAATGTCAACTCTTTCCCTACACAAAATATGGCAACTTGTGCCAAAATGCCACATCATGGATATTGTACATAGGAGGGTCTCTCAATCCTCCTACCCACCCTCGGAGCTCCCAGGTACACCTCCAAAATCGATCTTTCTCTTCTTCGAGCTAGAGGAAGCTCATTCCTTCTGGATGCTTCGACCACCACCCCTTGGGCTATGAAACAACAACAATCAAATGTCAACTCCTACAGGAAATTATACAAGTATAAAACACAATTTAAAATCAAAATTAATTTTTTGAATCTTAAATAGCTCACCTCAGACGAGACCATAAGTGGTGAGCGATATACCCTCCTCCATGATCCAAGCCTCTTGGCAATGCCACCCCGTAACATTTAAACAATAAGATAACTCATACAATTTACTGCCTAGGTTAATTTTTGTTAATATTGCATGAGATTTTCATAAACTAATCAATCTCACCGTGAACACAAAACGCTGGTCCTCAGGGGTGGCGGGTGGAGCAGTTGTTTGGTCCTCGAGGGTGGCAGGTGGAGGAGTGGGCTGGACAACCTGCTCTGATGTTAGGGTGGATGGCATAGTGGAGGATGTAGCCACATCGATGTTGGCTACAAAAATAGGGGGAACAGTGAGGGAGGCGGTGAACTAGAGTGGGCGAAGTGGTGATGTACAGTGATAAACCCCAACTGGTTGTAGAATGGAATGGGCCACCCTGGAAGGGGAAACGAGGGTGGTGGGGGAATATGGGGGAGGGGGTTGAGGTCTGGGATGGGGTGGAGGGATGGGTGAATGTGTATGGATGGTGTATCATGGTCAGAGGGGGGAGCATGGAAACATGGGAAATTGTAAGGGAGGAGGTGGATAGGTGTGGCGGGGGAGAGTGAGCGAAGGCTGTGATGAAGAAGGGGTAGATGGATGGAAGTGTGGTGGTGGATGGGAGGCAAGGTATGGATGGAACAAGGTGGGGAGGGATGTAGGGAAAGGGACATGTATGCTAAGGGGTACACCTAGCATATATGGTGGGAAAAAGGAAGTCGGTGGAGAGATAGTGACACCGATGTGCCTATGTACTCAGACCTGCATACATATTCATGGACTCATATATTAGTACATAAAAAATATAAATATATAAAGCTAAGCCATCAAAGCTGAAATTAAATTTATACTTTATTACATGATACATGCACATGAGGGGATCAGCTGATCCCCAATGGGGATGGCTGGTCACTCTCTCCCGCGGACACCTGTGCAAACACAAAAATATTTAGATTCACTTACTAAATATTTTCTACATTAGAAAAAAATATTAACTACTAACATTACATTTAATTACTGAAAGAAAACTACCTGTGTGTATGGTGCCGCGATGTCCTCTACAGCTACCATGGCTCCATCTAGGTTGAAGGAACTAATGTCCTCCCACCCGGGTGTTGGAGATTCAACACTAAATAGATGTAAATCAAAACAAATCAAGTCATCAACATATGATTATAAGTTAAATTTATTAGAAATTAAGAGATTTCATAAAGTAAAATCAATACTTGAACATTAAATAAAACAATAAATAACCTGCTGTAGGTAGCTCTCTGTGGCATGCTCCTGCATGGGAACATGGCATGGATGCCCACAATGAGAACAACTATGTGGAACTGGTACCATCTAGCTATATGGATCATCCTGGATACCACCTGTATCTGTGCTCCCTCGCCCACCACCAGTAGACTGTGCAGAAGTGTGCCTCTCCGGGTGGTCCTGCTCGCTTTGTGAGGACATAGACACAAACATGGTATGCCTGAGAAGGTGCCACGTGGCACGTCTAACAGACTCATGGATCTCATCTAGCCTGATACCTAATATAAGGGGTTGAGGAAGCGGGTTTGGCTCTCGCCTAGGTGCAGGAGGTCCTCTGAGTGGGTTCCGGTGGGTGTGAGGTCGATCTTGGGCTGAGCCAAAACTGACGCCCTAGAAATCGATGATGTCAAAGTAGTTCACATGGAACCCTAACACAAAATTGGCCCCTAGTTTCCTGAGAAAATACCGTGGGACCTCGACATTGTTGCATGGATGCTTGTAAAAAACCATGAACCATCTCTTCCTCCATTTTTCTCTCCATGGCTGGTAATTACACCAATCCATGCAAACTCGCATCTTCCTCACATCTAGAGGTTGTCCTGTTCTCGAATCTGTAAATTTTCTCCATAGTTGGGATTTTGTGATATTCAGGTTTTTTTATATCTTCTTTGGACATACCCGTGGCATAATGTTCTCTCTTTCGAGCCCTATATTGGCTCAAATTGGTTATCTCACTGTGGGAAATGTTGATAGACTCGATTATGTTTTGTAGTGATGTGGCGAGGGAAACCCGAGAGGGTTCCATGGTGTTCTTCAATTCATCACTCAATATCCTTAACTGGTTTAAATCCCCATGTAATTCATCTTCGGAGTTTTCTGGTGGTTCACCAAATCCATCTTCGGGGTTTTCTTTGTTTAATTCAAGGTTTATTGGGTCCTCTAATTGGTTTGTTTCACTCCTTTATTGGGATGGTTCATTGGTATTTGTCATTATGGTAGAGGTAATGTATATGCAATATCAAAGTTGTTCCATTTCAATTCATTTGCAATTTTTTTTTAATTTTATATTTTATTTGAAAATCAATGAAAAACATTTAAAAAAAAAAACAACAAAATTCAAATACTAATCCACCTACCTTATTCCAACGACCGTGGGTGTCATTTGGGGTGCTTGGACACTTTTTTTGGGCTCCATGGGTGTCATTTTCGGGTAGCTTGCGTGATCATGGGTTGTGAGTGGAATAAACTGTCCACTACTTGTTTTTGTTTTTTTTTAAACACAAGGACGCGCACACATGTTTAACGTGTACAGACTAAAACACGTGTGCGTGTACAGACATGTGTGCGCGCCAATACACATGTACACGTGATTAGGGGCGCGTATGTGCTCCTATTTTCCACATCGGCAAGCCGACGTGGAGGTTCAACATTGCCGAAGCAGGATCGCATGCGCGCGTCCAAGTGCATGTTAGCTTTTTATCATTTAAGATAGCATTATGATCTTAGGATCTTTTAACTGAGAGAATAAAATGCACAGCAATAAAACACAAGAGACAAGAGACACAAAGAATTTTCCTCGGGGAAACCATAAAGGAGAAAACCCCGTAACTTCCTCAGAGATAGAATCAACACCAAAAGTAAAACCCGAAAACATAAATATGATCTCCTGATAGCAGTAGTGTCTCTCTCTGATCCCAACAACTTCTCTCTCACTCATGCGCCCCAATGAGTGAGTGTGTGTGTGTTATAAATATAGAGGCTCACTCTCTGTTTATATTCTTTCATTCACTTAATGTCCACTTTAACATGTCAGGCCCACTAAACAATTACTTACTAGGGATGACATCTCTAGGAGAGTCTAATAACCCTAGTGCCCCACAACTGTGGGGACTTTAACCCTTGATCAATAGGAGGGTTACCCACAATGACTTTATATGACTTGTTTACATTATTGAATCTCCTGATAGGAACATCAGGGCATGACACTTCCCGGAATAAACATCGGGGTAGAATACATAAGATATACAAGTGAATACATTCTAAAGTTACAAATACATCAACAGTGCACGCGCGTGCCCTGTTTTTTTCTCTTTTCGTTAGGGCGGTCCCATTGCATAATAATTGGGTAGCAGATTCTTGCAGGCATCCATGTATCATTTCTCATTCCCTTCACTTACCTTTACAATTTTATCCACTCATCCCCTCTCACTTCCGTAATGATTCCTTTTTCCCGTGTTAAAAAAAGAAAAGTTGGAAGAATTGAATATTGTCAGTTTATGAAATGGAATTAATTGAAGCATGATGTATTGTCCCATTTCCCTCCTCTTATAATGAAACAATTTATACAACTTGAAGATAAATCGACATTGTTCTCATTTTTTATAGACGTCAAAACCACCAAAAAACAACCCCAAATCGAAAAGTTGTGCTACCGGTAGCACCACTTTTTTTTTTCAACTCTAAAATTACAACTTTCTGGTAATCCCTAACAGTGCAGCACGATGTTGTTGTAATAAAAACCATAAAATTGACTCCCGAATAAAAAATGGTAGAACACAATGTTATTTATCGACCTAAAATTACAACCTTTTGAGGTCGTCGCCTTAACAACCAACAACTCTGCAACGCAAATGTTAAAATAATCAAGCGACTAAAAAGTAAGTACTACCAATGAGACCCCTTTTCTTTGTCGGGTTACATTTTCAAGAATTTTAAAACCATTTCTCAAAAACATTTAAATTAAAAAGAAAAAACAAAAAAACAAACAAAAACAAAAAACAAACAAAAACCCCTTGCTTGCCCCTCCCTCCCATGCATTAACCCCATCACCAAACCACTTTTTAAATTATAAAGTTTTTTTATTAGTTACGTAATTATTATTTTTTATTTTTAACTTATTATTATTATTATTTTTTCTCCTCTTTCTCAAATTTTTTATCTCTTTTTAACTAGGTTTTTATTTTACTTAAAAAAATTAAACATATATATGTGTTTCATTTATTTTTTCAATTTCTTTCCAAAGTGTGTGAAAAACATTGTAACTTTTTTGTTTTGTTTTTTTTTTTTTTTGTGTATTTTTGTTTAAATTTGTTAAATAATTGTTTCTTTTTTTCTTGAAATTTTCATGTATGTTTTTCACTTTTATAGAGGTTTTTTTAAGGGCATGGTTTATAAACGTCTTCAAATTTAACTTGGCAAAGAAAAGATGTGCCATTAGTAGCACCCCTTTTAAAGTTGTAGGTTGATTTTGGCATTCACATTGCAAAATCACCGACTGTTAAGGAAACACTGTCAAACAAGTTGTAATTTTAGCTCCATAAAGAAAAATGCGTGCTACCATTTTTTATTCAAGGGTCAATTTTATGGTTTTGATTATAGCAACACCACCCAGAATTTCCAAAATGTTGTAATTTTAGCTCCGAAAAAAAAGTAGATCTATCGGTAGCATCACTATTCGATTCAAGATTGTTTTTTGGTGGTTTTGACAAAAAAAATGAGCTTTTATGGCTCGACTTCTTGTTTTGATTATAAAGTTATCGTCAAGTTGTATAACTTGTTATGATTGCATGTATGATTGAATTCCTTGGTACAAAGCCATTGCATGTATGATAGACTATTTTAATTGCAAATTTATTTTATATATGTTTCTATTGTTGCGTACTCATACTAATCTTGCTTTTCATCACTATATATGAGTTTCTTTAATATAGGTGGCAACACATGTAATAGAGATATCAACCTCCTTGGGGTAGAGGATATCAACCTCCTTGGTAGGGAGGAAGAAATAAAAGGTTGAGATTTTCAATCCATTTTGATGTTGATTAAGAGGAATTAAAACAACTTCTCCAAATTGGATTCTTAAACTTGGTTGACCAAAGCCATATTCTAGCTTCCATACCCTATTTTAGACCTCCAACTCACTCTTAGTAGAGCATCCTTTAAATTCCTATGCCTCCACATGTGTCCACGCATCATGAGCCCAGAAATAAATATGGTTGGAACCAAATTGTCCCTAATCGACCATCTAGTATTTGTCGATTGCCCACTTTGTCTTTTTCATTTCCTCTGCCTCTACCACTTAAGCAACATACAGAACAATTAGCTTTAGTAGCTTCTTAGGCTTGACCTCTACAACCAAATGTTGAACTCAAATCTTCACCTAATCCATCACTCAATACCAAAGACAAAATTCTTGCATAGTATGTCAAGTTTAGTTCTTCTGAATCTTCTTGCCATTCAATTACCTCTCATTCTTTCATGCCAGAAGTTAATTTTGGATCTAAGGACACCGCTCTAGGTGATGTATAATCAACTAACCATGTGCCAAAATTAGCAGGATAGAAAGGGCATCCAAACAAAAAGGGGACTTCATAAGGAAGTGGACAAAGTCTAATTGCTTCCCACATAGCATATGGGTTTTGATGCGGTTCATGATGTTTTTATTTTAATATGTTTGGACTAGTGGATATATTTTGACTTGAGAGACGGTTAATTTTGGACAGGATATATTTCATTTTTGACTGGCTTAGGAGTAAGATGATTATAAAAAAATTATTTTATTTTATGTCAAAGTTTATGATTATGATAAATGTTTTAGTTTATCATATTTTAATATTCTTTGCAAATACAGGGTGAATATGGGGAATAATAAATGACTGTAAGGGGTCCCACCTACTATTATATATTATATTTCTTTATTATATATTATTTGAATAGACTTGCCTTATTTGATTAAAATAACCTAACTAAATGTCATAACTAAAAGGTAGTTTTAAACTACCTTAACTTATTTTCTAAAGCTAAAAAGGGAGGCACAAGGAGAAAGAAGGAAAGAGGAAAGGGAGGAAAATAACTCTTATAAAAGGTCTTTTCTTATACAATATGAGATTTCATCTCCTATTCATTCATTTTGAGTCTTCTTAGAGCTGAGGTTTTCTTTTTGAAATCATGAATAGTGCCGAAGGTGGAAAAATGGATCAAAGTACATCATATCTATTTATGCTTTGAAGGTTGTTCACTTGTTTGTGCAGTATGTTTTATTTTATTAGTTTTATAATTGAGTTTTAGTGCTAATAGGAATTATTCTTACAGATTCGAGATTGTGACATGTTTAATGCATGACTAGTCCAACAAAATCTTCTTTGATTTATTCTTTTGTAAACTATAAATCTTAGTGTGATGCATCATTCCACCTATGATTTCTAACCATTGTTCTGGTCCTTACCCTCACAGGGGTATGAAAATAAAATTTAAGCTGCAAACTCATAAAACAAATCAATAAAATCTAATGTTGATTCTATCTCATTTTGGTCTGATTTTTTTATTATCTATTATCAAGTATTTTCTCCATTTTAATTTAGTAGGCTTATTTTTTCTGCATAGTCTATTTATAACAATACATAATCTTTTATAATTATTTTAATATAAAAGGAACTCTTATATTTTATGTTACATAAAAGTCTTGCACAATTTTCTTTTATTATATAACTAGGCTTTAAATCAAGGTAACAATCTCACCTATTTTGCATTATCCTAATAGTATTAAAAAATGTTTGTATAAGGACCTCCATTCCTTTTCATGAACATTTAGTTGGTTACCATACTGGGGAAGTTCATCTTTTATAGTTTTTTTGTATTTTTGTTAGATTTTTGTATGTATTTTCTCTCCCATTTTTAGATTTTCATGACTTTTCCTTAGCGTGTGCAACCTAATATTACAGTTGGTCTATGAGATCAAACTAATATAACTTATTGTTTATTTGATATTATGCTTAATACTGCAATATCTGCTCAAGAACTTGAAAATTCATGGGAAGTAATTCGTCAGAAAATTGATCATGAAGATCATAAAGAAAGGGATGCCAGGGAGGCCGTAAATCTTCAACCTACTTAATGGATTTCATGTCCATTAATTAATTGTACTCTCATCGAAGAATAGGTCAGTCTCCCAATTTTGATCCTTTTTTTAGAAATTGGTGGAAGAAAAGAAGTATTACAATATATTCAATCTATGTTTAGAAGAACATTATCAAATTCCTCATCTTCTACAATAGTGTTGGGTGTGTTCTACTATCTTAAATACACCTAATATTTAATTATCAACTGGGGTTGGTAGGCTTAGAGTTGATATAAATTAATATATGCAAAGGTAAAAAGGCTCCTAGGGTGTCGTGGAGATATTTTAATAAACAAAAGATCGAAAGATCTTTCAAAATGAAAACCGAGTCAAAATCCTAAGACTATCTGAATAATTGGATTGGGCTGGAGTATCAAATTTTAAACAACTACTAAAAGGAAGATATAAACAATAATACTTATAACTTCAGACACTAACTCATACATAAAATAAATTATAACAACTGAAATGACAAATAACCAACTAACTACTCCTTAAGCGGAAGGCTGGGGTAAAAAGACAACTTATCTTACAAAAAATAGAAAACTAAAAAAGCAAGTAGAGAACTTAATAAGGAAAACTTTGAAAGAAGCAAGTAGAAAACTTAATAAAGATAATAAACAGAAGCAAGTAGAAAACTTAATAAAGATAATAAACAAACTTAATAAAGGTATTTAAACTCTATTCTTCAATAAATACATACCAAAAACAAGAATAATTCATATGATTACAAATAATCTAACTTCCTCTTAAAAATAATACATCTAACCCTAAACTCTATATGCAAACAAAGATAACCATGACGTAAAACAACAGTAAAACGTAATCAGTGTTTACTATTCAAGAAATAAGAACAACTTAATCTATATTAATTTAATATGAAAATAAAATAAAAGAAGAATAATAAAACCTTAATCAATAACCTAAAACCGTCAAACTTTAATTGTAATGCTTAAATAAAACTACCAACTAAAAACATAATCCAAATATTGACAAAACAAAACTAGAAACAATCTTAAAATACATAAAAAAACACTAAAAGCAGAACCGAGGGTTAAATGACATACTGAACAGTAGGTCTGTAAGGGGTGGCTGAATGGAAGACTGGACAGACGGTTTGAATGGCACTCCATATAGTTGAAAATGGTAAAACTAACGTAAATGAACTAATTCTTCAGCTGAAGTTATGCAGATCTAAACCTAATGCATGGAATCAATAAACAAACCTATTTAATCAACAAATTAACTTTAAACTAACTCTTACAGAAAAAGAAAGAATTGCATATTAAACTAATTAGTAAGCTAGAAATTAATTTAAACAGACTGGAAATTAACTTACGTAAGTTCATGGCAGGGAATAAACAAATAGAACTGAATCTAAATGAAAGCAAACTATTTTATATAAGCAAATTCATAACAGAAAATAAATAAACAAGACTGAATCTAAATGAAAGAAAACTATTTTATATAAGCAAATTCATAACATGAAATAAATAAACAAGATTGAATCTAAATGAAAGCAAACTATTTTATATGTTTGGAAATAAAAACTAAAAATAATACTGGAATGAAGTGACTGTAAATAAAATACTGAAAGTAAATAACTGAAAGCAAATAACTAAAAACAAATGACTGAAAACAAATGACTGAAAGCAAAACTATGCGCGCATCTACTTGTTTAATTGCTGAAATAAAACTAAGCTAATGAAATATAGGAAATAAAATAACATTTACTATTATCTAATGAAAACAAACTGGAAATTAAACTAAACTAGCTAAAATAGAAAAGAAAGAACTAAATTAAAGAAAGAAATGAACCTCTGGTTGATGAGGGGCCCTCTCAACAATCAAGGGTGATGCCTGCTAAGTCCTACTCAAACACAATCTTCAACAACAATGCATACAACTCTTTATTCAAACTCAAAAACAAAATTACAGTGTTTTATGAACTGCTTAACAAAATAATTCTCTAAATCTCTTGACTAACTAACTAACTCTGCTCTTTATTCAGAGACTGATATATATAGTTTACATGATAGATGAGCAAGTCGACCCTCAAAGGTCGAATGCTCTCTAAATTTAGTCAATCCTTAAAGGCACATAACTGATTTCAGCAACCAACGCATGGACTTCTTCCTTCTTCAGCGCGAGCATGGCATAATGTGGTGAGTCTACTCCTTCTTTAGCGTGAACAGGCCTCCCTTAGCGTGCTTGATGTGGTGACAATCCCTTCCTTAGCGTGGAGGATGGACTGGTGTTTGAACGTAGGCTTGTACACAATAGCATGATTCTAGAATGCAGGTCCCTCATCAGCGCGAGCATGTGGACTGGTGGTGTTGTGGAGAGCAAGGGCGGTGACACAGTCGGTCTTCTAGAACACAGACCGTTCTATCCCTTAAACACACAGGATTATGATAGTTTAATATTAGAACAGAGGATGCCATGAGTAAACAACAAATGTCCATCCCTTTGAACGCATGGATAGTGAGCAGCTAGGTGGCGATCCTTCTAGAGCATGAGTTAAATGCATTAATCCAGCATAGATATTATCGAGACGCGTGGATGATCAGTTGGTTGCAGACTGTTTCATGTTAAATGCTCAAAACCGGTTATGGACATCGCGCAGGATGATGGGCGAGCTAAACAACGAACTGAACGGAACACTGAACCATGAGTTGGAAATATTGTGCTTCGATTTCGGGAAAACATGGCAAACCAACAACGAATTTCGCGTGACGACTGGATGACGAGCTGAATGCTAAGCTGGATCGTGAGTTGGACATGTCAGGCAAAAGGAAGGCTGAATGCGTTTTGGTGTTATTTTTCCCAAACAAACTATAAAATCTGTAAACGAATATACATATGAAATAATACATTAAATATGCTTTAAATAATATAATTTTGAGTTAATAAAATCATAAAAATGATATTAATAACCAAAGTTGAGATAACATCAAATTTGTTCTTACCTTGTGCTGAAATAATGATCTGCATAACATAAAACATACTAAAGATAATAAAATATGTGTTTAAATGTGTTATTCAATTGCCAAAAATGATAATAAAATGAGGCTCAACATTCCCCCAAACCAAAGAAATGCCAGGTCCCACTGAGTGAAAAGAAAATGATTAAGGAAGAAGGCAAAGTTGCGCTAGTAACTACCTTCTACTTGGTGAATGAAGGGAATAATTTAAACTTTAATCTTATAAAAGAATATTTATTTTATGTTAAAATAGAAAAGATTTTAACAGTGTTATTTTAGTAGCTTGTCATGTTCAAAAATAATTCAACATTTGTTCAATGGTTATGATATAAGATTTATAACATAGAAGGTGTAAGAGAATAGAAGTAAGAAAAAATAAATGATGGAATAGTAAAAGATTTGGATTTTTTAGGAGACCATGCTATTATAGAAAAATTCAAGATGTGTGTCATTTAGCCCATAAGGTCACTCCTCAATACTAGAAACCTCAAAGGTGGCCACAATTCAACATAGTGGGAAGAAAACCATTTCACCCACAAGACCAAGGTGTCCCATCAAGGTGGGGAAATAATAGTTTTTGTCTTATTTTCCTCAAGAAATTTATTTGTTGCAGCCATGTCCCGTTCAATTATTTTCTATGTGTTGGTCAAGCCACATATAATGAGTATGGGATTCATATTCCTTTGTAGAATGTGTTGGGGATCCTTCGGGTTTTGTGCAAAATTTTAAGGAGAAATCAAGGAAAATTGCATAGTTATGGATTTCATAATCCTCCAGCCTCGCCTACTAATCATAGCCTTTGAAATTGTCACCCTTATCCACATGCACTTCACTCCCTCTAAATATGGATTTGATTGTTATACATATGCATGTAAATTTGAAAACGATTTATGATTAATGTTGATCCTTTGTTTTTTTCTCTACGAATTGGTTTTGATGCAGATCAATTAAAAACAAGATAGATGAAAAGAGTGGAAAGTTAGAGTTAACATATCGGTTTCATAAGTGAATGCAGAAAATTGAAGATGAGTCAACAACCAATTTTGACAACTATTGAATACCATGCATACGACGAGAGATTAGCCGATGCGAAGAGCTTGCTTAAATATGCATGTCCATGTAATGATTGTTGTGGTGGGAAGATGAGAAAAAGACAAGTGATTTATGAACATATGCTAAAATTTGGTCATACCGGGATTAGCCCTTTCCCTCAAAATTATTATCCAGATAGTTTACAATTGCATAGCATGAGAGACGTAGAGGTTCCAAACATAAATGAAGAGGAAACTAACACAGACAGAGACTTCAAACCTTATATGCAGGGATTGAAGTTGATATAATGTTAAATGATGGCTTCAAGGATGCTAGGAAAAAGTTGATGGAGGATGCTTCAAAACCTGTGTATGGTACTTGCAAGTTCAGTCATTTAACAACAATTCTTGTACTTATTAACTTGAAAACAATGCATGGTTGGACAAATGAGAGTGTTGACGATTTATTGGCATTTTTACATGATTTGTTACCACCTAACTCCATATTTCCAATAAAACAAAGAGAATGTAAAATGCAAATAAGTAAGCTAGGATTAGGGCATGGAAACATCCAAAAATGTGTGAATGGTTGCGTATTATTTCACAAAAATCTTGCCAGTGAGATAGAATGTCCTAAATGTAAAGAAGGGAGGCTTAAACTAGGGTTGAAATCAAATTTAGCTCCTAGAAAGGTTCTTCGAAACTTTCCACTAATCCCATGGTTGCTTTGAATGTATATGTAATATCCCAAACTGATATTTTCCGGTTTATGGGTATACTGTAGATGGCTAATAGATTTACTCCTTAATCAAATAGGAAAGAAAACCCCAAATTTTGCATGCAAATATGTGCCCTAGAAAAATACTGAGATGCTATAAAATAGGATAAATCAATGCATGTACATACCAGTATATAGATCAAATAAATAAGCTGTTGTTGGGAGCCCAGATGTTGTGCTTTCTTTCTCTCTGATCATGGTGACACTGTGTGATGGTGAAACCCTCTGGCTGGATGAATAATCAACCTCTCGGAATAATTGTTGAATGTAACCTGATGATGAACTAGTGCTGAACCTGTATGATCCAACCTGATGATGAACTAGGGCAGATAGATTTCGCTGCCGAAATACACCAGTTAGCTGAGCATGCGCTCAACCCCAACTTAGCTTTCCGAGCTCTCCAATTCGACTCCACAAATCAATTATCACATAAGTATCTTCTCCATTCACTTTATCTTTCTTTTATAACTTTCAACTGCGAAAACCCTAACTTTTGACCTAATTAGGTCAGTTTAACTTCCAATTTGCAGTTGAATTGCATGCATGCACATGGAGACTTAATCGGGTGCATGCATCATTAAATAATGCTCAAATGTCATGCATGTAGGTGGACTTTGGCTCTAGTGGCCCTCTTTGACCCAATGGTGATATAATATTGATGCCCTAGATCTTCTATAGATGGAATCAGTCTTCAGTTGATTCCTTGACTGTCAGTACCTGCTCGAACCCATAGGAATCACATAGGTTAGAGGGTTGGTCCTCAATGCCTAGGAAAAAGAGGACATTACAGTCCTCCCCGCTCAAATTTGCTTGTCCTCAAGCAACTATAAAGCTGGGTGCTGTAATACATGTTCTGTCTCCCAAGTGGCCTCCTCTATAGGTAGATATTTCCATTGAACCAAGTAGTCTCTGATGATTTTGTTCCTCAGTTTCCGCTCTCGCACCTCTAGGATGCGCTTCAGAATTAGAATCAATTGCCCCTGATCATCAAGAGGGGGCAGCTCTCAAATCCCCTATCTAGAGGTCAACCTGTTGGACGATCTTCGAATACTGCTGGATGTTGTGTGGCCTTATCTGGTGGTTTCCTGAAGGTAACAAAACACTCTGTTGCTCCCTCAATATCCCCCTGTCGGAGTACTACCTCCATCCTGTGTGATGTCACTAGTGTGGGAGGGTAGGTATTCATCCCTCTCAATACTACCTTCTGTCCCTCTACTCCTTTGAACTCCATCTCTATGGTTTGGTAGTTTGTGGAATAATTCCCTAGGGAATACATCCACTAAACTCCTAATACCACCTTCATGTTAGGTACATCCACCACATAGAATATCTCCATCACTGTATAATTCCCAAGTGTTACTGTTAATTGAGGAATCCTCTGACTACACTCCATGGTGTGACTTGCTGCAGCTACTGAAAACCCATCAAAACTCTTAGTCTGAATGTCTCTCCTTTTAACCCATGCATCATCAATAAAGTTGTGGGATGCCCCACCATCTATCAGCACTCCCACTCTGTGACCCTATATGGTACCTTTGATTCAGAGAGTGTGGAATCTAGGAACCCTTGTCTGGTAGCAATGGTACCTCCTGAGGGCGACAACTCCCTAATTGTCTCTGGTGTCTCTCTCTTCTCTTGATCCAGATAATCATCATCCTCCCCATTGTAAAAATAGGCCTCTATGTAGTAAGCCTTTCCCTTCCCTGGACATCTGTGACCTGGTAGCAATGGTTCCTGGCAAGTGAAACATAACTTTTTTCTTCTAAGGTCCTGTCGGGTATCATTGTCCATCCATTCTTTCTTGGGCCATTATTTCTGGACGGGTTTCCTCTCTTCATCTTCAATAGGGGAATTGGTTTTGGGAGGAAGCCTAATCTTGGATACTGCATCCTGTAAATATCTAGTCCATCTGATGGCATCTGCTAGGGTGGTGGGCCTATAAGACTTGACCCATCCTCGTAAGGGTTCAGTGAGAGCCTCAGTGAACAACATAATCAACCTTCTCTCTGATATATCTGTCACCATGACTGCTATCCTCTAAAACTATGAAATAAATGCATCTACACTACCTGTCTACTTGAGCTATTCCAGCTCTCTAAAGTGTACCTCAGGATCCTTCTGATCAAACTGCTCAATGAGCCTCTGTGTAAAATATGGGTACGATGTGATGGTGTTGTGACCTAGTGTCACTAACCCGTGATACCACCACTCACGTGCTTCTCCATCCAAATGCAAAGTAGCCAATTTAATGTCATCTATCTCAATCATGGAGTTGATATGGAAGTATGTATCCAACTTCTATACCCAATTCCTGGCTGGGCCACCCCGAGTGCCCTCAAAGGTAGGGAAAGTCAGTTTCCCTATGGTGCGCTATAACTCATAGTTCTGGGTAAATGGCCTATTGTAAGCTTTGGGTTTGTTATTACTTTTAAAGTGGCAGAAGTCAGTGAAGGTCATGGCTGAATGGAAGTCCTCTCCTAAAACTCTATATTCTCTTAGATAGGCACTCATGGGTTCTTCTGGTTTTGCTTATGCTAGAGGCACTACAGCTGGACTATCTAAGAATTGAGGCATGGTAGATCAGAAAGGCTTGTGTATGTGGGGATGGCTCTGCATGTTGGTATATAAGTACTCCCTACTATTGCTGGTGGATACCCTATCACTGTTGGGAAATAAGGGACTGTGTGGGGTGGGCTCATTCTTCTCAGTCATTTGCCTGAAGGTGCTCATCATTTCTTTTTTCCCCATGGTGAGTTATTTTATGGCTGATATGAGACTATTGAGAGCTATTTTATCATCATCGGCCATTGTTTCTTTGCCTTTTTCAAACTAATACTCTCTGTTCCCCGAATCTTTGTCCTCTAACTCCTCTTCTTTGTCTCTATACCTCTGTCTCCTATGAGTAATATTGTATGGGTATCCTAGATTCATTTATAAGTTTTGAATGCCCACAGCTGTAAATCAAATGTCACCATAGTACCTCCACTTTATATGAATAACAACAACAATACAAGGAGAAACCAGGACAAGAATATATGGTCCTTTGTGTGAATATGTCTTCTCTTGTCTTCTAAGATACTTCCTGATAAAGATGAAGTAATTTCCTGTATTAGTTGATGATCAATAGTAATGGAGATGACTCCATAATTTGACAGTAGTAAGCCATGGAATACAGTCTTCTAACATTCACAATGCATTATGGGAAAATCTAGGACATTTACATAGTAGTTTCTCCTGATCCAAAGACACCCAACAACAGTAAGAATTCACGACCATAGAATGAGAGCCCTATCATCAATGGTTGGAGATAATGGAATTTATGTATAGTCACAAGGGTTTCCCTCTCCTATGTGCGTGGTCCCTTCTTTAACAACCCAGTACAAATGAATCCTGATAATGGTGGTTCCCTATGTTGCGCCCTCCTTACAGTCAGCAAGAAACTCAATTTCCAACCATTGAAATGTCTGAATGCAGATTATAGATGAAGATACTAGCATATATGCCCTCTTTAGTGGCCAATACACACTGAACAAGTGCGCCCTCCTCTCAAGAAATCCTATCTACCAGATCGAATCCCCTTCGGCCTCCTCTCAAACAACTATTTTGCTTGGATTTGATTCAAACTCCATGTAATCATGCTCAACGTGACAATAATGAACTTAGGCACTTGGTACACATCAAAATCGGCTCTTTCTGAAGCAAATCGATCCTGGGATGGACATCACCTCTTTATAGGTGGAAATTGGATTCATAAAATTGTCGACCCTTTTTCTTGCAATCACGACCTCTTGAAAAATGTGACCTCTGTCTCAATTGCCAAATCTATCTTCATGAGTTTTGGACCCCTCCAATCAGCTCAGATACTCTTCCAGAAAAGACCACAATTTCCTCAAATTAGTGAGCTCAAGCAATGGATTCGGCCCACGAGATGATAGACCCGACCTCCTATAGATGAATTTGGCCTTCCTCAAACTGTCTGTGATCTTCTTCTCTGATGAATTGACTCTTAGCAATGGAATTGTCTTGTTTATATTGACCTCTACCAGAGAATTCGTCCCCAATATGAAATCGACCCCAAAGAAAAAATGGGTCTTCTCCAATGTTTTGCAACTACTAATGAAAATGACCTCGTAATACTTCATGAGTTTGAAGGTAAAACACAATTATGCTCAATTGGAAACCCTACTTGGATTCACCTAATTTTTTTTTTTCCCTTAGGCTAGCAAGAAAACTAGCTCTGATACCACTGTAATATCCCAAACTGATATTTTCCGGTTTATGGGTATACTGTAGATGGCTAATAGATTTACTCCTTAATCAAATAGGAAAGAAAACCCCAAACTTTGCATGCATGTGGTTGCATGCAAATATGTGCCCTAGAAAAATACAGAGATGCTATAAAATAGGAGAAATCAATGCATGTACATACCAGTATATAGATCAAATAAATAAGTTGCTGCTAGGAGCCCAGATGATGTGCTTGCTTTATCTTTGATCACGGTGACACGGTGTGACGGTGAAACCCTCTGGTTGGATGAATAATCAACCTCCTGGAATAACTGCTGAATGTAACATGATGATGAACTAGTGCTAAACCTGTATGATCCAACCTGATGATGAACTAGGGCAGATAGATTTCGCTGCAAAAATACACCAGTTAGCTGAGCATGCGCTCAACCCCAACTTAGCTCGCCAAGCTCTCCAATTCAACTCCACAAATAAATTATCACATAAGTATCTTCTCCATTCACTTTATCTTTCTTTTATAACTTTCAACTACGAAAACCCTAACTTTTGACCTAATTAGGTCAGTTTAACTTCTAGTTTGCAGTTGACTTGCATGCATGCACATGGAGACTTAATCGGGTGCATGCATCATTAAATAATGCTCAAATGTCACGCATGTAGGTGGAATTTAGCTCTGGTGGCCCTCTTCGACCCAATGGTGATATAATATTGATGCACTAGATCTTCTGTAGATGGCATCCGTCTTCAGCTGATTCCCTGACTGTCAGTACTTGCTCGAACCCACAGGAATCACATAGGTTAGCGGGTTGGTCCTCAATGCCTGGGAAAAAGAGGACATTACAATATAGATGTTGAGACATTCCTGAGCTTATGCAATGTCATGCCCAGAATAAGAGCACTGATGGAAACAACGATTTTTGGCAGATTCTAAGATGTGGATGGAATTGACAACAAATGGCCCTATTTCTCCCAATATCCTCATAACATAAGGCTTGGTTTAGCTCTAGTATATGGTGTGAGCCCATTCTCAGATCATAGTACTAAATGGTCAACTTGGCCGATGTTTTTAATAAATTATAACTTGCCTCCATGGTTAACAAACAAACCATTCTTCTTGATGTTGTCATTAATTATACCAAGAAAGAAAAGTGTGATTTCAAATACAATTGATGTGTATTTAGGGCCATTATTTGATGAGCTAGGAGAATTGTGGAAAGGAATTGAAGCAATTCAAATTTTAAAGGATGGCCATTCTATCCAATTCACTTTAAGATCTTCTTTATTGTTTACGATACATGATCTTCCTACATATGTCACATTGACTAGTCTAAATGTTCATGGATACCATGGATGTTTGGCTTGGATGTTTAAGGCTTTTGTGAGACACTCAAGTAATTTGCATAAGTGCATTTATTGTGGAAATCGTGCCTACCTTAAAATGGAGCATCCATATCATCGACAAAATTTACGTTTCAATAGTCAAGAAGAGAATCGTGAAGCACCATTGGCAATAACAAGTGATTACATTATTGAGAATGGATAAAAAAGAATGCAGTTTATTAAGGATGGTGGAATTTGTAGTTGTAAAAATGATCCACTTGTTGATAACGGTGTAAAAATATTGTGCATATTCTATAAGTTTCCATACTATAAGAATATATCCATTAGGCATACTGAGAAAAACATAGTTTTTTTCTATTATAGAAACTCTTTTTGGTGCATATGATACAGTGTCATCACGCCTAGACCTTCAAGAACTGAAGATCGTCAAAATCCTTGGGTTGAAAAATGTTGTGATGGAAAATAATAGAAATCCTATTGCTCCTTATGTGTGGACAAAGGAACAATGTGCACAGTTCTTAAAGTTGATGTCTCAGACTCGCTTTCCTACTGGATATGTAAGCAGTAATATTTGAAGCCCTGACTATCATGTCATAATCAATGATATTTTACCTGTTGTGGTCATATCAAGTTTGGAAGAGGGGCCAATATCGACAATTATAGGGGTTGGATTAATATTGAAGAGAATGAGTTTGGGTGTGATAGATCCTTCAAACTTTAATAATTCTAGGTAAGAGGTTGTTGAAGTCCTTTGCTTATTGGAATGAGAGTTTCCACCAACAATATTCAATATTTGTATGCATCTTCTTATGCATCTAGAAAATGAACTAAAGCATTTTGGCCCAATAAGAATGAGATGGATGTATCCTATAGAACGATATATGAAGCTTCTGAAAAAGTTTGTTCATAATAAGACAAACCAGAGGTAGCATGTGTGAGGGATATTTAATGCAAGAGGCCATAGGTTTTTAGACATAATATATGAAGGATTTTATCAGTGTCAATAGATGTGTATGGGATGATGATGAAGATGAGAGAGTTGCAGGTGAAGTATTAGAAGGAAATGGACATCGCTTCAAGCTATCAAATGAGGAAAGAACTTCGATACATGCCTATGTTCTTCAAAACACATCCACATTTGATAAGTGGTGTCGGTCAAATTTTTTTACATAATAATTTATCTATTTAATTTCATCTAATAGCACAATTATTATCATTCCTACTATCATGTCTATTCATATTCTATGCAGAAAATACAAAGAAGATATTCAAATAGGGACACTTCCATCTTGAAAGCGTAGACTTCAAGAATCGAATATTGGAGGTGGTCCAAATTTTCCAAAATTTGATGATTGGATTGCTAATGAATAAATTATGCACAACAACAAGATCAAGATCTAATGATTGAGGAAATGGATCTTTCACGATCTCCACATATATATTCTTACATTTCAGTGGGATGTGGCCCTATGGTAGTCATTTAAGAGTGGAAGAAAATGACACAGAAAAGACATATTATGATTGTGTTGTTAGTGCTGAATTTCATCACGACATTGAAAAGAACTTCTATGTTGGATTCATACAAGAAATTATTAAATTTGATTATGGTGAAGCTAGTCATATATTATTAAATTGTAAATGGATCAAACCATCTGCAATACAACATGATGAGTATGGATTTTTATGTGCAAATACACACCAAATATTATCAAAGGACGATGAGCCGTATGTTTTCCCTCTTTAAATTAACCAAGCATTTCTAATTGATGATATAGCAAGCCCATGATGGTCATATGTCATTCAAATGGAGCCTCATTAGAAAAGGAAATTCATGCAATGTGTTGATATAATGGTCGTTGGGAAGTGCAATAGTTCACAAGAAACATTGGAAGAATAAGCTGAAGATGTCCATAGAGTATTTGAAGAGGAAACTTTTCTTCCCAATGAAGAGCCTGAGATAGAGAATGTAATGCATGGTCAGGAAAATCTATTGTATGAGGACGATGAAGACGATGAAGTAGATGCATACACGAGTGATCATGATTGTGATCTTGATGGAAATGCAAATGATAATGATGATGATTTGTCACCGTAACTTTATGGAATATGCTTTCAATATGTAAATGGATTTTATTGTTTTGGCCATTGGGATTAGCTAGCCAAAGGGTTTTACTAAAATTTGTGTGGAATGAATCCTTAATGTTATTTGATATGCAACATTTTCATTTTTATTTTTGTTCATCTCTACATACATGATATACGTGGGTTATTCTTGTCATGTTCAACTTCTTTTCAGTACTGTGATTCCAATGGGATCCAATTAGTGTTCATGTTGTAAGAGTTGAATAGTTAATGTAGACAATAGATTCATTACACTACTTGGTTCTCCCTATCCAATAGAAATTAAAACTAAACATTTGCTGTTGTCATGAGCATTTGAATTTAGATATTTTATAGTCATTGTTTGCACATGCACTAATGATGTTTTTAAGAGAAATTTTGGACATATAGGCTATGAAGAATAAGGGGTTGAAACATAAAAGTGACCCCAACAAAGATGACAATGTGATAGAATACGAGTGTGTTTGTAAAGACCACATCCCAAGAAATGAAGAGTATTTGCCATCCCTTGGTTTAGGAAATAAGTAAGTAGTTACTCCTTGTACCTTTTCACTTCTATGCATATTTCATGAAAGTTTTATATAATGTATTTCATGATGTAGGCCATATATGCTTTTGATTCTAATTGGTAATTTTGTTTCCTTACAGGGGAATGTTGGATTCTACAAAAAATGATCATCAGAAACAAAAGGCAAGCAAAGAAAAATCATTGCCAACTCAATGAATCCAATGCCTTGGTAGATCAATACATGAATATGAATATAATGATACTAATGACCAAATTACTCATGTATCACATGATAATGTCCAATATTTTTATGAAAAACTAGCATATTCTAGAGAATCAGGCTTGCGAGAGCTTTATTTAAAATTAAAGCAAATATTTGAAGGCTCATCTGAGGGGATTGGTGACCTAACAAGCATCACACATGTTGAGGAGATTCCTGATCTAACGAGTGACACAATTGTTGAGGAAATTGGTTAGCTACCTAGTTCCACACCTATTGTGGCCAATTATGAGGAACCAATTCAGCCTTCTTCCTTAGAAAAAACAGCAATTACATCTCCTTAAAGGAATGTGTTAGGAGATGAAACTGCTATATCCACAAATATGAGTGTTTTTTCAACACCCAAAACTAGTTCTGAATATCCATCACCTCTCATCAAAAGACACAGAATTATTCAAGGCTTGTATAGGAGCACACAAAGGGAAGCAAGAGGTCAAAAGGAAGGAAGGCTTGCATGATCGAGGTAAAAGATGGCCAGCTTACTGGACAAATGCTTCAAGGTGTTCCACATAGTTGGGCACAAGAATAAGGTCTTATTTAGATGTTACCAAATCCAACTTTACAGATCAAGACCCAAGAAATGTTGATCTAGTGATCCAACAAATGGAAAATGTTTTTGAGACGGTTGGTGGCAAGATTTCTGCTAAATATTACAAGTATAGAATGAGAATTTTGATGAATAATTTTAGGCATAAATACAGGAAATTAATCTTGGATGGAAAAGATAGGGAGAGCATCTTGACTCCCAGACAGTGGGAAGATTTGAAGGAAAGTATGTGTGCTGAAGAGTTTTTGGCTAAGAGTGCAAGAGGGAAGAAAGCAAGAGATCTTGTGAAGGGTCGATATTTTTTGGGTTGGGGAGGGTTGAGAGCCAAAAAACACATATGTATAAGTACATGGTGTTTTTACTGAATAATGTACATTGTGTTATAACTTTTTTATTTGTCTATATTTCCAATACATTGTGTGTTGAAAATGATTTGTAGGTTTAAGGAACTAATAGAGAACCTAATTTGAGTGAAATGGCTCAATTATGGTATACTTAGAAAATTCTAAAAAAGAGAGGTCCTTTCCATTTGTTGAAGTCGAGAGAAGCCAAACAAGAGGCCCATATACTATTGAAAACCATAGTGAGGATTATAACATTCCAATGACTCATTTCATAATTGGGTTGTCAAGGAAGATGTCGACCATAACCTCCTCCATTGAACCTCTTGTTGTTGAATTCAAATCAAATAAGGGAAGGACTATTGATTCAAATGAGGTAAGCTAATTATCATTCCCTTCCAACCATTTATTCACTTGATATTTTAATCTATGGATGTTATTTATCCATTTCACTTCACTCACAAAGCCTCTTTTTTTAATGTAAATGCCTGTCAATCATAGGAAAAAATCGTAATTCTAGGTGTTGCAACAATATTAAAAGACCCAAAAGATGGCCATGAACATGCAAAGGTATGTACTAAATAAATTGGTATACTAGAAGGCATGAAGCCTTATATCTTAGAATATGGTTTAATTGGTATACTATTTTGTTTTTTAACAGTGCTCAATAATTCTAGGTGGGCATGAAGTACTCCAGAAAGGTGAAAATGTTAAAATATTGGATCCATATGATGGTGCTATTGTCGGCATTGGACGAATTCATTCACTTTCTCTGATCCATGGAGTGGCACTTGGTTTTGAATATGAAAATTTCAATGTCATCAATGTCACAAGTAACATCCCACTTCTGTATGAAGATAAAATATATGGATGTCTCCGTTTGAAGGAGAAGGAAAGGAGTTTCAATCGGTGGCCAAAGAAGTATTTGGAAAAGCCTTCAAACTAGATGATTTTTTATGTTCTTGTCCCAAATATTGATGCTCTTGAAGTTCATGTTGTTGAGAGTATTGACTAGTAATGGCCTCTTTGTCTAGTAGTACCCCTTGTCTAGGTAGTATAATTTTATTGGTTTTCTTATACAAGGGTGTTGAATGATGTTGGGTAACTCCATATCTTATCCTTATTTTATATGCTGGTTTGGAAGTGATTACTTTATTGGTATTATCTGATATATATATGTTGTATTGCAGTCACTATATGGGTAACATAGTTGCTTCACTTCTGTATTGCAGAGTGTTATACATAGCATATATATATTTTTTAAACTAAAATTCTTACCAAAGTGTCAGATCAACTTGCATGTGATAACAATTTCTTTTTCCTTTTGTACATTTATAATTTTCTTGCATATACATGAATAAAATTTATCCAGTTTGGACCTTCCTTATACGGTGATGATAAAACTTATTTTTATTGTATAGAACACCTATGGACTATATACCAAGAGAGAGAATATAAAAGTTTGACCCTTGGTCTTGTGGGTAAAAGGGTTGTTTCCCCACCTTGATTGTACACCTCGGTGTTTTGGGTGAAAGAGTTGTCTTCCCACTTTGTTATGACCACTCTTGTTGAACTTTGACCTTGTGTTGAACCTTGTTGGTCCTTGTGCTAGCGCATCCCTCTCCTAGTGTGGTACATTGACCCTTTTGTCATGATGACTTACCTTTAATGTTATGTGCTCCTTTTCAGCCTACTGTTGTTGCTACTATGTATGGAAGTGTGCCACAATTTGATGAACGTGCTAGAGTGTGGGTTAAGGCTACCTATGCACATTTGAAAGGAGATTCTATTTACTTGATGTATGACTGTCCTAAAATAATGTCATTTATTGCATCAATGGGATTGAAAGTTCAGCATCATTTCAGGAATGTTTTTATTAATACCTTGCAATCTGTATTTTTCCAACTCTGTCGTACAACTACCTATCTCTCTCTCTCTCAGGTATGTCCATTGCTTCGTTAGTGAATTTTCTCCTAAGAGACAAAGTGTGATCGTAATATATAACTGAGTATATAAAGGAAGGTCTAAACCACATTGTTTTCTCCTTTATGTATGCTAGTTTAACTTGTTCATTAATTTATTACTACTGCTGTTATTTGTTGTCCTTGGATGCTTCAACTTTAACACATGGACCTTTGGGAGTGTTAAGTTGAAAGAAATGAAAATTATGTTATATATGTTACCACGTTGTTTTTTCCTTTACGTATGCTAGGTTTAACTTATTCATTAATTTATTACTATTGTTGTTATTTATTGTCCTTGGATGCTTCAACATTAACACGGGGACCTTTGGGAGAGTTAAGTTGAAAGAAATGAAAACTATGTTATATATGTTACCACGTTGTTTTCTCCTTTACATATGCTAGTTTAACTTGTTCGTTAATTTATTACTACTGTTGTTATTTATTGTCCTTGGATGCTTCAACATTAACACATGGACCTTTGGGAGTGTTAAGTTGAAAGAAATGGAAATTATATTATATATGTTACCACGTTGTTTTCTCCTTTACGTATGCTAATTTAACTTGTTCATTAATTTATTACTACTGCTGTTATTTTTTGTCCTTGGATGCTTCAAATTTAATACAAAGACCCTTGGGAGTGTTAAGTTGAAATAAATGAAAATTATGTTATATATGTTACCACATTGTTTTCTCCTTTACATATTCTAGTTTAAATTGTTCGTTAATTTTATTACTACTGTTGTTATTTATTGTCCTTCGATGCTTCAACATTAACACGGGGGACTTTGGTAGTGTTAAGTTGAAAGAAATGAAAATTATGTTATATATGTTGTATTGCAGACACTCGAAGTGTTTCATAGTTTGTACCTTCCTTATACGATGATGATAAAACTTAGAATTATTGTAAAGAACACCTATGGACTATATACCTTGAGAGAGAAGATAAAATTTTGACCCTTGGTATTGTGGGTAAAAGGGTTGTTTCCCCACCTTGATTGTACACCTCGGTCTTGTGGGTGAAAGGGTTGTCTTCCCACTTTGTTACGACCACTCTTGTTGAACTTCTTCCTTGTGTTGAGCCTTGTTGGTCCTTATTCTAGTGCCTTCCTCTCCTAGTGTGGTACCTTAACCCTTTTGTCACGATGATTTAACTTTATTGTTATGTACTCCATTTCATGCTCCTTGAGGCTGCTACTATGTATGGAAGTGTGCTGCAGTATGATGGACATGATAGAGTGTGGGTTAAGGCTGCCTCTGCACTTTTGAAAGGAGCTCCTTTTTGCTTGATGTTTGACTATCCTAAAAGACTATCATTTATTAAAACAATGGGATTGAACGTTCATCCTCATTTCTAGAATGTTTTGATAATACCTTGCCGTCTGTGTTTGTCCAACTCTGCCCTACAACTACCTATCGCTCTCTCTCTCTCTCAGGTATATCGACCATTGTTTTGTTAGTGACTTGTCTCCTAAGAGACAAAATGTGATCATAAGATATAGCTAAGTATATAAAGGAAGGCCTAAACCACATTGTTTTCTCCTTTACGTATGTTAGATTAACTTGTTTATCAATTTATTACTACTGTTGTTATTTATTGTCCTTGGATGCTTTAACTTTAACTCATGGACCTTTGGGAGTGTTAAGTTGAAAGAAATGAAAATTATGTTTTTACTTTATCTTGCATTGTCATAGCTATACTATTTGTGTTTCTGGTATTGTTTTAGAAATTTATGCATTGAAGTTATTTTTTAAAAATTTTTCTGCTCCAAACCCAAATCTGTGTACTTACTAACATATTATACATGCTTTAAAAAAAGGGTTGTGTTCACCAAAAGACCAACTGAATATGGCAGCCTTAGCCCATCCATTCATACATGAATCACCATTATATTCAATTTTTTTGGGTCCATTTATAACTGTATTGCATGTGCAAGAATACAATTCTTCCAAGTATTTTCTATTTGAGCAGGTTGAATAGACACCACTTCTTTTGTTGTCCATGCATACATTTATTCAAGGAATTGGTGCATTTCCTGCTCTGGTGAGTGACATGTCTATATTTTTGCTTCTAGTGGACTAGGTAGGGTACTTGATTCTTTTTATATGTTGTTGTAACTTATCTAAAGTTATAGTTGATTCATTTACATGTGTCTATTGCAGCTCTAGTTGTTGATAGATTATCAAAAAAATCTTCTTAATGTTGGTGTAGTTAATTTTGACAAGCACAAAAGATTTACAAGTGGATAAATGGGTTTTCCATGCCTAGGCTTATTTCTATATTGAATGCATTTTTAGCATTATCAAATACATAAATTCATTTTTTTGAAAATCTTGTAGAATAGTTGAATTTGTTACTAATATGTTGTAGAATGTTATAGATGATGAAAGTTTTAAATACTATAAGGTCCAAAGTATTTTGTCATTGATTGTATCATACAACAAGATACAAACCTTATGCCAACTATGATGTCTTGGTTGGGTTTGTGAAGGTATTGAAAGGTCTAAACCACATTGTTTTCTCCTTTACATATGCTAGTTTAACTTGTTCATTAATTTATTACTACTGGTGTTATTTTTTGTCCTTGGATGCTTCAACTTTAACACATGGACCTTTTGGAGTGTTAAGTTGAAAGAAATGAAAATTATGTTATATGTGTTACCACATTGTTTTCTCCTTTATGCATGCTAGTTTAACTTATTTGTTAATTTATTACTACTGTTGTTATTTATTGTCCTTGAATGCTTCAACATTAACACATGGACCTTTGGGAGTGTTAAGTTGAAATAAATAAAAAGTATGTTATATATGTTACCACGTTGTTTTCTCCTTTACATATGCTAGTTTAACTTGTTCGTTAATTTATTACTACTGATGTTATTCATTGTCCTTGGATGATTCAACTTTAACATAGGGACCTTTGGGAGTGTTAAGTTGAAATAAATGAAAATTATGTTATATATGTTACCACATTGTTTTCTCCTTTACGTATGCTAGTTTAACTTGTTCATTAATTTATTACTGCTGCTGTTATTTTTTGTCCATTAATGCTTCAACTTTAACACAGGGACCTTTGGGAGTGTTAAGTTGAAAGAAATGAAAATTATGTTATATATGTTGTATTGCACTCAATCGAAGTGTTTCATAGTTTGTAACTTCCTTATACAATGATGATAAAACTTAAAATTATTGTATAGAACACCTATGGACTATATACCTTGAGAGAGAAGATAAAAGTTTGACCCTTGGTCTTGTGGGTAAAAGGGTTGTTTCCCCACCTTGATTGTACACTTTGATATTGTGGGTCTTGTCTTGTGGGTCTTGTGGGTCTTGTGGGTATTGTCTTCCAACTTTGTTATGACCACTCTTGTTGACCTTCGATCTCATGTTGAAACTTGTTGGTCCATATGCTAGTGCATCCCTCTCCTAATGTGGCACCTTGATCCTTTTGCCATGATGACTTTCCATTCACATTTGTTAACTTGTTTCGGTATGGAATGGAATTACACTACCTTCCCTTTAGTGTTTTCAGAAAAACCTACCTACCTACCTTAATAACTACACCTAATCTCCCTATACCACTTATTTCATGAATGCTTTCTAGGTTTTCAAAAAAACCTCCTACCTACCAATGCTTTTGAATTATAACTAATATTAACAGGAAAAAGCTAAAATTTCACAGTAAACCAAGAAAATTACCTACAATTTTGTAATGGAAGAAGGTCATTTTGACTCTAGAGCTGCAGAATTCGTGGAATTCCTCTTCAAGAGCCTCCAGGTTCTCTCCAATGCTCTTTTATCCATGGCAGCATTGTCAATTAAATACCAAAATTCTAAACGCTCAACAATTGTGAATATGCATCACAATTTCCTCAACGTGTATAAATGGTGGCCTAATAAATGCACAAAAATTGCCTCTAGTCCTAATTCACAACTACTTTCCCCTCAAAACCCACCAAAACATCCTCACCACCAACCAACGCAAAATATTTGGCGCCAACGGTCTATTGGATTGGTTATTTTCCTCCAACGGTCTTCTTGGACTGATTATTTGGATCAAACGAGCTTCTTGAGTAGTCATATACGAAATTGGGGGATGAAATCTCCATGAGTTTAGGAAAATTGACCATGAATGCCATCAAACAGAGGTGGGTCGAGAGTTGGTGGGTCGTGAGTTACATTTGCATATATATTTTTTGTTTTAGTTATATTTTCATGTATGTGTTTTATTTTTATTTTTATTATATTGTGTTGGATCTTGTTTGCATCCCTCTAAGCAAAACCATGTTCTTTATTGAGCTTGTTATCCTGAACTAAGACCACCTTCAAGGTTGACAGTATTGATCCATGACCTTGTGGGATTCCTTGGACTGAGCCATGACCTTGTGTTCTGCCTTAGACTAAGTGGTGGCCCCTGCAAGGACAGAACCATGATCTCTGTGGGTTTTTTGGACAAAACCGTGACCTTTGTGGGCTATTTGGATAGAAATGTGGCATGTGTGAGCTATTTGGACTAAGTCATGACCTTTTTTGGGCTGCTAAGCTGGGTTGTGACCTTTTCTGAGTTTTTTAGACTAAACCATGACTGTTCCTTGGGTTTCCTTGACTGGATTTGTGGTCTGTTGATTGTTCTGAGGTCTTTTATGTGAGTGTGTTGTTATTAGTTCCTACCATGACCTTTACTAGGGCTGTTGTGGTTCTTGTTCATCTTGTTGCAGTATGTCGAGCCTATTTATAATTTATAGAGGTTTATTGTGCTCATTTTCAGCCTCCTTGAGGCTGCTACTGCTATTTGACTATATTTGTCTCATCTTCCCTACAACTACCTACTTGACTGTATTTGTCTCACATGGCAAGAAGAACATGGAAGTTTGGGTATTGGAGCCATGGTATGGGAATTGGAACACCAAGTGGTCCAAATGACCCATTCTGTGGTTATTTGTGGGTAGAATGTTTATTTGTGGCTTGATAAGGTCGTGGAACCCTTGGACATGAGATGAGTCCACTTGCACTTGTACTTTATAAAGAAACCACATATATGGTGGCATGGCTCATGTTAGATCAATATGATAATGACCATCAAAGCATGGATCTTGGAACCATGTACTTGGAATATTGTTCTTAAAACCCTTGGACATATGTTGATGTAGTTAGATCAGTAAATTTATGAAAAAAAGATGTGTATAAAGAGAAGGAAATTTGGACATAGTCGTGACCTGTGTCAGTTGACTATTTGTGGGTTGTTTGAAAAGAGCCGTGACCTGTGTTAACTATTTGGACTAAGTCATGACCTTTTTTGGGATGCTAAGTTGGGTTGTGACCTTTGCTAAGTTTGCTAGACTGAACCATGACTTTTACTTGGGCTGCCTTGACTGGATATGTGGTCTGCTAACTGTTCTAAGGTCTTTTATGTGAGTTTGTTGTTGTTGGTTCCTACCATGACCTTTACTAGGGATTTTGTGGTTCTTGTTCAGCCTGTTGCAGTATGTCGAGCCTATTTATACTTTATAGAGGTTTATTGTGCTCCTTCTCAACCTCTTTGAGGCTGCTACTATGTATGGAAGTGTGCCGCAGTATGATGGGCGTGCCAGAGTGTGGGTTAAGGCTTCCTCTGCACATTTGAAAGGAGCTTCTATTTAATTGATGTATGACTGTCCTAAAAGACTGTCATTTATTGTAGCAATGGGATTGAAAGTTCATCCTCATTTCTAGACTGTTTTGATTAATACCTTGAGGTCTGTATTTGTCTCACTCTGCCCTACAACTACCTATCTATCTCTCTTAGGTATGTCCATTATTTCGTTAGTGGCTTGTATCCTAAGAGACAAAGTGTGATTGTAATATATATCTGAGTATAGAAAGGAAGGTCTAAACCACATTCTTTTCTTGTTTTTGTCCATTTATAATTTTATTGCATGTGCTTGGCTAATTCTATTGTACATCTATGGGAATCTGCATCTAATAGACAGGCATTGTTACAAATATTTCATCTCATTTCATTTCCATTTATCTAGTGGCTAAGAGTACTTAGATTTAATTCCCATTCTTCTTGATGTGAAATGTGAAATCTACTAGTTCAAGTTTTGGTCCTTTGAAGTTAAGATGGACATACAGATCTAATTGAAACTATATAAAGGTTGTGTAAGATGTTCATGGAACCTGAGAGAAACATGCACCTGTGTTCATTTTACAGGGGATGGTGGCTTGTCCCACATTGGAGGAAAATGAGTTTGGGACACCATTTTCTCCTCCTTTGCTTCTATATAAACTAAAATTCTCCTTTCCATGGCATCATCCAACATTTGTCCTCAATAGAAGCCTTTATGCGGAGATCAGTTTCTTTAAAAAGTGTAAGTTCCTTCTATCCTTTTGTAGTATGTCAACATTGTTAAGTCTTGACACTTCAGTGTCTGGTAACTCTGGTATAAGGATAAGTTGTTCAATGTTTAACCACGATAAAACCATAACTAATAGTATAAGCTATTCCACTACCTATACAACCATGTTTCACATATAAGCTAAGTAATATTAATAAGCCTGTTAAGTTTGATGTCTCACCTTATGATATGTGATTACTAGTACATGTTTTACATTGGTGTTGGTTCACCTTGGCTAAGTAATATTACATGTTTTACATAGGTGTTGTTTCACCTTGGCTAAGTAATAGTACATGTTTTACATAGGTGTTGGTTATTCTAGAGGTTTTAGAAAGAATAGTAAATTTTGACCTGTTTTATTTTTGGGACAACCATAGAGTAAAGGAAATCAACAATAATCTTTGGAGGATGTTTTCAACAAGAAGAATGCTACAGCCTAAAAGAGAATTTGCATTGTTACAACAACATTGTTTCTCACGCCTGATTTTGTATTTTTTGGTTTTAAAATATGGAAAATGCATAAAATGGAGGTAAATCATCCCATCCATATCTTGGGTAACTGTGTGGAATCCTATGGAAACATGCAGTACACCTTGCACCCATAATAATGATGAATTCAAAGTGGTTTTTTCCAGTCACCTATGTGCAGAATTTGCACCTTACAATAAAATATCTTCACTCAAATCACATTGCAGCCTTCAAACATAGTGTTAATTATGACTCCAATTCTATTGTTTTGGAAGAGCAGCAATGATAATGCACCAGTCCATATCTGAAAGCACATTTTACAGCTTTATTCTCATCACTATTCCTGTAGCAGACTTGAGACAAACTTCAAGATTTGTTGTGATAAGTAGTACATTCTAGCTTAGGTGTTGTGCCCAGCTTATCAGTCCTCATAATTAATCTACAACAAGTCTCACAGCCATTGTAGTCCAGGAATAATGGGGAAGAACCTTCTTTTCCAAACTTTCATGTAGCAAATTTACCAATGATTAGGAAACCATTTACCCCAGATTTATATCCAGAGTAGCATTCACCATTAGAGGGAATGTTAGGCCTTCTTTAAGGAAGCATTCAACGGTTTGGATTCATGATGGGTTTCCCTCTATTTGATATTTTTTCAATATTTTCTGGTGGATAGATCCATTGTGGAGGATAGATTATGACCCCTTGCATGGCAACATCCTTCCTTTGATCCTAATCTATGGAGACCATTCATCCATGAATTTTTCACATATGCCATGCAGAGAGACTTGTTACATATATAATAAGGTCCATAACTGAGATGCGAGATCTTTTTTATGCCCTTTTCATCCACAAATTTCCCAGAATTGGAGAGTAGTTGTTTCTTTCACCCAAATTACTACTTATTTGCAATTTTGATGTTGTCTTTACCCATAGACATGATAAAAACTACCACTTTACTAATGTATGAGGGTGAAATAATTTCCATATTTCATGGAAAGTTAAACCACTAGTTGTTATCATGTGTTTCTACCAGGTCAATAGATTCAGTGCCCTTGAGTGGTCAAGTGATCTCGAACTACATTTTTCTCTCTTAGCAACTCATTCAGAATCCACACACTATTCCTCTAACAATTATACCCAACCTCAACACTTCCAGTGGAATTGTCTTCCAAACTCAAGAGTCTTCACCACTTATGTTATCTCTGCTTTGATACAACATGATCTAGGTATTGGATTTGTGAATCAAAGTACACAACTAAAACCAACAACAACAACTAAATTTCAAACAATAGAATATAGAATAGCTAATTATGTTATATTTTATTCAAATATTGGCCAAATATCTTGAGCCACTATTACAATATGAAATCAGATCCTTATAAGGTCTCTAGGATTTCTCCAATATTAAAACCTACTTCTACATAGAGGAAAATGCCTCATTATTGTCACCATATTTATATTTTTTGCTTAGCTTTAGGTGTGAATTGATTTTTGGGAGTTCAAACCATGTCAACCTCTAGCTTTGAATATGTAATTCATTATGTCAATTGAAATAATTTTTTTGGTATGAACAAGGATATCAGAACTGTTAGGTTTGGAATATGGTCATGGGAATATACAACTTTATAAATCTACCTAGGGTGCAAAGAAACTATTTAGTACAATGGGAACTAACATCTTCTCTTCAATATTCATACCGATAAAAAATAATTGATCTCTTGGATATGCGTCATAAGGTATCTCACCACTATGCTTATGACGCCACTCATGCATGTATTGGTGAGGTTGTTCAGCTTGCTGCAACATGTCGAACCTATTTAGAATTTATAGATGTTTTTCATGCTCCTTTTCAGCCTCTTTGAGGCTGCTACTATGTATGGAAGTGTGCCGCAATATGATGGACGTGCTAGATATTGGGTTAAGGATTCCTCTGCACATTTGAAAGGAGCTTCTATTTTCTTGATATATGACTGTCCTAAAAGAATGTCATTTATTTCAGAAATGAGATTGAAAGTTCATCCTCATTTCTAGAATTTTTTTATAATACCTTGATGTCTGTATTTGTCTCACTCTACCCTACAACTACCTATCTATCTCTATCAGGTATGTCCATTTTTCCGTTAGTGTCTTGTCTCCTAAGAGACAAAGTGTGATCATAATATATATCTGAGTATATAAAGGAAGGTTTAAACCACGTTGTTTTCTTCTTTTTGTCCATTTATAATTTTATTGCATGTGCTTGACTAATTATGTTGTACAACTATGGGACTTTGCATCCAATAGACAAGTAGAGTAAATTACTACTTTCATGTTTTCAATTTCTTTTTGTTTTATTTAAATAGTGGCATTCCAAGTGGGCATTTTGGACAAAGTTGAGCAGTTGGGGGAGATTTGGTAGTTCCCTTTTGGGGTATAAATGATAGTGGGATTGACATAGTATATCTTTAAATTTTATTTTATTTTATTTATATATCCATTTGAACATGGTTTCTTGCCTTGATTGCATGTTAGTGGTTGTTTAAGTCACCTATGAATAAAATGATCACATATGTATTCATACTTCTTGTCAACAAGAAAACTAGAGGGTATTGTTGCTAATATTTCATCTCATTTCATTTACATTTATCTAGTGGCTAAGAGTAATTAGAGTTAATGCCCATTCTTCTTGATGTGAAATGGAATTAGTTGTATATTTCTTTTTACTATTCTATATACATTTTGGGTGCTGAGTTGCTCCATTTTCTCATCCTTTGCTTCTATATAAACTGAAATTCTCCTTTCGATGACATNGTCAAATTCAGATATCTTGGCATGACTCTAGATGACTCGGTAGATAGTTTAACATTGGATGCATGCTTGTCATTCCTATAAATTTCTGGGATTTTTGCATTTTACATCATTCAAGCATACAAAAAAATGATTATCAAGTTACTATAGATACATAATGGCTTACCTTACATTGTAATAGTCCTTCAAGTCTTTCAAGTGCATTTATTAAGTGAAAAAAGGACTTCAAGGACTAGTACAAGGTAAGCTTTTATGGATCTATAGTAACTTGATAATAATTATTTTGTATGCTTGAATGATGCAAAATTTGTTTGAATATCATCATTATCAAGCAATTACAACTTCTTAAAGGGTGCTAGATCAATGGTAGAGAACCTACCTAATTATAGGCAGTAGGTTGGTGGTTCAATTCCTCCATGCCCTATCATAAATTTGTGACTACCAAAACGACTAAATTCGCATATATACGACTATTAGTAGCTAATTTCCCGTATCTTAGAGCATGACTAACATTTAGTCATATTTATCTTAGTCATTAATATGTTATAATCTAGTAGTTTATTTAGTCGTATATTTGGTCATTAATTGTTGCAATCAATGACTAAATCCATGACTAAATCATTGAATATCAATGACTAAATCAATTACTAATAAGTCAACCTATTAATGAATAAATGAAATACGACTAAGTTAGTCAACATATAAGATAGTGGAAATTAACTACTATTAATTGTCGACTCAAAAATAGTTGTTTATAGCTGGATTTTAGTCATATTTTGTTATTAATTCCTCATTTTGTACTAGTGGAACACATCAAAATTAGTTGAAGCCTTGATAGATGAGGCACAAGTAATTCCTAACAAGTGGACTACAAATGTTATAGAATTATATATCGAATCTAAGGAAATAGAAGAAGAATAAGAACATAGCAAGTGCAATACAATGGAATGGGTATGCATAATCAAGACTAAGCTCAAATAAGTGATGTATCACATAGAAGTGGTAAATGAGAATTTAAGGAAGAGGGAAATAGAAACATACCCTAAGGAACAATACCGGTTTGGAAGGTTCAAGACGAAAGTAAGACTAGTAGAACTCATAACATTTTAGGAACAATTACACCAAGTCTAGGGATACTGAATGGAAACACTGCTAGAAATTGCATAAGACTATGAAAGTATTGGGATAAAACTCTTAAATAATATAAAGGTATTATACCAAGTAATAAAATAACAAGAGTTCAAGGACACTATGAAATTAAAGGACAACAAGCAAAAAAATGGCTTGATAAATTATACCATCAACTGTGCAAGATGGATTGTAACATATCACCTGGTGACATCACTTGCTAGTTGATTTTTTATATTATTATTATGGAAAATATGGCGGTTATCTATAACATATAGAAAAAATCTTTGTTTACTTTATCTTTGATACTAATCATATGAATATTTACCAACAAACACAATGATAATTAATTTCATTGATATTATTAGAATTGATAAATGTGCAATCATAATAATCATCTAACAATATTGGTATACATTGTTTTCTTTTTCTAGATCAATAATTAGTTGAGATTAATAAACATAAATAAATCTACACATTTATGATTCTATTTTATCTCATAAGCTAAAATAACATCGTTTTTTAATATATCATATACAAGGAATTTTGGTTGTCATCGTAGCTTCATCATATACAAGGCCTAGTTGTTTCCATGCTAATACCACAAGATACTGCATGTATGCATGTATTCATAACTAGGCATTACACAAAGGTTGTTTTATACCTGCTAATAACCAACTCTAAAGGGTTATAGGTTTACCCCATGTTTCAATGCAACAAATGTAAGGAAATACTTGTCATACACCTAGGCTTGGCTCTATAGCCACTTTTCCATTTCAATGAACAAACCTAGCTATAAATATTTATAACATAGTATATACTTTCTACATAAAAAATACCAAGTTGAAACCATGCCATCAAGTTATAAGGACTAACACCAACCAAGTTTTGAGAGAGTTTGTTGCACAAACCCACAACGTAACATGTGCTCTATGCACTAGTCCACAATCGGTGTATCACCCAAAATAATCAACATTTCCTCTAGTGGTTTGTTAGATCCAAACATTTGAGAGAATGGGACTCTAGTAAAGAAGAACCAACACCTTAGCCTTGGCTTAGACAAGATCCAAGATTCCATCAAAGATACGAGTTTCATTGCTTCTAGTTATGTTGTGATTTTTTCTAACATAAATTTGCTTCTAGTTTAGTTGTTGGTCGACGTATTTACGTATGTAATCTAGGTTTCTTTGTTATATATATTTTACTTTCCTTGTGAGGGGACTGTAGTGTTATCTCGCGGGAGGTGTTGCCGTCCTTTAATGCCTCATGCAACCATGGTGACAATTTTACTTGCCGTTGGATAGATCATTCTCACATTCAAAACTAAGGCTGGCCTCGGCTCAGGTTTACTGCTACAAAAACTTGGACTCAATGATCTACTCCAGCTCTAGCTCCGTTGTGTATAGGGTGTAGGTTCCTGGTTGGAAAATAAATCTATATCTACACACACAGACACATGTGGGGTTGTGTATAGAAAAAAAAAGAGCTTTATTTTCTTTAAAATAAAAACAAAACCATTATATATATGAATATGATTTTGTTTGTTTGTTTTTGTACACTATAGAACTATGTTTATTTGTAGAATCTAAATAAGTTTTTTTAGTTTTTCTTCGATTTCACATGCATATTGTAGTAAAGTAGTCTTAAGTACATAAAACTTACATATATACATATATACATACATATATACATACATACATACATACATACACACACACACACACACACACACACACACACACACACACACACACACACACACACACACACACACATATATATATATCATAATTATTCTCCCCAAGAAACTACTTGGGTAGGTCCACTTACCACCCAACCATAGGCTATATGTAGACACTTAACCTTTATATCTCAAAAACCACCCCTGAGCTAGACCATGATACCACTAGGGAAAATAGGACTCAATGTTACTTAGTTTCTCTCATGTAGAATGACCCTATAGAACTTAAACCCTTCCATTTCTACAAACATGGTATCACCCCCAGTCTTTCCACACCTAACACATATAGTGCTCATAACAATGTGCATGCCCCACCTAACACATACAATGCTCATAATGATGTGCATGCCCAACCAACACATACAATGCTCATAATAGTGAGCATAGAGTTTCTTAATATCCTTTCTTATGCCTATTAAGATGATATCTTTTACCAATCCATAGGATTGAACTAGGTATGCACTCACAATCCATGTCTCATATAACACTTCCTACTTCTATTCAATATGGTTAGAGAGATTCCAATATTGTTGTTAGTCGTATTGAACTTGAACATTTCTCATAGCAACTCTGATATAGAATTCCTAATGAGTTTTCAATACAAAAGAAAAACCTATTCTTCTCTAGTTTTTGGTTCCTTACTCCCGTCTCCACCTTTCCATTCGTTCATGGTCAAGTAAAGTGATTGCTTAAAACAATCATTTCCCCAATTTACTCATTCAAATTCCTTCTCATTCCTATGGGGTAAGTGGAGAGAGTCCTATATTGGACTCATTCTTGTCCCTAGATAGTGGGAGGATACCACATGGATATATTTTAGGATGATGGCTATTTCGTAGGAAGTAGATTTTCACCACTCTATCATTTATGGAAAAAGGATAAAGTGGTTGACACTTGGATCTTCTAAAAATTTCACTAGTATCATGGTCTCTCTTATGTCGACCCTTCCTAGTCAGCATTGGATGCCTTTTATTTACATACATGTAAAAGAATATTTACAACATTACCATCATTATAATAATTTTGCATGCTACATCATTTCCAATGTCAAGCAATTGTCTTAATTACAATAATTTACATACTAAATAAAAAATAACATGTAATTGTTTTTCCTAGGAGAAAACATACTTTTATATTCAAGGTGATTTCAAAAGTACAATCCGTAGGTTCCTTCAACACAATCACAAACATAAAAAATTTCATGATTAAGCTGTTAGAGAACCTATACAAGGGAGAGCCTTAACTCTCTTCATTAGAGAATAATTGTTGAATAAGTTGTCATTGATGTCAACTTGCAGTGGCCCCTCAGCTTGTCGTTGATGCCACCAAGGTCCCCTACAATGGACAACCTTGATGAACACATATGAGTTGATCATGGACAGTTGCACAAGTTTGGAATGGGTTTGATCACCCTTTATCCACACACAATTCCCAACTGGATGATAGGATTGATGGTTGATTGATTAGACACGCCCCTACTGTGGTAGCCTAGGATTTGGAGCCCATTCACTGATGGTGTGTACCTTGTAGCACACTGTGGTACAAATTACCCATTCTGTGGTCATTTGTTGAATAGGTCATGACTGGATAGGGTCATTAAGCCCACATACTTGGTATGTTCCACTTGATTTTCGTGGAGCCCACTGCTTGCACTTGATGAAGACCTTGATGCCTGTGTAGCCCTTGTTGGGGTCATGGAACCCTTAAAGATGGTCATTATGCATGAGAAGGATTGGCACCCACATACATGGTTGTATGATGGATCTTGGAAATTATATGATCATAGAGATTGAATGTACCTTTGTACTTGATAATGGAGTCCTATGTGATGGGATTGAAGTCCATGAAAAGCATCTTGTTTAAATATTATATGATATCTTTTAAAGAGTCCTTGAAACCCTTGCATGTTGTGCCTTGGGTCTTGAACCCACACACTTGGTAGCTTGTTGATGGTGATGTACGGTCCTCCTTGTGGTTATTTGTCTATTGGGATGTTGATGGATGTGGAGCCCATGGACATTCCTTGATATGTTGAATAAGACTTTGAAACTCTTGCAGTTGGTGGTATGGTCTTTAGCACCCTCATGTGTGGGGTCTTTGACGTATTGAAAAAATTAAATATTTTAAGGGTATTGGACCATGTGTCTGATAAAAATCCATTCATAGGGAGATAGTAATAGTCAATCCATTTCCGTTGATATGTGGAGCATATTATAACTCCTCACGGTTGAAGAGATTTGATTTTTTTAATTTAATGTATTGATTTTCCCCTTTACAAGTAGGTCGACCTACTAAAAGAATTCAATTAATTTTTAATTAAAACTACTACAAGTCTGCCATAAATGTGAATAAATCCTCCATGACCTATATAAATAAAAGATCAAACATTTCATTTGTTCATCAATAAAGTCTCTCTTTGGTATTTCACAACTCTTGGAGAAAAATGTGAAACTTTGTGGAGGAGAAATTTTTGGGCATCTTTGAGGATTGAAGATATTCATTAAAATTGGCATAACTTTCTAATACAAAATTACAATTACAATTTTTTTTGCATGTTGGAAATATTGTTGCGAGGGATATGTGATGACATGATATAGAGTTTATTTTAGTTTGTATATTGTTTCTTCATCTTGTTATCTTCGAAAAGGTATGGTTCATGCTTATGGGTTTCTCTTGTGATGATACATGTCTCTCATGGATATAGTTCATCTTTTGTCTTAACATGTGAGCCTCTATATTGGTATATCTCTTTAAATTCATTGAATATGTTATGGATTTTATGGTGATGGTTATCTTGGAACATCTCTTGATATAGATCTTGAAGATTATCTTGTATATTGTTGGCGTAAATATTTGTGTTTATCTTGGTTGTTGTTTAGTGTAGTATTGAATGAGAAGTTGACATGTAAGTAATAGATATTATGAGTGATTTATTTGATCAAACTAAGTGTTTTATTTGAAAACTAGTTTGACAAGTTTTTATAATTGTGTCTTTGACCTAAGTAGAGATGGACTATTATTGATTGTTAATGACAAACTTTGATAGTATTGTAAGTGACGGTTTGCTTGATATTTGTTTGATTTGTTGACTTGATTTAATTGGAGTGAAAAATAATTTTGTGTATAAGAGTTTATGAGATTAACTGAGTTTGACATAGTTGGTTGAGGTTTACTAATGTTTAGTTGTCAAGTCTTCCTTGACTGTGATTGATGTTGGTTGTGGTGTCATTGAGTTGAATGTGATTGGACAATGTTTGGTTGACCGTATGTGAAGTCTCTTGGTTGCTCAAATGTGTCTCTTACTTGATGAAATATGCCAAGTAAGAAGGGTTGGTTGACTGTGAGAGCACTTGATTAGATTACTACAATTATATGATTGATTTGGAATAAGTACAAAAGCAACTTGGTATAGGTTGGTTCAATTGAGCAGGATTGACATAGGTTACGTTATGTGTAGTTGGTCCAACTCACACTAGACGAGTTGTATGAGCATTATGCATGAGAAGGTTTAGCACCCACATACATGGTGGTATGATGTCTCTTGGACATTATATGATCATAGATATTGAATGTGAGGAAATTATATGATCCTATGTGATGGGATTGAAGTCTATTAAAAAAACCTTGTTTAAATATTATATGATATCTTTGAAAGAGTCCTTGAAACCCTTGCATGTGGTGCCTTGGGTATTGAATCCACACACTTGGTAGCTTGTTGATGGTGATGTATGGTCCTCCTTGTGGTTATCTGACTATTGGGATTTTGATGGAGGTGGAGCCCATGGACATGCCTTGATATGTTGAAGAAGAATTTGAAGAAGACTTTGAAACTCTTGTAGTTGGTGGTATGGTATTTGGCACCCTCATGTGTGGGGTCTTTGACGTCTTAAAAAAATAGAATATTTTAAGGGTACTGGATCATTTGTTTGCTAAAAATCCCTTCATAGGGAGATATTCCTAGTCAATCCCTTTCATTGATATGTGGAGCATATTCTAACTCCTCACAGTTGAAGAGATTTGAATTTTTTAAGTCTAATGAATCATTAATGAATTGAATTAAATTTGAAGAGAACAAAAATAAGAGTACGGCTCCATTTTTTTTTAATATCATTTGAAAAAATATGAATACAAGTCATTTCCTCTCCAAATGTAAGGAACTCGACCTTCTTGAGCTTTGATTTTTGGATTTAGCTAGCAACAGCAAATGAAAAAGAGGTGAATTGTAGAAGTTTGACTGAGGTTTCTTTCTACAACATATATATTTGTTTGGATCATTTTTTTCTGAGTTTTTGAAGAGAGTACACTTATACAATAGTGAGACAAGAGGTTCTTTTGCAGCTGATATATTTTTTAATCTTGAGAAGTTTCCTATCTGTTTTGAGGAGCCCAAAGTACTATGTTATGTGAACCATATTATAGTACACTTGACAACATTTTGAAGGAACCGATTTTGCACAGTCCATTAAGGCTTCTAAATTTACAAATCGGTTTGAATACATTCAAAATAACTCAGTCACCAAGCATCTGAATTTGCAAAGTCTTGAGGTAGTCAATTTTAAGTTTTGTTTAGCACCAAACAACATAAGGAAATTTGGAGGAGTTTATCATAGCCCTAGTTTTGGAGAAGTATACACAGTCTAATTTTGAAGGAGTTTATCACAACCAAGTCTACACAGTCTAATTTTGAAGGAGTTTATCATAGCCCTATTTTTGTAGAAGTCTACACCTCTCTCACAGTCCAAGTTTGGTAGCAGATAGCTGTTGTTTGAAGACACTTTTATATATTTAACTTAGATGTTGTCTGGAGACATCCTTTTCACAGTCCTGAATTTAGAAAGGAGTAGTTTGTAAATAGTCCAATGGAATGATGATTACATAATTAATTTCTAGCACGATTACACAGTGAATTGTTTGAAGACAGTGAGATGAAGATTACACAATGATGTGATAGAGAAAATTATACAATGATATACTATAGCGATGTATGCATGATGAAAGTGATTGCAGTGGCAACAACGATGGTGTGATTGTTCATTAACTGCAAGTTAATTCTTGCATCTTGAGGTCTGGATACTTCATACCTTCTTAGTTGGAGCTAAGAAAACCAGGACGACTCATGTTGTTAGTGTTGGTGCTCTTTGTATCAGTTGGTGCTGATTGTTTACCATACAAACCTTGTGTCCTCTTAGGTTGTGTTGCTTGTCATAATTCAGTGATCTATTCAATGATATTCTTATTAATGAATGCTTATGTAACAATGATGTACTTGATAGCATAATCCATTGATGAAATATACTTGAATAATAGAAGTTGAAAAAGGGTTTAAATTGTCTACACACTGATTCACCCCCCCCCCCCTCCTCTCAGTGTTCCATTGTTTCCAACAATAATTGCATATCAAAAGGATCCTTTGCTTAGTACATTAGAATATGCATGCACAACTTTTTATAAACAAAATCATACATAAATACTAGATATTCTGATATATATTAAAGAATTCAAGTTATAATCAGGTCTTCCAACCAACTGGGAATCATAGTTTCTGAAGAACTATTGTGTATAGTTACATGATATGATCCAACTAAAAGTAAAATACCTTCCTTGAACAAGGAATCAACCATGACATTATTCTCCTAGAAATGTGTTGATATCTCACTTGAAATAGGGAAGCCAATATTTCTCTTATATGATGTGCTAGCAACAAAAGATTAATATTATGTATCTGAGAGTCATTGTTCATCCACTATATTAATAGAAAGTATTCCCCATTACCTTTTCCAATTGTATACTTTTAAGACTAGCAAATTTCAAAATAATTTGTAAGGTTAGGAATTCCTCCCTATTATTTGTGTCGAGTCATGCATTGTCTTTAAAAGTGTAGAAGATTTGATTGGAGATATATATCACAAAACCGAGTCCACAAGTTTGTTTAATTCCTTGGAAAGCACCATCAATGAATTCTCAATGATTCCTTTGATTAATGACTAGAGTCAGAACCTATCTCCCATAAGAAGGTTTAGAGTCCAGGGCATATGAATTAAAGAGATTAACAACCCTTGAAGTCATTTAGAACAACCATTGAAGATTACAGTGAATGAACACATTTATAAACAACCATTGGAGAATAACATGGATTGACCATATAAGAATAGAGAAACAAGCAACAACATACAAGGACTAACAAGGATCCAAGAGTATACCAAGCATTCCAAGTTCAATAGTGTTGGGGTAAATACCTCCAATCAACAATTAATTTGCGCTAAAAGGGGGATTGCTTGGTTATGTAAGAAACCAAGAAAACCCATAAGTTCATATAAGTAGAGGAAAGTAGAAGAAAGAAGAAAAGGATGATAGCCTTGTAATTGTCTTTTTGTTTTTGGAGAACCTTTTCTCTAAATTTAAACAAATATTTGTTTTGAGATTTTTAGTGATTATTTTTGTGGGTTTTTTGCCTCAAGTGGAGAGGTTTTCCTATGGTAATTCCTCATGTAAATTTACATTGGATGTCTTGTATTTGATTGTTAATGTTCAATTTTAAGTGAATTTTACTGCTTATCATGCTACAAATTTGGTAATAGAATAAGTTATGGTTCATTGCTATGTAATAAGTTTAAGATTGGTCCCGTTGCAACTAAAATCTAGTCAGCACTATGTGGAGTAGAAGGTCACTATGTCCGACGATATTTTTTCTATATATGTCATTCAATGATTCATAGACTTATTTCAACTCAAATTCATCACATTTTGGAATTGTTTTTTATTAGAGTTGAAGTTGCATACAATAATGCAACATTTTATAAGTAAAACTATAATATCATTTATACAAAGTATCTAAAACAAATAGACATATCAAAGACAATTTGTTTTATTATGAAATGGAATATGTATGAAAAATATTGTTTATTCTTCATATCGATTTGTGTTTATACTATGACTAGCATAAAATCACACTAGAAAATCAACTAGTAGCTGACCTTTACAAAGTTGTTCAAATTTATTATACTTTTATTGCAAAACACAAAATGAGGGTTTCATGTGTAATTTAGCCTAGACAATAACACGATTAAAAACATTGGTTATGAAAAAATGTAAGATAAAAATTAATACAGTTCAATCACAACTCCATGCCTAATAATGGTCATCATTCATTTGTTGATATCCAACTATAATTGATACTTCGTTTCCTTCATGCATAATTCAATACCTTGAATACTTTAAATGAAATTTTTTATTGAATATAATTTATGTGTCTTACGCTTATCTATCTCTATTTTTTGTAAAATATTTAGGTGGTACAACACAATTAAACCCCTAAGTCCGAATACATCGACACTTCACAATCACTATGCATCCTACTAATTACACCATTGTTAGAACCTCTTGCAAAATGCGCATGTTTTGTTTTCATGCAGTTAAAACTATGCCTTTTAATTGATGCCATGATATTTAATTAAGTTACATGTATGCACACTGCAACTTCTTCATCATATATGATAGGTTTCAACAACCCATTTGAGTCTATCAACTTTGTGTCATGCCTTTGGGTTTCTATAATTAGGGGTACACCTTTATCTTCTCATAAACCAAGGCGTTGCTTATTAACCCTCTTTACTACATATCTAATATAATCAATAGTGTGAGAGTAAAGGGGATCTCCCACACGCATTCTCATATTTAGATTGAAAAACGTAATTCACCCTACATATCTTTCACTTTGATTTTTCAACTTCAATTCAAAATCTCTATGTTGCAAAAAATATTAGAGGGATTGATGCATATATCAAATTGATTAATTTCTTCTGAGATATGGATTTAATTAAATTTGAGCATTCGAAGGGATGGATAGTTGGTGGTGAAAGAATTATTGAATTAGAATATTAGAACACATGCATGAGTTCCCCTTCACTCTCACACTATTGATGCTATTAGAAAGACAATAATTAGGGATAATAACAACACTTTAATTTACTAGAAGAAACTAGTGTGCTCCTAATTAGAGAAAACTAGGGACATGGTATGGAGTTGTTAAACTTAAAAGGGTTGCTAAAACTTATCTTGTCTACTGAAGAAATTCTAGTGTGTGTATATGGAACCTAATTCAAGATCTTGGAGTAACTTAAGATTGGTTTTAGTTGCATGAAAAGGAGACATGATCATTTTTCAAGAGTTTTATTGATAGAAAATGACGTGGTTAGTAGGATGCATAGTGGTTCTTAAGTGTTGATATATTTGGATGTACAAAAAGATTTACAAGATGGACATAATATTTTTATTTATGAAAAGAAAATTATTTTAGTATAGGGGTGTAATAGAGTTATACACCTAAATATTTTATAAATATAGAGACAATTGTGCATACGAGAAATAAAACGTTTGAAGCAAATATTTTATTTAAAGTATTCATGACAATGATTTATGAATGAATAGAACAAAGCATCAATTGCAGTTGGGTATCAAGAAAATATTGTTGGCCATTGTTGGCCATTGTTGAGCATGGGGTTGTGGTTGATATATATTAATTGTTATTTAAGCGTATTTTATAGCCAATGTTTTCAATCATGTTGTTTTTTAAGTTGGATGATACGTGAATCTCTCATTTTTTCTTTTACAATGCAAATATGATAATTTTGAACAACTTTGTAAATGTGAGATGCTAGTTGAGTTTCTAGTGTGATTTAGGCTAGTCACAATATAGACAAATATAGATTGAAAATAATAAAAAAATATTTCTTTAGGAATTTGTATGTAGGGTGTTGCAATATCTTAGGACTTGTCAGCTAATTGAAATTAGATACATCATGACATAAATAGGGTAACATAGTGGAAGCTTGATGGGTCCATAAACCAAAGGTTTGACAATAAAATTGGCTATGGTACATTTAGTTGATGTGTATACTTCATTTAATTTATATTTATAATTATACCTATAAAATGTTGATTGATTATATGCAATTTTAAATCTAACACAATAAACCAATTCCAACATATAATGGATTTGAACTCAAAGAAGTCTATGAATCATTGAATCACGTATATATAAAACCTATTACCAATGGTGCGAGATATATTGAAAACGTGTCATTGAAATGACCACCATGAAATAGTGGATGATGAATAGTTGTGCAGAGGCACCATCAAGTCATATGCACTAATTGACCAGAAAGAGAACATTTCCAAGGGATCGTATTAGAATTATTATGTGATTATGTTAACACAAAAAAGTGAACAACTAGCTCTACATGGTCTAAAGCATATACATACATCATATTCCTACCATATTTCCCTTACTCTTGACCTTCACAATTGTATTTCCATAAAAAATAGTCCAAAAACATTATTATTTACTATGCTTTACCCTCACTCTCTCCAAAAAAGGGCCAAAAACCCTAAAAAGGGTCAAAAACCCTAAAAATGGTTCAAAAACCCTAAAAGTGTTCAAAAACCCTAAAAAAGAGAAAAGGCCAGAAAACCATAGGAAAATACGATGGGTCAGAAAATACCATGGGTTACCACATTGGGTCAAAAAAACCTAGAACCATACTATAAATACATTGTGAAGGGCTCCAAAACAGTTACCCACCCACACATACCTTTTGTCACACATTCCCGTCGCCATACCATTCCCACGGTGTACGTCGAGACATTCTATGTACCCATATTGGATCCACTCCTCGTTTGACACAGTCCATGAAGACCATTGGAGAACCAGTTCGTGGAGAGGCGGACCACTTTCGAGGATGACCACGATGGCCCACTTTACAGAAAATAGAGGTATACTTTGTTTATTTATATTTGTTTAGCTTAGCCATTGTATATTGAAAAAATGTCAAAAAATATTTGTTTTATGTTACTAATCTAGTTTGTTGTTTTTTTTTCCATGAAATCTTCCTTATGGTCACATTGATATAAGGCTAGTGCTTTTGCACGTAACAGGGGTTAAATCCCTATTACAGTTTTGGCGACTTTGATGGTCGATCCCGAGCCACCAGCACCATTGTTGGTCCATCCTAAGCCAATATCGGCTCTAGCCTACCTTTCATGGCTAGTCTTAACCTGCCGGATTTGGCAAGATTAACAAATGACCCAATTAGTCATCAACCACATTGGCCTTCTATTCCTACAAAAATTCCCTCACACATCCCAAAGTTTGAGGGAAAGGCAGGTGAGGACCCTCAGAACCACATCATGTCTTTCCACTTGTGGTGTTCATCGAACAACATTGTGGATGACTTTGTTAGATTGAGGTTGTTCCAATGCACACTTACGAGTTCTGCGACCAAGTGGTACATCGAGCTTCCTCATGCCACTTACCCCGATTTATCCTCACTTGCTTCAATGTTTCTTCAATACTTTCAGCTACCCGTTCATTATGACGAGGGAGTGGAGATCCTTTTCTCCTGTCGCCAAACCACAACTACCCACATCACGGATCATATCCATGAGTAGTGTAATTGACGTAGCTTATGAAAGATCCAATTGGATGATAGGATCTTCCTTAACTGGTTTCTCAAAACCTTACTCACCCCCATAGCCAAGGACATCGCATTTGAGAGAACCCAAATAGAGGAGGAAGCCATCCTGAAGGCTCAGTAGTTCGAATTGATCTATGCCCAGTATGGTTACTTATATACCATCATAACCGATGCTTCCTAAGTTGGCACCTCTAGCATGATATTCCAGGGGCATCCCACGATGTTGATGGAGTCATCGGCTCTGTCACCAAGCACCCTCAATTCTATGTGACCTCTCCCATGATGCCACCCCAGCCAAGTAACTACATCCACAATGTTACCCAACCAAGTTACGCCCTTGATTAATCATGTATGATGGCTTAGTCCAGAGCCACCCCCTCCTAAGCACCACCTGCACCAACTCATCACATCCATGGACTGACTTGTTTGGCACAATCATGTTCTGGCCAAGCGATCAAATTTGTAGCCCCTCCAGCTCCTTCGGCCTATTATGCACCACCTATGAAACCCACTCCGGCTCCGACCCTGACTCCTTTGATTTCTATAGGACAAGTTTATGTTCATTAAAACCTTCCTAACCAACCTACCCCCAATAACAAACAAGGGCAGGGAAAGAACAAGCGAGGTATAAACTGAGGTAATAATCAACCCCAAGGAGGTGGCCAATAGGCCAATCCTCCAAACAATAATGATGCCAACCCTCCTACACAAAATCCCCAGTGTCCCAATCAGCTTGGGAAGAACCCACAGTTACAGACCAACCATCTGTGTGCTATCTGCAACACCTATGGTCATTACACTCATATGTGTCCTCACATGGCTCGGATCCAAAAAATTCTCCAAAATGACAATCAACGTGATCCGAACGCGGCTGCTCTGGCTCAGCCAAACCTAGTGCCACCAGGTCCTCTATCTATGGTGCTCCAAAACCCCCTACCACACTAAGGGATGGTTGAAACCCAACCCTTGGCCCAACCTGCTCTCGCATCTCCTGCTGCAGCCCCACCTACTGAGGATGGTATCCATCACCTCATGAAATTCTCGTCCGAAGTCAACCTCCAGACTCGATGCAACCAGTATGGATCCACCACAGAAACCATTGAACCATCATCAACATATACCTCTACCCCTTCGGATATGTCTTTGCACTTGCCAAGACCCCCCACCGATGGGGCGACCCGAGTCCCCCAGTTCTCTATGCGTCATGTCGCAAACAATGCTACTGCTAGAGCTGCCCTCAACTATAGTATAGCTGATGACTTGGCCCAATATCCTACATCCATGTCCACTTTGGAAGTGATTAAAACTTTCCCATCACAGTGTAAAGCATTGTTTTCTACGCTAGGTTTCGTTGATCCCTCTGATTCCAGGTTGATCACATTCGACTTGGATCAAGGAGAGACCAAGATGTCATCTACCATTACCTTCTAGGTTCCAGTCTCAATTAGCAATTTGGTCATACATGATGAATTATTGATGAGGGGGCATCCACCTATGTCATGTCAACCTTTGTTTGGCAGAAACTCGGATCTCCTACCCTCCAACCTTCCACCCCTACTCTTCGCGCCTACGATGGTCGCTTTACTCAACCATAGGGGATTCTCACAAATGTTCCTATGGAGTTAGTTGGTAAAACAGTGTTAATTGACAATGAGTTTTTCAATGCCCAACTTAATTACAACCTCCTCCTAGGACGTAGCTACATGTTTTCCATGCGGGTCGTGGCCTCTACCGTCTTTCAACTACTGATGTTCCCTCATGATGGGAATATCGTGACTGTTAACCAGTTGACATACTATGATTCTAAGGGTCTGCCATGCCGGAACACGTCCTTCCGACTATCAGCTCCACCATCGACAACGTGTCTATTCCATCTTCATCTGTTGTTGGCCCGAGCCTGTTTTTCAACACTCCTATGACAGACAACTTTTTGTCCTTACCACCTCCACCTACACCGATTGATGTATCAAATTTGTGTACTATGACATCCGACACCATCCTAACCACATCACAACCTCAGTTGAAACTCCAACCATAGTCACCCAGGAATCGTTGGGGTTCATTCTCGATACACATGATTCCCTTCCTTTTTTCACCATCTGGCATCGTGAGCAAGCCTGTTATGGCTACTCTCAACTTACCTATTTCACATTGGGAACTCTTGTGTGGTACCTCAATCCACCCACTCAACACCTGTTTCCCCAGGTTATGCTCACTCCCATCCAACCCATTGAGAAATTGTCAGACCCATCTCCTAGTCCATCGAATACTACTCCTATCTCCATGCCTGCCCCTCCTCCTCCAAAGAAGGCCGGGGGAAAGTTTGCCAAAGAAATGACTGAACCTCATCCGACTCCTCCTTGCGCATTGTGCGATATACAAGGTCATGCGACACAAAATTATCTATAGTTTCCTATCCTTCACACCCACATGGATGCTATGGATACGTCTAATGGTACTCTAGTAGTCACCATCCCAGATCCTCCAATGGTTAAGAACAAGTCCTTGCAAACCAACCATCCTTGTGCAGTTTGCAGCTTGTATGGTCATTACTCTCACCATTGCCCATAATTTCCCGAGTATCGGTAAACCCTTCACAACCTTTGGAAGCAATCTCATGAGTTCAACATCACTATCCTTGAAGAAATCCACCCTCCAAGAGTCTTCCTCGGACACAACCAACACCATATGCAGTGATCTCCAGTTCCACTAGTCCTTCTATCTCCTTAGTTGTAGAGGATCCCTCCAATATATCCATGCGTTGTTTCAACAATGATGAGGAGATTCTTGAATCTCTTTCGACTCCTGAGTACCCTTAGGATGATATGCACCATCACTCATTCTTTATTCCCGATGAACCACTCTCATCATCGAATCAGTACTCAGTTGAAGCCAAAGACTTCATCCATGGAAAAGTAGACTGGTTAAAAAACCCCATCCTAGCACTCGACACCTTTGAAGAGGGAAAGATGGCTAAAATTTCACCAATCATCAAGGTCAATATCTTAACCAACCCTGAGGTAGTTGAATATATTACATTGGGAGCATCTTGCTCCCCTAAATAAGTTGCTTCAAGCAAGGCCCTTTTTCAACAATTCCATGATATCTTCGGTTAATCATATACTGAGATGCCTGGGCTTGATCCATCCATTGCCGAACATTGTATCGACACATGGCTTGATGTGGCACATGTTCACCAAAAAAAAAGACCCATTCAACCCTCAAAAGTTGCTTTTGTCAAATTCAAGATCGAGAAACTGCGTAAAGAAAGATTCATATACCCCATCGCATATACCACTTGGGTTTCCAATCCTGTTCCAGTTAATAAAAAATAAGGTGCCATTGATGTCTGTACTAACTTTCATGATTTGAACTTGGCATGTCCCAAGGACAATTTCCCCACTCCGTTCATTGAACAGATCATTGATGCCTGTTTCGGACATGAAGTCTTTTATTTCATGGATGGTTTTTTCGGTTATAACCAAATTCAAATCCAGAAAAAAGACCAATACAAGACTACTTTCACAACCCCCAGGGGCACGTTTGCGTATTGAGTTATGCCATTTGGCCTTAAAAATGCTGGAGCCACTTTTCAGTGGGCCATGACGTTCTACTTCCATGACCTTATCCATATCATCTTGGTCTACCTAGACGACCTCACCGCTCGCTCTCAAAAGCATTCACAGCATCTAGATGAATTACGAGAAGTCTTCTTATGATGTCACAAGTACAACATCCTCTTGAATCCTCTCAAGTGTGTGTTTTGTGTCCTATATGGGATTTTACTTGGGTTTATCGTCTCTCACAAAGGGATTGCGGTCAACCCTATGAAGGTTCAAGCCATTCTGAATCTTCCCTCACCACATACTTTGCGCCAACTGCAGAGTCTCCAAGGAAAGGCCAATTTCCTTTGTCTTTTCATTCTAGAATATGCAACAAAATTCCATTGTTTCTTACAAATGCTCTATACCAACATTATGTTTGTTTGGGATAAGCATGCACAAGATGCTTTTGATGCATTTAAACAAGCTCTAGCTTCCACTCCATTGTTGTCTCCACCCAACTTCACTAAGGATTTCATTCTCTATGTGTCGACATCTAAAAATTCCATCACTAGAGTTTTGGTCCAAGAAGACGATGCTCGTCAAGAGCATGTGATCTATTATGTAAGTCAGAAGCTTTCTGGTCCCCCTTTACGTTACTCACATGAAGAGAATATGGCCCTCGCCATCATCTTTTCTGTTCAGAAGCTACGCCATTACATCCTTTTGAGGCGCACTCGAGACATGGCCTATTCCAACCCCATGAGGTATCTCTTGAGCCGCTTCATTGTTCAAGGTCGTGCAGCCAAGTGGATTGTCGTTCTCCAGGAGTACGATTTGGAATTTTTTGCCCCTAAAAGCACCAAAGATATGGCATTAGTTTCCTTAATGACAGACCTCCCTTCGTCATCAGCTTCATCTCATATTACAGTCAACCTTTGAATGAATTTGTATTTGTCATATCCACGGAATACCCCTGGTATGGGGACATTCTCCTGTACCTGCGTACTTAGAAATTTGAGCCACAAAGATCATCGACACATTCGACACCAAGCTACTTACTAGCTCCTCATAGGGTATGTCTTGTATAGTCAGGGCATCGATACCATATTGTGTCATTTCCTCACCCATGATGACGCTAAAAAAGTCTTGAATGACTGTCATAGTGGAGCCTGTGGTGGCCACCTCTCTGGTTTGGCTACCACCCAAAATATTCTTCATGCCGATTATTTTTGGCCTACCATCTTTTCCAATTGCATCCATGCAATTAAACACTGCCACAATTTTCAACTCTTTGCTCCAAAATCAAGGACTCCTCCCACGCATTTACATCCAGTGGTCACAGTCGGTCCCTTCTGCAAGTGGGCGATTAACTTCATCACTTGTAATCCCACCTCAGCTGACAGTCATAAGTACATCATGGTGGCCATTGAATATTTCACTAAATGGGTCGAGGCCATGCCTACATTCAATTGTAAGGATGACACGATGACATGTTTCATTTTCAACCATGTTATCACACATTTCGGTGTCCCCCAACAGATAGTATCATACCATGGTTCTCATTTCGAGGACTCGGTTTGGATAGAGCTTTCAACCATGTTGAATTTTGAACACCAGTACTCCTCCGCATACTACCCTCAGGGAAATGGTCAAGTTGAGGCTATCAACAAGATCCTTAAAACCATGCTCCAATGAATGGTGGACAAACATAAATTGAACTGGCATCACTTTCTCTTTTCCACCCTCTGGGCCTATCATACATCCACAAAGACCGTCGTCGGTTTTACCCCATTTCACTTTGTACATGGTGTCGAGTTGGTACTTCCCATTGAGTCCCAGATTCTATCACTCTGCCTTGCCATCGAGCTCCTCCCTGATACCTCACCATTAGAACAACAACTTATTATTCCTGAACAAACCAATGAGGACCATCGTGCTGATATCCAGATGATCAAAGTGGATAAGACTCGATCGAAGTCACATTTTGACTCCCATGTTCACCCTCGCACCTTCAGTGAGGAAGATCTCGTCCTTGTTTACACCCAATCCAATGATAAGTTAGGGAAAGGGAAGTTTGATTCCATGTGGTACGGGCCATATGTCGTCCATCACTGCCTCGAAAAGGGGGCATATATCCTTACTGAATCTGATTGGCACCTCTTGAAGAATCCCTGCAACGGGCTCTACCTCAAGAGGTTATATGCCTAATGTCACCCACCATGAGTCTCTTGTGTCATATTTTTTCTTTTTTTTTTTACACCATTATTGTCACAAGTCTTATAGTTTGTTTCCTTGGTTGCTCCAAATGGATCCTGCTTCACATCGTTGCATTGGATTCACTGACAAATCAAGTATATGGTCTCCTAATCTCGCTTCGGCTGCATGGGTTCTCTATTCCCTGTCACATGAGTTGATCCATATCGACAGAATGTGTACTGGAATTGCTACCAACAAACAGGCTGAGTACGATGGTGTCATTGGTCTCCTGATCGTTTCCCTCCATTTGGGTATTCGTCACCGTGATGTCTTCTTAGACTCCCAGTTTCTTGTCTCCCACTTGAATAACTACTATCAGGTACGTGATCCTTGTCTCTTCAGAAATTTCCTGTGCACTAGACATTTGGTTAGAAATTTTGAATCCATTACATCCATGCATGTTCCTAGAAGTCTCAATAGTGTAGCAAACTAAATGGATAATGACGTTCTAGAGTGGCATATCTATCATCGCATATAGGAAATAAAACTGCATAATGCATCATCATATAGTCATGCATACATATGTCATATATATCATATAGGCATCATCATCAGAAAAAGACTCATAAAAAACACATAAAAAGTGCATCCACGTGCATATATTAATCATGTCATAATGTTCAATACAAAACAAGCAACCCCATAAGATTTCTCGGCTGAGCATACATATCATACAAAAATCCTAGTGCACCACTACACTAGGTGCAGCACCACTAGCTACTAGTCAGAGTCAGAGTCCTCCTCTTGGTACTCTGGGTTTGTTTCCTCCTCATCAGAGTCCTCCTCCTCCTCCTCCATCGACACATCACCCTGTGTCACTACTCTGACATACTAAACAATGACTGTGATCCTCCTCATCAAGGGGATCCAATATGGAGGAGCATGGTAGCATGCAGCGATCAGATCGCCACCAAGGTACTACCAACCATCATCAATGACCCCATATAGTAAGCACTCTATATCATGACAAAGTGATTCCAAATTAATTTGGAGCCTCCTATGCCTGTGAGTAGGTGGATCTAAACCCTCCACCCTACCCCTCCATCATTGATATCCTATTGGAGGGCATGGTACGATGTCTACACATACACACAGTATGTCATCAGTATGTATCACATCCATAAAACTAGCTACCACTAAGCTCGTAAACTATATATGAATGCAACCACATAAAGCATCATGTATATGTACCATCAGGTCCCCAGGCCTGTATTGGAGGTCGAGGCATGTATGGATCTCCCCAGTAGTCCATCCCTGCATACAGGTAGTCCTATATAAGTACCGGTAGCTGCCGCCATTGCGCAAAAATATCCTGAGTAAAGAACCATCCCACTAGGCCTCCTCCCTCCTAGATCATCATCTTTCTCCACCTCCTCATGCGAGGCTCACAAGGTCCTCCCTCTCACACCGCAAGGTGAGGTCATAGGGTCGACAATCACTCAAAAAAGAATGAGCAAAAAAATGAGGGGAAACAAAAATCCCCTCCCACTGTCCTGGCATGGTTCAGTGCACACCGAACCTGTGTCAAGTACACTTGGTCCCACCCAAAGTAGGTTCCCCTCAGCACATGCTCCACAATATGGAGTTGGTCACCTAAGACCTTGTGAGGTCTTGATGACCTAAGTATCCACAACACCATCATTTCCATAGTACGAGTCACACAAGAGTATGTACGATGAGTGCAGCGTTGCAAAGGCATAGTAGTGCCTCTCACAGAGGTCATCCAGTGACACCCCATGTGTAAGCTTCGATGCAGTGTTTCCGATCACACCCAGCATAGGGAACCCAGTCAGAAAATAGATATCGAGGAGTGTGATCTCGATCCGCTCCTCCTGGATGATAAAACACTCAGCATCCGGGTCCAAGAAGCTCACCAGCTTGTCCAACAACAACTTGGATGAACGCATGAGTGGGATCTGGAAGTACTTCAGTATCCCATACCAGGCGAGCGTGTCCACCACCGCCCCATCCTCTAATGCCCGCTCTTGCAGGGTACCAATGTCCCACTCTCTCCATGTCACCCATGTAATCCTGCACATACACAAATTCCCTGTTAGGTCCAGTCATGCACACCCTGGTATGAGTTGCCCCTCTTCGGACCTTTTTTGCTACCCAATTCACTCAAAAATCCTGAATAGGAGCGACAAGGTCACTCATACCTACTGAACAGGTGCGACCTAGGTCGTGTCTGTCTCACTGACAGGTGTGACTAGGTCGCGTCTGTCAACTTAATATGAGAGACTTGGTTCACGTCTTTTCCCTCGAAAAGCATGATTCGACCCCGCGAGCACTTTTAGCTCGGTATAATCCCCAGGATGAGCAAAAACAAAAACTAAACCAGTGAAAAATACGGGTTCAACGAGAGATATTACCTGCAAGTCATGGATCAAAAAATCGTCAGTCGAAATGAAAGAAATCATAAATGAGATCTCTGGTCCTCCACTCCAACTCAATGCTAAACATTAATAATTACACATGTCATGTGGTCCCCCGTGTTTATAGGTCTCCATTGGGTCTCATTTTCTTTCGTGCGCCATAGAGTCATCCAGAGTCCATTTGAGACGTCGTTTGCACCACTGGGTTCGGTTTTTTGTCCTCTGTCTTTTGATGAGACCTTTGTCTCGTGCTCTCACTATGATTTTATGGGCCATTTACCAAAAATAACCCCAATTTATGTGTTGTCACATGAATCTCCCATTGTTTGTATTGGCATGTTCACGATCCATCCGTTGCATCCATACTGCATAGTTGGCCATCTTTTACCAACATCCATCATCCCGCAAGGGTTCCCCTTCAGTGTTCTACATTTATTCTTCTCAGCCATGTTCACAACATAACCTCTTTCCATATATCGAACACTTGCCACTTGCTTGATTGACCATTACGGAGTTTTTGTTAAGCTCTTTTCTGACTCACAAAAGAATGAAAAGATTGTCGATAACGCTTGATTCCTTTCACGCTCGTTAAATTATTTGAAAGGGCATATATGTGGCTTCATTTATTTCCTTTTTCGGACCATCTAGACTATTATAAGAAAAGGATCACCCTAGCACCTTCTAGCTAGGAACATTTCCCTTTGCATCCTTTTATGCTTTCTCGGACATTGGGGCTGTACTTTACAAAAAATCTCATTATAGGTTGTCTTTAAGCTCTTTTCTAGCCTTCTCATCAAGAAAATATTGTCGAGCAAACTTGGTTTCCTTCATGCTCGTAAAAGTATTTGAATGACCATCTAGTTAGTATAGGTTTAACCTTTTTCAGCCTGATTGGACTACCAATGGTAAAGAAGTATTCCTTCTCCAAAGGTTGGAAGAGATCTCCTTTGTACACTTTTACCCTTTTTCGGGCTTAGGAGACTACATACGAAAAAAATCCTGAACACACTAGAGTTTGATTCCTATTTTCAGACTCTCTAAATATTAAAACACCATCGAGAATTTACTTTCTTGGGCTCACTAAAATCCACGAGATCATGTCATAACGGTGTCTTTAGGTGCCACCACATATATCACAGTTTGGAATCTTTCCCCCATTGGGTTGCCTTTGTTTAGAGTATTCTGCGATGAGTCTTCCTTGGATCCCGTGGATATCACTAGTTCAGTTACTTCCCTTAGTATTTCCCATCTGCAATTATTTTCCCAATATTACAGCTATGATCCCTTTCCCATGAGTCAGTTTCATTTCTTTGCAGTTCATCCCTTCCATCATACTCTAAACAAAGGAAGTTTAAGTCCCCTTCCCCTGTTCCCCCATTTAGTGTGTCAGTCCCCAGATTGTCCCACATATTTGGTTATCCCCCTCATGCTTCTCGTCAAGGACACATCATTACCTTGATTAGTTGTAGGTCTCCCTCTGTTGACATCAACATATCTATTCCAGAGGATAGACCCAGAGGTCCCTCTATCCTGGTTTCATCCACCTCATTGATGAGTTCCTTGGACCACTTGAGAGGAGTCATTAGTCCCTCTCGAGATGGTTGTGTCTCATGTGCTCAACTTCAACAACATCATCACATCGTTGAGATTCGTACAGGGTATTGGTCTATTAATTATTTGGTCAAAGACCCCGATTGTCACCTGACTCTAGCACATTGGTGAGTCTACTATGGGACCCACACAGTTTCGTGTCCCTTATGATTTCTGGGATGCATTGGTGACTATGTTTGGAAACCCTAGTGTTGTGCTTGCATGTATCTCCAATACTTGATGATGCATATTGTACCACAATGATTCTGACTCTCAAACATTAAGTCTATATATATGTATACCTCCAGATTCAGCAGAGCATCAGTTGTGATGATATTTCATTCCATGAGAATACCATTGTTCCTATGTATCAGTTCTTTAGATCATCATTGTATTTGACCTCTCATTGAGGCCACCATTATGTATCATAATTTGTATTTGTATTGATCGAATCCCATGTTTTTGAGCCTTGATCCCATATTTTAATCTTTTGAAATTGTTATGAGCATGGGGATGCCCGCCTCGTCCATATACATGTCACACATTATATGTATCTCATCCATTTTTGAGGAACCATAATAAAAACCCAAAATCCATTATGGTTCGAATGAGGAAGCTCCACTTCTCCGCAGGTCTCTCCAGTCTCTCCACTATTGTCACCATTATTCCCATGATCCTATGATGTCCATCAGCCATACGATGAGCTCCTGCCCTCACACATCAGGGGGAAATCTGTTAACACAAAAAAGTGTTCACCTAGATCTACATGGTCTAAACCATATACATACATCATATTCCTACCATATTTCCCTTACTTTTTACCTTCATAATTGTATTTCCACAAATATGGTCCAAAAACATTATTATTTACTATGGTTTACCCTCACTCTCTCCAAAAAAGGGTCCAAAACCATAAAAAGGGTCAAAAACCCTAAAAAAGAGAAAAGTCCATAAAACCATAGGAAAATACCATGGGTTACCACAATGGGTAAAAAAACCCTAGAACCATACTATAAATACATTGTGAAGGGCTCCACAATAGTTACACACCCACACATACCTTTTGTCACACATTCTCGTCGCCATACCATTCCCACGATGTACGTTGAGACATTCTCCGTACCCATCTTGGATCCACTCCCCATTTGACAAAGTCCGTAGAGACCATTGGAGAACCAACCCATGGAGAGGTGGACCACTTCCAAGGACGGCCATAGTGGCCCACTTTACAGAAAATGGAGGTATACTTTGTTTATTTATATTTATTTAGCTTAGCCCTTGTATATTGAAAAAATGTCAAAACATATTTGTTTTATGTTACTAATATAGTTTGTTGCTTTGTTTTCCATGGACTCTTCCTTACGATCACATTGATATAAGGCTGGTGCTTTTGCATGTAACAGGGGAGAAATCCACGTTACACATTAGATCTTAAGGCAATGAGTGCAATCATATTTTTAATGATTGTGTAGTGAAAATGAATCAATAATACACACTAAACAAAACAAATCTCACAAGAAAGAAACAAGTATTGCTCAGATAATTACAATATAAAGTTCATTACAGTATCCGGTGTTACATAAGAAGGAATTTGAATCATTAGGGATGAATTCAAATCCATAACTGTATCTGACTGCATGGATAACTAAATATGTCTAATTCACTATCAAATTTCAACTAGATAACTCCAAATGTAAAATCCAGTCTCTCAATCAGTTCCAATCAATCAAAACAGTCTAATTGCAATGGTAGGTGAGAATTAGGTGAGAACTAGTGCCTTCCCACATGCAGCCATGCAATACTGGTGTTAACTAAACCAGAGGATGTCTAACTAAATGTAGCTAAAGCATAAGTAAGCTTAACTAGTTACCAACTTTCAACAACTGAAGGAGGGTTGTGCCGACACTCCCAGTGGCTCCTAAATTGTAGGGATTGGCCTAGGAGGTTCCTAAACTGATGCATGCAAGTGTTTTCGGTCTCATTTAGCCTCTATCGGTGTTCCCGACACTCTAGTGGCTGGTACATGTGGCCCCATTAGGCCAAGTGGACCTAATGGTACTAGTGGACCCAATAATAATTAAATGACTCCTAAGTTAGGATAATATAATGTAATATACAATTTGGACAAGGGAGGATTATAAATCCTAACACACCCCCCCGACTCCTAACTTGGACAACTGTAGGCCTTGGAAACAAGGCCAAAAGTCACCCATATACATTCTAAAAGATAAAAAATGTTGCTTAATAAACCGAGGAAATAGGGGAAAACCTCATGGGAAAACCCCCCCTCAAGATAAGTAGAAATAGGAGCTGAGAGTTAAGCCTTAACACCTAAAAGAGACATGAGAAAGAAAAATCTCTTTTCTGTGAAATACTTGGTGAAAATGTCTACAATCTAATCCTATGTAGGAAAGTAGTGTAGCGTGATGGTTCTATCATGCACCAGTTCCCGAATGTAGTGCATGTGAGACTCTATGTGCTCCATCCTCTGCTTCTGAACTGGATCATTGGAAATTTTGATAGTAGTCTGGTTATCACAATAAAGGTCCACTGAAGATGAAGTCTGAATTCTAAACTTTGTCAAGATTCCATGTAGCCAAACTATCTGAATAGTTGCATTCACAACTCCCCGACACTCTGCTTCTGCTAAAGAGAGTGCAAATTCTTCTTGCTTCTTGTTGGACCAACAAATTAGCCTAGATCCAATCATTAATACAAAGCCCGAAGTGGATTTCCTATCATTTCCATCTCCTGCCCAGTCTGATCGTGTGAAGCCTATGAGATCAATTTGTGCTCCAGCTACATAGTGAATCCATAATCTTTAGTACCCTGCACATAGTGAAAGATTCTCTTTGCTGCCTTCCAATGCATCTCATGTGGCTCCTTCATGTACCTGGAAGAATCACTCACATCATACGATATGTCTAGTCTCGAATGTGTAAGATACAAAAGGCTCCCAATGAGCTGTTTGTAGAGAGTGCTATCTACCAAAGGTGTGGATTCACCTTCTTCTAGCCTGATGCTAGATAGAAAGGGACAAGGGGTTTCTTTCCAATCTTCCATGTGGAATCTCCTAAGCATCTCTGATGAATATTTGGATTGTGAGATCATGATTCCTGAAGTCTTTTGAATTACTTCCAGACAAATGAACTATCTTAACAGTCCTAGATCAGTCATAGCAAATGTTTTTTTTAGATCAAACTTGATGCTTCTCAATCTAGCAACAGAGCTGCTAGCAATGAGAAAGTCATCCACATACAATACAATTAAAAGCAAGAAACCCTCTTTCTTTTGCATGTAGACATTGCAATCTGATTTGCATCTTTCAAATTTATGAGATATGAGGAAGGCATCCATCTGGGAGTACCGTGCCCTTAGGGCTTGTTTGAGTCCATAGAGTGATTTCCTCAGTCTGTAAACTAAGGAAGGATCATCAATCAACCCCTTAGATTCTTAATACCGTATTAGAATTATTGTGCCATTATATCTTCAAGCAATGAGTGCAATCAGATTCTTAATATTATGTAGTGAAGGAGAATGAAAAATACACACTAAAAAATCAAATCTCATAGGAAACATACAAGTATTGCTCAGTTAATTATAGTATTATATTCATTTAAATCACCATGGAGGAAGGCACTTTTCACATCCATGTGATGTACCTCCCATCTCTTGGAAGTTGCAACTGCTAAAACAAGCCTGATGGAATCCATTCTAGCTACTGGAGCAAAAGTCTCATTGCAGTTCAATCCTTGGACCTGAAAGTATCCTCTGGCCACCAACCAAGCCTTGTACTTGGTTGTGGTTCCATCAGAGGCTATCGTGGTCTTGCATAACCATTTTCATTGAACAAGTTACCTCCCTGGAGGTAAGGAGACAAGTCACCAAGTTTTATTGTCATGTAGTGAATCAAATTCCTCATCCATAGTTGCTTGCAATCTAGGATCATGGAAATATTCCTTGAATGTTTGAGGATCTGACCCCAACATCATGAAACACCTCTCAGGGAGAAGTGGATCTATGTGGGACAATGCAACATTCTCTTTCTGATTCTGGGACCTTTTTCTTCTCTTGTCATCTGGAATATCCCCAGCACCATTGTTAACACAAGAAATTGCTTAACTTTCTCTACACATCCTACACCACATACATAAATCTATTTCCTAACCTTTTTGGACCTCCACACCTATGTTTTGACCTTACTCTCTTCAAACAAGCTAAAAAATATTAAAAAGGGCCTAAAAACCCACAAAAGAGATAAAAAAGCTCACAAAGAGGCTAAAAACCCCAAAGGAGCTAAAAAACAACCAAAAGGGGCTTAAAACCCTAATTAGGGTCCAAAACCCTAAATGAGAGAAAAAACTATAAATAAAGGGGTGGAGGTCCCCATCACACATGACTTGTTTTCCTCCGTCGTTATTATACTTGCATGAGTCCTTGGAGAGACCATCACTCTCAAGCTACTCATCCCAACCATTCTATTTGCCCCACTTGATCCCCTTATTGTGTGTTGAGTCAACCTCAACACTACCATAAACCTGTGGAGAAGCAGTGTTGTTTCGGAGTTAGGGCATGGTGGCCCCCTGTTCAAGTAGATCGAAAGGTATAACAGTGTCTTCATTTTTTGTCTAGTGTGTATATTGTATGTCTTTGTTTATTTTTGCTACTAATAGTTTTTTTTGTAGCTATCTTTTACATTGCATACTCTACCCTTTCGTCCCCTTGATGGAAGGGAGGTGCATTAGCACATGGCCAGGGTTTTTACCCAGCCACAATTTGGAAACCACGCTAGGTCAATCCCAAAGGATCTATGGTTTTCATAAGTTTTTTGTAGGTTTTCTTACATAGTCGTCCCTGATCGAGCCCTCACGAGGCCAATCCGAGTCCGTTCAACCCCAGTACCAGTTACCGTTGGCCATTCTCAACTCTGATTTTTAATTTTTTCTATTTTTGGGCCAAGTCATTGATTTCGGGTTGAAAGGAGCGACCCAGTCACTGATTCAGCCACAAAAGGAGTAACCTAGTCGTTGATTCATCCCGAAAGGAGCGACCTGCCTCCCAGGGCATTGTTGCTACTTTTTTTGGCCTAGAGGTGACCCAGTCGCTACTGTTTGGACTGTTGGTGCGACTTAGTCACCGCTTTCCAGCAGCTAGAAGTGACTTGTATTTTTTTTAATCAGTTTCTGATTCATTTTCCTGTCTGGTTGACAGTTAAAATGCAAATCTGTTGACTGTTATGTTAGTTTCTGCAAGTTTAATTTTAGTATTTCATTATTAAAACACATTGGAAATTAACCGTCTTGTTCAACCCTTCCTCCTCTACTCAGTCATCACCCTCTGGGTTCTTCTCGGATAAGACGGAGGGTTGAGCAAGCTTAGTAATAGGCACATGTCTTTGTCATTGTTCTTGTCCACTACAAACAAGTGCCTTGGAAGTTGGAGGTAGTGGAAACCATTGGGGGTTTCACGGCGTCCGCGTCCTCCCTATTGAGAACCGAGCATTTGAGGAGTGACTAGTGGATCTATGGATGCGCTTGTTCCCACTTTGATGAGAGCCCAACACTCCTTCTTGGACTTGAGGGATACAAAAATAGGGTAGTCACACTACTAATTCATATTTTACAGTTTGTATTGCACTTTGGCTCTATTTTATTTTACTGGTTCACATATTACAGTTTGTATTTCCCATAGATCGATCTGTGCAAAAAATATAGTATTATTTTCTCATCGCATAATTGAAAAAATAATAAAAAATAACAAGCTCATACACCAATTTCACACATTCACACCATATAATTCAACCAAACTTGTTTCATGACCTCGAGCGAACCATAAAAGTAACCAATTTACTTAATCAAACTCTTGCGGTTTGACGACATAAGTCTCAACCTCCTTAATTGTGAGAAGTGCTTGGGATATGCCCTAAAACTCAATATGAGGAGTACCACAGGAACCCAAAAGTAGCTGGCCAATGAGAGGAATTTCCAAGTGAAACGGGAAACTACCCCTTCTGATTGACTAGAAACACCTTTGTGAGGAAAAAACCAAGCGCTGTCTTCTGGCAGTCTTGGTGGCTGAGTGACCACCTATGAACCAATCGGAAGCCATTAAGCTAGGGTCCAAAATTCATTACTGGTTACCACCAGCAAGACACCATTGATCCACCATGCTATTCCTCATGCCTAAGAGGCGATCCCCCTCAGTTTGGGTCTTTATACCATCACCGTCGAGGCATACCATCACCGTCGAGGCCCTCCTCGACAACCCTCCTCATCGTCAGAAGGCCATATAGCCTCTGATTCTGACTCAAATTCCTACCAATCCAATCCAAACCTTCTCACTACACCGTCTAGCCCCATGGATGGTGTAAATCCTAACCCCATCACTGCAGGGGTGGGTGGCAGTGAACCCATGTCCCTGCCTCACATCATCACCAACATCCCTATCAGTGCTCCCATCATTGCTACGCATACTGTGGTGAGTCCACTACCGATTACTGGCGGTCCTACACCAACTTCTACAATTCCTTTCATACCACCTTTCATACCTGGGGGTAGTGGCCCTTGCACGACTGTTTCAACTATCCCCATTGCAGGAAGTCAATTTCAAGTGCCCCTAGTCATGCATAAACATCACGCTCCTGCAAAATTCGATGTCATCATCGGTCCCTCCCACATCAACCTTGGGTCTAACCTCCCATTCATGACTCGCCTCAACTTACTTGATTTGGCCAGGTTAACCAATGACCCAATTAGCCATCAACCCCATTTGCCTCCTATGCCAACCAAACTCCCATTAGAAATTCCAAAGTTTGAAGGGAAGGAAGGTGAGTGCCCCCAAAACCACATCATGTCATTTCATCTATGGTGCTCTTCAAACAACATTGTGGATGATTCGATCAGACTTAGGCTATTCCAACACACCCTCAAAAGTGCTACAACCAAATGTTATATTGAGCTACCTCAATCCTCTTACCTGGACTTCAATTCCTTAGCCTTCATGTTCCTGCAATATTTCCAACTCCCCATCAGATATGATGAGGGCCTTAAGATATTTCTATCTTGCTGCCAAAACACTATGACTCATATAACCGACTACATCCACGAGTGGTGGCGACATCGTAGCCTATGCAAGACTCAACTTGATGATAGGATATTTCTGGATTGGTTCTTAAAAACCTTGCTACCACCTATAGCCAAGGGCATCGCCTCCAAACGTCCCCAATTCGAGGAAGAGGCCATCTTTAAGGCCCAACAATTTTGAATTGATTTATGCTCATTCTGGATACCTATACACCATCATTCTAGACGCTCCCCATACTGACACCTCTCACTGCAATGCACCGGGGCATCCGATGTTGTCGATAGAATCATAGGTTCTGTCTCCCAACACCCACAGTACTACACGACACCTCCTGTGATGCCAACACACCCAAGCAAGGGCCCTAGCATTGTGCAACCAAACCAAGTACCCGACTACTCGAGGATGATGGCTCAGTCTGGAGCCACAACCTCTTATGCACATCTCGTGCCACACCAGCACGCCCATGCACAAACCTGGCCAACACAATCATATTCAGGACCAATGACCAGATTTGTAGCTCTCCCAGCTCCTCCAGCGTACTATGTGCCACCTATGCAAGTCGCTTTGGCCCCTACCCCATCTCCTCCAACATCCAAGGGATGAATTTTTTCTCAGCAAAATTTTCCCAACCAACCCACCCCCAATAACCAACAAGGGCATGGTAAGAAAAAACGAGCTAGGAACCGAGGTAACAACCAACCACAAGGAGGCGGCCAACAACTGAATCCTCCAAACAACACCTGCGTTACCCCGCCGGCTCAAAACCCCCAACAACCTAATCCACTTGGAAGAAATGCTTCGTTGTGGACCAACCATCCGTGTAAACTATGCAATGTCTACGACCACTAGACTCATGAATTCCCTCACATGGAATGCGCCAAAAAGGCTCTCCAGGACTAAGCTCAGCGCGACACCAAAGCGGCAGCCCTGGCACAACCAAACCCAGCACTGCCATGTCCCTTGCCTATGGTGCTCCAAAACCCATTTCCACTCCAATGATTGGTTGCAACTGCACATTTGTGCCCACCTGCGCCTGCAGCTCCCACCGTAGCCCCTCCTATGGAGATAGGTGTCCATCACCTGTTGGCCATGACAACTGAAGAAGTCAACCTGCAGAATAAGCGCAATCAGTATGGATCCACGACTGAAACTGCCGACCCATTAGCGGCATCCACCTCTGGCACCCACAACATGCCTCTCCACTTGCCCCCACTCCCCATTGATGAAGCAGCTAGAGGTCCACGGTTTCCCATGCAACATATTGCCAACAATGCCACTTCTAGAGTTATTATGAAATAAAGCATCATTGATGACTTGGATCAGTCACCTATAGCCATGTCCTCTCTTGACATGCTCAAAATGTTCCTGCCATAGCAAAAAATCATTATTATCTTCTCTTGGTGCTGTGGATCCCTCTAATTCCAGGTTGATCACATTCAATTTGGATCAAGGAGAGCCAAGAATGTCGTCCACAGTCGCCTTCCAGATTCCAGTCTCAATTTAGAATTTGGTCATACATCGATGTATCGTTGATGAAGGAGCATCCACCTATGTCATGTCAACATTTTTCTAGAAGAAACTTGGGTCCCCTACCCTCCAACCGTATACCACTACACTACGCACCTATGACGGCCACCCCACCAAAGCACAGGGTATTCTTCGGCATGTCCCCGTATCACTAGCCGGTAAGATGCTTCTGATTGACATAGATTTTTTCAACACTCATCTTGATTACAACCTTCTCCTTGGACGTAGTTACATGTATGTTATGAGATTCGTGTCATCCACCATTTTACGCCTTGTGATGTTCCCTCATGACGGGAAGATTGTGACAGTGGACCAATTAAATTACCATGATCTGATGTAGGGGCCAACTACACCAGAAAATGTCATCCCTACCATGGATACCTCCATCGAAAGCATCACCATCCCTTCCATGACGACTGTCGATCCCATATTGTTCACCAACACTTCCATGATGGATTATTTCCCATATTTAGCTCTCCCACCAGCATCAAGTGGCATTAAGGATTTGTTCATGCTTTCATCCAACAATGGTCCACCTAAACCCCAACCACAATTGCAACCCAAAGCACAACCACAGCCCCAAATGCAATCACCGGGGAATTATTGGGGCTCTCTCCTAGTCCATACAATTCCCTTCCTTTTCCCCCCATTCGGCTTCGTGAATAAGCCAGTGATGGCTACTTTGAACTTACCCAATTTTACGTTGGGGATTCCTGTGTGGTACCTCGAACCACCTGCTCAACCTTTGATGCCCCAAGTTGTGTTGACTCCCATTCAACCCAATACGGTTAAGTCACGCCCTCCTCTAGGCCCATAACAGCCTCCTTCCATGCCTGTGTTAGCCCTACCTCATCCAAATAGGGCTAGGAAAAAAAAAGACAAAGTGGCAGACAAACCCCGACAGACTCCACCTTGCACTATGTGCGAGATACAGGGCCACACAACCCAGAATTGTCCAGAAATCCCCATCCTTTGCACACATCTATATGCCATGGACACAACAAAGAATATTTCAGTAATCATCCTCAAGACTCAACCAATAGTAAAAACCAAGTATTTGAGAACAAACCATGCATGCGCACTTTGCAGATTATATGGACATTATTCTCACCACTGCCAAGACTTGTCCAATTTTCGAGTCACCCTTAGCAATATTCAGAAACATTCCCTTGAATCTAATATCACTGTCATTGAGGAGATCCACCCTCTGGTTTCTTCCTCAACCACCAATACCATTTACATGATCTCTAGCACCAGTTTCCCTTCCACCTTGTCAGTCATGGAAGATCCACTTGATCTATCCCGACACCACTTACGCGATGACGGAGAGATCTGTAAGACTGCCACCGATTTTACTCCATTCCCTTTAAACCATAGTGTGGAATCAGTTCTTCCTAGTGAAGGCCAGATTCCATCACCCTGCCTTTCCAACAACCTTCGTCTCGGCAAGGGGGAATACCTCTTCGCTGAATCAGATGATTGCCTCTTGAAGAAGCCTCTCAACGAGCTCTACCTCAAGAGATTCTATGCCTGATATAACCACCATGAGTCACTTATAGCATAGTTTTTTCTTTTTGTTTTGCATCATTTTTTTCCATGAGTCGGTGACCCCCTCCAGTAGTCGTTCCGCGTTTAGTCACAGTGAGTCCATTGTAGAACTCTGTTGTATCATTTTCATGTGAGCATGTAGATATGATCCCTGCTCTTGCACCACGGGTAGCCCACTGGAGGGTGTGGTCCCACATCTGCACATGCACACAGTATGTCGCACGTATGATCTAGCTACCACCATGCTAGCATACCATCAGGTCCCTAGAACTTTCCTAGAGGTCAAGGCCTCTCTATATCTCCCCGTTTTTCCATGCTCGTGTATGGATCATCCTCTATAAGAATAGGAAACTGCCACCATTGTGCGAAAAGCTCCTGGGTCAAGAAACAACCTTCTAGACTACCCCCCTCCCTATTGATTCATCGGGCTATCTTTCCAGAGTCACTTCGATTTGTGTACCACCACGTGAATTGCACATTGTACGTGGAGTTAGATCTGTACCCATAGGTCTCCATTTGGTCTAGTTTTCCCCATGCACCACTGCACCATTAGTGCCCCCTTACTTGGTTGACCATTATGGAGGTTTTGTTAAGCTCTTTTCTGACTCCTAAACGAATGAAAATATCATCGAGCATACTTGCTTCCTTTCCCGCTCGTTAAAGTACTGGAAAGGGCATCTACACAACCTCGTTTATCTCCTTTTGCGGACTATGTATACTACCACAAAAAAGGACCACCTTGGTACACTCAAGCCAGGAATGTATCCCTTTGCATCTATTTATGATTTCTCAGGCATGGGAACCAAACTCTACAAAATAGCTCATCACAGGTTGTCTTTAAGCTCTTTTCCAGCCTTCTCATCAAGAAAAGATTGTTGAGCAAACTTGGTTTCATTCATGCTCGTAAAAGTATTTGAATGCCTGTCCAATCAGTACAGGTTTAACCTTTTTTGACCTGAGTGGACTAGCAACGGTAAAGAAGCCTCCCATCCCCAAAAAAATGGTGGGCGATCTCTCCTGTGTATACTTTTATCCTTTTTCAGACACAGGAGAATATCAATGAAAAAGAGACCATCGAGCATTTACTTTCTCGGGCTCGTTAAAAATGCACGAGATCGTGCCATAACAGCGTCTTTAAGCACCACCCCATATGTTACAGTTCGAGAGCATTCCCCCATTGGGTCTCCTTTGTTAAGAGTATTCTACGATGAGTCTTCCTTGGATCCCCTAGATATCAAAAGTTTAAGCTACCTCCCCCCAAGTATTTCCCATCTGCAATTACATTCCTGGAATTACAACTATGATCCCTCTCCCATGAGTTAGTTTCATTTGCTTCCAGGTCAACCGTGCCATCATACTCTGAACAAAGGAATTTTTAGTCCTCTGCAGTCCCCCTGCCCCTGTTCCCTCACTCAGTGTGTCAGTCCCCATATTGTCCCACAGCTTTGGTTACCCCCCTTGTGCTTCTTGTCAAGGAAACCTTATTTCCTTGATAATTTGCAGGTCTCCCTCTATCGACGAAGACACATCTATTCCAGAGGATAGACCCAGCAGTCCCTATATCTTGGTTTCATTAACCATGATTGATGAATTCCTTGGACCACTTGAGAGGAGTCCTTAGTGCCTCTCAGCATGGTTGGGTCTCATGTGCTCGACTTCAGCTACATCATTGCACCATTGAGATTCGTACAAGGTATTGGTTCATGCAGTATTTGGTCGAAGACCTAGGTTGTCACCTAACTCTAGCACATTGATGAGTCTATTAAGGGACCCAGACAGGTTCACATCCCTTGTAATTTTCGGGTTGCGTTGGAAATGGTGAGCAGAATCCCCCAAAGCAGTGCTTCTGTATAGATTCATGATTGATGCAGCATATTGTACCACAGAGACTCTGACTCTCCATTAGTGAATCCTTATAGTTATGTAAACTTCCAGATCTAGCAGGTCATCAGTCGTGAAGATATTTCATTCCATGAGAATGCCATGGGTTCGATGTATCATTTCTTCATATCAGTATTGTATTAAACCTCTCATTGAGGCCACCATTATGTAACAACAATTGTATATGATCGGCTCTTGAATTTTAGAGCCTTGATCACATTATTATTTTGACATTGTTACAAGCATGGGTATGCCCACCTCATCCATATACATGTCACATATTCTTTGTATCTCACCCATTGATGGGAACCAACATCAATACAAAACCAAAAGCCACTGTGTCTCGAACGAGGAAGCACTGCTTCTTCATAGGTCTCTCCACTATCCCCGGGATCCTATGATGTATGTCGGCCATACGATGAGCTCCTGCCCTCACACATTAGGGGGCAGTCTGTTAACGCAAGAAATTTCTTAACTTGCTCTACACAACCTACACCACATATAGACATCTATTTCCTAACCTTTTTGGACCTCCACACCAATGTTTTGACCTTATTCTCTTGAAAAAAGATCAAAATTATTAAAAAGGGGCCTAAAACCCCCACAAAAGAGCTAAAAAATCTCACAAAGGGTCTAAAAACCCCAAATGAGCTAAAAAAAATCCAAAAGGGGCTTAAAACCCTAAGAGGGGATTAAAACTCTAATTATGGTTCAAAACCCTAAATGAGAGAAAAAACTATAAATAAAGGGGTGGAGGTCCCCATCACACATGACTTGTTTTCCTCCATCGTTATTATACTTGCATGAGTCCTTGGAGAGACCATCACTCTCAAGCTACTCATCCCAACCATTCCATTTTCCCCACTTACTCCCCTTCTTGTGTCTTGACTCAACCTCCACACTACCCCAAACCTATGGAGAAGCGGAATTGTTTCTGAGTTAGGGCATGGTGGCCCCTTGTTCAAGCAGATCGAAAGGTATAACAGTATCTTCATTTTTTGTCTAGTTTGTATATTGTATGTCTTTGTTTATTTTTGCTACTAACAGTTTTTGTTGTAGCTAGCTTTTACATTGCAAACTCTACCCTTTCGTCCCTTTGACGGAAGGGAGGTGCATTAGCACGTGGCCAATGTTTTTACCTAGACGTTGGATCTGGATCTAGATCTCTTTGAGGTGTAATATCAATATATAAATCATGCTAGTGTTCCTCTTCTTCTGGATCTGAATCTAAAATGTTAGGGAATAAAACTGTATCTGCAATAGGAAGTAAAGGAATTTTGATACCTTTATCTACTTCGAATAGAAGTTGTGGTTGTACTAGATCTGAGTATGGAATGAAATGGGAGAAAACATATTCCTTGGAGGAATTATATGCAAATCCTTTCACTATAATCATCCCAGTTGAGATTTATGTGATCTCTACTGAGTCAAGCCCAAATACCACTTGCTTTGGTGAGCCAGTGTGAGTCATCTAGTATACAAACAACAAATTAGCTGCAAGGGAGGGCACATAGAGGACATTTCTGAACTCACCATGCTAGATTTTAATGGTGCCTCTTCCTACTACTGGAATTTGGGAGTCATCACCCATATGAATTGTACGCCCTTCTGTGAGGTGGAGAGTGGAGAAGAAATCCTTGGAGGAAACCATGTGGTTGGATGCTCCAGAATCAATAAAATGGGCTGTTGATCGAGGGAGGCCAGCTTTCAAGGCTTGAAACCTCTCATGATCATATGTCAATTGTCCATTATCAAAATTCTTTTCTCTTTGTGGAAGAGCTATGTTTTTCTGCTTGAGGAGAGCTGACAGTTGGTCGATCTTCTTCTTCATACACTGTTCTTCTGAATGAAAACCCCTCATACAATAGGGACACGTCTTCTTTTCAAATTGTTTCTTCTTCTTAGAGCTCAAAGAATCTTTAGAATTCTTTTGATTATTTTTAGGCTTCAAATAAGATGTTTTAGGCTCCTTCCCCTTAGGTCTCCCTTTAGATTGCGCTTTTGTAGAGTATGTCACTAGGAGAGCTTGATCTTTGGAAGTCTGGATGAATCCCATATGGACCAACTTCTCTTGCTCCTGTATTAAGGACTCAAAAAAAGGAATCAATTTAGGGAATATTCTAATTGGGAATGGAATCTCTTCCATAATGGAAGATTGAGACAAATATAGAATACTCAGTACCTAGTTTGTTGATTATGGAGAGCACATGTTGCTCATCCTTTCTTCCTATTTTGCATTGTCTGCATTGAAGTGAAAGAGACTTGAATTTAGTAAAGAATTGTTGTATGGTATCGAAACTACTGAGATGCAAAGCTATCAAATCGTTCTTGAGAACGTGTCCCCGAATCTCATCTTTCTTTCCAAACAATACTTCAATCTTCTCCCAAGATTCCCTGGGAGTCCTCAAAACTTCAAGGTGAAAGAGGAGATCTTTGGATATGTGATTACATAGATAACCAAAATCTTCATCTAAGCGGTTCATAAACTTTTTTTACTCAGCTGGATGATGGGGCTCGACCTCCCTTCCAAGTATTATCCTGAAGTATCCCTTGTTGCATAAGGAAAATTGCATATATGCCCTCCAATCAACGTAATTGAAGGGTGTTAGGATCTAAGGTGTGGAGGGTTGAGAATCCATAATTGTCATGCTGGAACAGACAATATCTTCACACAAGATACGTAGCACCTATATAATTTCACTACAAAACCAAAATCATTCAAACTTGTTAGAATCAAGCCTTCCCTCTTGACATGCACACTTTCTCTGGGTCCGTCACACCTGCACTGCCACTCTGAATAAATTCAAAGAAAGAAATGCAATCTTTGCAGGAATTATGTGGAAACCTAGCTACTTCTGGTGTGCAATGGAGAGTAGACAAACTTGAATCTTTCCTAAGATAGCTCTGATACCATATTAGAATTATTGTGCCATTAGATATTCAGGAAATGAGTGCAATCAGATTCTTAATTATTGTGCAGTGAAAATGAATGAATAATACACATTTAACAAAACAAATCTCACAAGAAATAGACAAGTATTGCTCAAATAATTATAGTATAAACTTCATTACATTATATGGTGTTACAATGGTGTTACATAAGGAGGAATTTGAATCATTAGGGATGAATTTGAATCCATAACTGTATCTGACTGCATGGCTAACTAAAGATGTCTAAATCATTATCGGAGTTCAACTGACTAACTCCAGATGTCAAATCCAGTCTCTCAATCAGTTACAATCAATCAAAATAGTCTAATTGTAGTGGTAGGTGAGAAGTAGGTGATAGTTGGAGCCTTCCCACATGCATCCATGCAAAACTGGCACTAATTGAACTAGAGGATATCTAACTGAAGCATAACTAGGCTTAACTAGTTACCAACTGCCAACAATTGAAGGAGGCTGGTGCTGACACTCCCAGTGGCTCCTAAATTGTAGGAATTGGCCTAGGAGGTGCCTAAATTGAGGCATGAAAGTGCTATCAGTATCAGTTAGCCTCTATCGGTGTTCCCCACACTCTAGTGACTATTGCATGTGACCCCATTAGGCCAAGTGGACCCAATGGTACCAGTGGACCCAATAATAATTAAATGACTTCTAAGTTAGGCTAATACAATCTAATAGTCAGTTTGGACAAGGGAGGATTATAAATCCTAACATATCGATGGTTTAATTTCTCTCTACTAGGGATTTGATTTTGATAGCCTCCCTTATTTCTTCTTCAACCCTATTCCATGGCACCACCATGAGGAGGGGGATGCTCCCCCTCCTATTGTGAGCCTATATTTTCTCATTCCCCTTTAAGTAAACATGTTACCTCCTCTCCCTTGGTAAAATTCCCAGCTACAAATATCGCTCCAATTGATGAATCCCATGCTTCCTCCCACGTTGATACTTCCAATGTTGATGCTTCTAAAGACTCTAAGCCCTAGAAGCAAACAACCAAGCCATCCTCAAATGATTCCTTCGTTAAGGAGAATTCCATCCCTCGCCTAGAAGTTACGTCAAGAAATATCAATGCATATCGACAACACTTGCAGGTTCATGCTCTAATCTACAAATTCTTAGGGTTTTGACCTTATAAGTGGGCATGCGAAACCTGGACCACAAATATTTGGAAGCCAAAGGGAGAAATAGATCTCAAATTGGGATCTAAGGGTTTCTTCACAATGATTTTCTATGATCCCAAAGACAGAGAGTGTGTTGTTGATCAGGGCCCTTATTTATTCAATAGTGTTGGTATTCTCATGAGATATTGGTGGGATAACATAAGTCCTAAACATGAATACTTCGCTGAGGTTCCTGCCTGAGTGCAACACTACTCACTCCCACATGAATATTGGGAAGAGGAAACCCTAACGGGTATAGGAAATACCTAGACAAGTTCATCAAGCTCTTAAATTCCACTAAATGAGGTCACTACACCTCTTTATCTTTTATATGTGTCAACATGAATGTCTCCAAACCCATCCTAGACTCAATATGTCTCAGCTATCAATATGAGGAATGGATACAAACCTTGGATTATGAGCACATTCCATTCCAATTCAAAAAGTAACATAAGCATGGGAATCTCTACAAGGATTTCCATCTGGTAAAAAAATCCTAACAAGATCCCCCTCCATCAAAATTTGGCCTGGATGGTTTCTCTTTGGTTAAATCCTATCAGAGGAACTAAAAAAACAATCCCAAGCCACACTGAACTCTATGATCAAGAAGGAGAATATATTAAATGCTATGGAAAATGAGGAGGACATCGAAATGGATATGATTGTCACATATTCTCATCAACCAGAAAAACCCATCCATTATCCATAGGAAAGAACTCTTAAGCAACAAAAGTGGATGAAAATCGATATGTTGCAGGATAACACAATGAAGGAGGAAGTGTAGGAAATAATCAAAGAAGATGATGATGAACCAGAACCTAATGATAAGGCATTACATAACATCACTAAAACCAATAATAGAGCTGATATTCAAGCCCTTCCTGCATCTCAAATATTTCTCATCAAAAATATTCTAGAAGTAGCAGCAAACCCCCCCTCTCTGCAGCCTAGGCCAATCATTCCAAAAGGATCTTTGGGCATTCAAACGAATCTGCTTGCCTCCAACCCCTCTAGTCATAAAAAAGAGACAAAAAGATGAAGGAAATATAACCAACGAAAGTTAGCAGAACTCAAAGATCATCTTGTGGCCTCAAGTAATCATAGATCCCTTATGGGATGGATCCAATCTTTCTCCGCCTCCTAGTAAGTTACCTTATGAAGTTTCTATCCTCGAATAATCATTGTATTTGTGGTAAGAGTAAGGAATGTACTCTTTGATCGAGGTTTATCAGGAATCTCCTTTTTTTTTTATGCAAGAAACCAAGTGCTCATCAGATGTCTTTTAACATAAAATACACCCCTTATGCTCGAAAAACTGTCAATCCGTGGCCCTAGACACACGAGGTCTCATTGGGGTTATTTTGATCCTCTAAAACCATGCCATTATACATCTCTCTAATTTATTTTCCACTTCTTTCTCATTCTCTACTTTATTTCATATTTTTGGTTCCAAAGCCTCTGGAATTCTAACTAATATCTATGGCCCCCCTTCCCTTGAAGTTAAGCCTTCTTTCCTAGATTCCTTGTGATGGTTGTGCAACCTTGTCATGCCTTGCCATTGGGTTATTAGTGTATACTTTAATTTGATCACTTCCCCACTTGAAAAAAGAGGAGGAGTGGCTCACCTCGACCTTGCCAGGTAATATTTTCAGGACCTTATCCTTGATCTTGATTTGGTGGACATTGAGCTTAAGTAGGGTTGTCATAATTGGAATAACAAGTGGGAAATTTATATTCAAGTAGCTTCCCGACTTGATCAATTTTTAGTTGTCTCTCCTTTAGTTGGCCTCAACTTATCCATTGAATCAAACATCCTCCTGGGTGTTGGATATGATCAATAGCCTATTAGTCTCGAAATTTTCCTGGTGAACAATCCTCACAATAGGCCTTTCATATTTGAAATTTTTTTACTTGACCATCTAGACTTCTTGGAGACCCTTGCACAATAGTGGAAGGAATTTTTGGGTAATATATTTGAATCCAGGAGAAAGCTGTAAGAATACATGGTTTTGGTTCAACAAGAGACCATTAAGAAAGGATATACTAACAATCTCCTACTCAGAGAGAGGGAGCTGCATACCAACATTAACCAACGAATGGATTAATAAGAGGTCCTTTGGTGACATAATTCCTGGATTAAATGGTTAAAGGAAGGTGAGAAAAATTCTATTTTTTTAATGAGTCAATGATTTAGCACTGCCATCATAATCACATATCCTATATTCATTCAAAACATTTTTGGAAGCTCTCAAAGAAAAAATGCATTGAGATAAATCTCATCTCATTCTATTGCAACCTCCTTTATGAGGACAACAACAATCGAGAAGCTGCCATGAACAAGATTGTTCAAAATATCCCTTCACCGGTGACAATAGAACATAATGAAATCCTTCATCGCCCAATATCATTAGAAGAAGTCATGAATATTCCTATCTATCATGCCCCAGTCCCAAATGGTTTCACCACTAATTTTTACCACCATTGTTGGATCAATTGTGACATACGATGCTGGGAGGCGGTTGAAGAATCTCAAATTAGAATGAATGAGCTTCCATCTTTCAATTCCACTTCTCTCATGCTCATTCCAAAGGAGGAGAACCCTTTCCATCTGAGTAAGTTATGATCTATCTCTCTCTACTATGTCATTTTTAAAATCATCATAAAAAATATTGCCAACAGATTAAAACTCATCCTCCGTTTGTTGATATCAACATAGTAGACAAGTTTTGTGGAAGACAAACATATTTTAGATGGAATTATTTTGAATCATGAAACCATTCACATTTTCAAAATCTCCAAGAATGATAGTATTCTCATTAAGTTGGATCTGTCCAAAGCCTTCAATAAATTCTTGTGTCTCTTTATCGACCACTCGCTTCAAGATTTTGGTTCCCCCCCTCTTTGGATTAGATGAATTCTTTCTCTCACCTCCTCAACTTTATTTTCCATCCTTATCAATGGTTCCCCTTCAACCATATTTTCTCCTTCTTGGGGGTTTCACCAGGAAGATCCCCTTTATCCCTTCCTTTTTATCCTCATGGTAGAAGGGTTGGGTATATCCTTATCTAAGGTTGTCCAAGAGGTCTCTTCTTGGGGCTCCATCATGTAGATGATGATCTGGTCAACTCTCATATTCAATTTGTGGATGACACTCTTCTACTTGCTACAACCACTGTCCAAGAGAACAAAGCAATTAATTCTATCCTCCACACCTTTTTGAAAAGTTCATGGTTGCTCCATAAATCAAGACAAATCAGAAATATTTTTTTTCAACAACTTCTGCTCTGCAGGAAATAATCTCTCACCTTTTAAATTTTCAGTGAATTGAGAGGATCCTTGATGTACCTAGTCATCACTAGGATGGATACTTGTAGTAAGGAGATGTGCTTATTTGGTATGTGAATTTTGGTTTTCAGATTGGAACCCAAAATGATACCTCATATAATCTAATGGACTAGCATGTGGGAAGCTCTAGATGGAGAAGGATGATCAGATGTAGAGGGAGCAAGTCTCTCTAGCACAAAGGGAGATGTGATATCTTGAAGACGAATGCTTTCAACATTAGAAATAAATTCTTTTATTATTTTCCATGTGACATGGCTAAGGGTAGATGAGTCAGAATGGGGCAATGAATTATCCCAAACACTCTGTGACAGAGTAGGGATAATAGTCCCTAAATGATGCAGAATGGGACAATACCTTCTTTTGGACATTATGTGACAGAGTGGGGAGATTGTTCACATGTTTAATTCCTCATTAAGAGGGAAGGATGATTTTACTAGTGCAATCTATTGGACACTATGTGAAGCAGTGGGGAGATCTCTCAGACATCCTATGATGGGATGGAGATACTTGTACATTCTCACAAACACTGTGAAAGAATGGGGATATTAGTCCCATGATTGTTTCCCTTGCTAAGAGGGAAGGTTGATTCCCTTACATTCCCCCAGACACTCTATGACGGAGTGGGGAGATCTCTTGAACACCCTATGAAGGGGTGGAGAGGCCATTGCATTATCCTGTACGCTCTGTGACAAGGTGGGGAGATATCTCAATCATCTTGTGACGGGATGGAGAGACTAGTGCATTCTTCCAAACACTTTGTGACTGAGTGGGAAGATCTCTCGAACATCCTATGACAGGGTGTAGAGGTTGGTGTATACTGGTATATGTTACATGTTCAATCCTTGATGGAGTGGGTTGTATTATTGACTTCTTGATGGACTGAGTAGAGTTATTACATGTAGAATCTCTGATGGGTTGGATCGAGTTGGTGCATGTGGATTCCTCAATGGATTGAGTTGAGTCATTTCATGTAGGCACCCAGATGGACTGGGATGAGCTAGTGCATTATGTTGTATGTAGGCTCTCTTATGGATTGGGTTGATCTAGTGCATCCTATTGTATGTAAGCTCTCTGATGGGCTGGATTGAGTTTGTGAATACTGCTACATGTAGGTTCCCCAATGGACTAGGTTGAGTTGGTGCATGTTGACTCCTTGATGGGATGGGTTGAGTTGTTGACACTTCTTGATGGACTGAGATTGTGTTGTAAGACATTCCTTATGATATAGAGATGTTCAAGACAACTATTATTTACATATGATATCCAAATGTGTTCCAATATGATGATTCCTTGATGGATAAGAGGGAGTGTTGATGTAGTAGTTGCATGAGGTGTCATCACCAAGCCGGCCCCAAAATAAATATGAATACAACACTTATTATGCACACCAATAGAGAATTTATCCCAGTAAAAGAACACAAGTCTGCCCCACTTGAAAAGTGAAATTGTCAACATGAAACAATATAAATAGAAGGCACCCTCCTCATTTCACATCAAGCAAGTTCGCTCCAATAAAGAGACAAGTTCACTGCAGTTGTAAAAGAATACTTTTTTGGGGCTCTCTATTATTGGAGGAGTTTCTCTTATATTATTGGGGTTTATCTTAGGCTATTTGTGATAATATGTATCTAGATGTACACTTCTCTTTGAACTGATAATCTCTATAACAAGGTTGATGGGTTTTCTCTCTTGTGATTTCCAAGGATAAGTCTGTGTGTCTATTGTTTATGTGCATGGTTATTCTTTCAATGATCCTATTTTATATTCTATTGTAAATGAATAAAGTTATAATACTATATCTATATTAAAATCTAACATGGAAAACTTTTTTTTTTCTTTGCCTCATTCCAACAACTTAAAAATAACACCAATCATATTTTGAATGGTTAAATAACTTTCACAACTTACTACTTGGAATTAGTTGCAAAGAGGGTAGAAAAATATTATAAGGCATGAGTTATACTTTGTTGTTGAAGATAAAATAAGGAGATGTGCCCAATGTCAAATGGATGTAGCTTGGGTGGTTGGGAGGAATGAATGTTACCCTCCCCACCCGGGTTCTACTCTTGTGAGTGACATGTTGCTCTTGTGGAGCCCTTTTAATTAAATGTTGTGATTGATGAGCTGACCATACCTTGATTCAATTTGAATATCAGGTATTGGATTTTTCCATGGAGTATCCCTCTAACAAATGGTGAACCACATTTAAAAAAAAGGAGAAGTGCCTAACGATGCTTTCTATGTAACTTGCGTTGCACATAATTCCTTAGCAAGTGAATTGTTCTAATTATGGTGATGGTCAACCACTATCTTATTTATGATTATTATCAAATTATTATTTGTGGACTCTTATATGACACCACTCCCTTGGGGATAGTAGTTGGAAGAGTCATGTAATATGATCCCCTTTATAATGTAAACATGGTTATAAAAATGGAAGAAAAATATGAATTAGTATCAAATACTAACACAAATGGTAGATCAAACTTGGTAATGATATCTTTCTCTAGAAATTGAATTACCAGTGTGTCATTTACATGCATCAATGAAATACAATCTGAGGGAAAACACTAAATGACATGTACATGATACATTCTAAGAAAGTGACAAATACATCATGGCAATAGCAAGCTAATTTGCAAATAAAATCAAAGGAATGACTAAAACAAAATGCAAATTTAAAACAACATGCAAGCAAACTATTATATGAAACCAATCAAAATGATTGACTAAAAGAAAGTAAATTAAAAAAAATAAATTGTAATATGTGCACGATAGCCACCTTAGTGATTCACTAATTGAAAAACTACTTCAAAAGTTGGACATTAGTTGGAAAGAGGTATTTGTTTCCTTCCATTTATTGGATATGGTATGTTCATAGGCCAATGTTTCTTCCCACTTGGTATGGTCCTAGCCATGACTATTAGAACTTGGTATGCTCTCTGTTTTGTTTTCTCATCTTATCCCACTTGAGAACAAGATTTCAAATGTGGAAATCCTTGTCATTCAATAAATGTTCATCATACCAACATTTAATGTTTTTATGATGAGTGAAAATATTTTGTTTTGCTCTGTATCATTCTACCAACTTTAACAAAACATCAATCCTATTTTGGATTGTTGAGGAACTTTTATTGTTTACTAGCAATTATTTGTGAAGAGGGTAGAAAATTATTAGAAGGCTTGATTGCTTATTATTTGTAGATGAGAAAATAAGGATAAGTGCTTGATGGTGCTTTCAATGTAACTTGTTATTCCATCAATACATTTGCAAGTGAATAATTCCAATAATGGCGTTGTGAAACCACTATCTTATTTATTATTTTGATCAAAGTATTATTTATGGACTCTGTGATGGGGATAGTAATTGTAAGAGTCACTTATTATGATTGGCATATTCTATTTTTGGTCAGTGTAAGGTTATGACATATTCTACAAAAATTACATTAGTCTTGTTACACATTATGACACATTTTATAATAGGAGTTACACATCCTAAGGAGGGTATGATACTTCAAGTATATATTCACGGTTACATGTGGCAGTTGATTTTTTTCATAAAGGATATTATTAGGCATTACTTTGGTAACCACTCTTCCATCTCTTGCCAACTTTGACTTAATAAGGGAGGGCACATCAGCTAGGCTTATATACATTGAGCTTGAGTGCAATGATTCTACTAAGAGAGAGTTCCTAAGGCTTGTGAGATACCATTGTAATCATTCAAGGATATTATTGTAACTTTTCTATCATGTAAATGAGAAAGTAGTAATTGTTGCTCCAAATTTTTGTTTTTTCTCCATTATTTTCATGATGCAAATTTATGAGATGTAGTCTCTATCTACTTGTAAAATTGACCTCATTTTTTGATATGTAGTGTCTACACTCTTGATTTCATCATTTAACAATTTTTTTCCCCAAGGAAACCTTGTTGGAAAACCCAAGGGATGCTTCCCCACATTTGTGGATGGCATTCCTAGTAAATCCATTGGTGTAAACTAGTGCACCACACATGAGAAGATTCAAACTAGGTACCTATTGTCATATAACTATCCAAATGCACAATATAATTGGAAACAAATAGTTGCGATAACCAATTGAACTTAAAACATTTGGAAACATCTTGTCCCACTCACTATAACTCAAGAAAGAGTGAGATCATTGGTACCTTTCTAGTCCCAATTGGACCACAAAGGACAAACATGTCACAACCGGGATTTGAACCTAGGAGGGGACAATACAAATTTCTCCTGTTAACAACCCAAGCTAGACCCAATTGACAATTCAACGATTATTTTTATGCATATTTGAAAATTTGATTGTTGTTTCCATCCTTTTTGTTTTTGCTACAAATTAATTCTATGAGTTCATATTTTTCTATCATGTGGATATGTAAAATTAAGACACTCCAACTGTAATATATACTTCTATTAAGGTAATTATTTCTCTTGCATATTATTTTGGGTGCTCTATATATCAATGGATGTAAAGACAACATTTTGAATGGAAAGATAGAGGAGGAACTGTATATCAATCAATATAGAGGATTTGAGATTCATTAGTGGGGTACCCATTTATGTAGGTTATAGAATATTAATGGGATGAATTAGGCACCATGTACTTAGTAATCTAGGATCAATGAGTGCTTGTTGAGTTCCAGATTCACCAAAACAATTGCAAATCCCAATCTTTATTATTTATTTGATATATTTGATTTGCTTATTTTGGTCTTGTATGTAGATGACTTGATTCTTATAGGTAGTTCTAAGAATCTTATAACATGGTGCAAGGTAGAGTTGGTGGGAAAGTTTGACATGAAGGATATTAACCTTATGCACTATTGCTTGGGTCTACAAGTTTTCTATGGTACATGTGAGGTATTTTCCTTGGAAAAATGTATGCAATGGATATTATAAAGATATTTTATATGATTTATTATAAACCCTTGGATACTAGTAGATTGTGAATCTGACTTTCATGCCCATTAAGATTCATCATTGGTGGATACTTCAATGTACAAGTAGTGGATAGGTTATGTCATACATTTGGTGAATATTGGACCTAATATTTTCTTTGTAGTGAATACATTAAAATAATTCATGATTGATATAAGGAAAACTCACTTTATTGTTACAAAAAATGTGCTAAGATAATTGAAGGACATAACTCCGTATGGGTTGAGATATAGTGAGGATGGAAAACTATTTTTGTATCACTTTGAGGACTTAGGCTACGTGGGTGATTCTAGAAGTAGGAAGAGCACTTTGGGGATTTATTTCAACTTGGAATAAAGTATGATATATTAATGGTTCAACAAGATGTAAGTGGAGCTGATATTGAGCTTATCAAAGGAAGAGTACATGGTAACTTAGTCATTTAGTTATGAGGTTACATGGCTTCACAAATTGATTGTAGAAGTGGCCAATCATATGTTGGAGATAGCAGTTGTGTATTATGACAATCAAATTTGCATTAGTCTCTTAGAGAATCTATTTTTTCACAATAACTCCAAGAATATAAAAATTTGGTACAATTTCCTCATAGAAATATTTAGAAGGGAGTAATAGTTCTTGAATTGTTCCTACAAATTCATAGGTTGTAGCTAAGGGGGGTTTAATATGTTGAGGTAGAGTTTTGTCTTAGAGGATGAAACTTTATTCACAAAGAGAGAGTGTGAGATTTTTATCTAGTTTTTCAATAATCATTCTTTCTCTATCAAATATGTCTAACTTCAACATAGACACTATGCTTCAACAATCCTACCTTACTCTATGTGTAACAATGTGAATGCGAGCACACAACCAGCTTGACTTGGGTGTTGTGTCGTATTTATGTAGGAGGAATATAGAGATATATATATAAAGAGAGATAGGTTGCATGTATGCCTATAGAATGCATGCCCTAACCTCATCCACTTCTAGTTTTAGAATTGTTTCTCTAGAATTAGAATTCCTAGTTTAGGATTTTTTATTTTCTTATTTTGGGAGTTTGATTTCCAAATTTAAATTGTGTTATTTTTATCTTCAATTATATTTTTTTGAAGATTATATTAGGTGTATCCATAGGTTTTGAATTACAGTTAGATAGGGTGCACTTTCCTAGGTAGGAGGTGCATGCTTGATTGCAAATCAACCTCTCTTACTGGACACACTTCTGTAGGTAATTGGATCATGTTGAGAGGCACACTATGAAATTTTAGTGATATGGATCTATTCCTACCCTATAGTGTTCCAAAATTATGGAAATAATTAATTGTAAATCCTAGTTCTCTTATCTATAAAGGAGGTGAAAAAAACGGTTGTGTTGGTTAGTAAGTTGATGTCTTGAGCTATTTGCATTGTGAGTTTTTTTTTTCAGTTAATATAATACATATGTTATTTTGAGAGTTCAATATTTTATGTTGATATTCCTAGTAGTATGTGTTTGTAGATTAATGTATTCAGAAGTTGTCGTTTTGATTAGAGGCTTTCAATTTTTATCTACCCAGTGTTTAGGTTATGTTTCTGAGTGAAAAATGCTTAGTCTTTTATTGTATCTAAAATAGATGGTGTTTCTACATAATTGAAAAGTTCCCTCATTGGTTTCACTCTAATGAAACTTTCCAATATATTTGTTTAGGTTGAATATGTATATCATAGTTGTTGTAAGATATTGATGCCAAAACTCACAAACCTCTTTCCACACTCTCAAACAATATCTACAATATTGTCGCTTTAGATTACTAAAACTTACACTTTGGCATGTTCCATAATGAACCGAAATCCAAGTTGAATGCCAAATGATTGACGACTGTTATCCCACCTGTCAAAAGCTCAAATTGTCAAAATGATGAATTTATAAATTCTACTAAAAATGTATGATTTTTTATATCACTCAAATTTCTAAATAGGAAGAGGGTCAATTCTTTCAGTAGATCCCTTATAAAGGGGTTTTCTCACTTGTTTGATGACCTTAATGTTCAAACTTGCTTATTCTTCCCCAAACTTGGTTATGTGACGAAGTGTCAACTCATTTATTTATCTTTTTTAATTCAAATAGTTCCATTAAACAACAAGAATTGCACCAACATATGTTAATCCCCTAACCATAACCCTCATTTATTATCTTTACACTATTTATAGTTATGTTGACTTATTACTATTGCATTATAATCCTCTATATATCCTATATATACATCAAGGAGACTCGTTTGAATAATCATTCCATCTTTTGCATTTGATATATTGTAATAGGAGTTTCCCCCCTTGAAGAGGTTGTATATTCATTCACTATTTCATTTGAATTAGGCATGGAATTTATTTATTTATTGAAATAGATAAAACTCCCTTGGAATTATAAATCATTTAGAAAACAAAATTTCCCCCTGGCCTGAGCTTCCAAAACATGGCTTGTCTCTAACTACCAATAATTTACAATTTTTTGTCTGTACCTAGTCTTATTATTCCTATGTTGATAGCTATAAGCCCGAATACATTGATTAAGCAAAAAACTACAATGGAAACACATAAAAAGACATCAAACAATATTCTAGGGAACCTGGACCTCTTGTTTCACTTCCAGTGGATGGGTGGTGGAGCCTTCAGTCAACTCATTCTCATTCATTTTTTGTTGCAAAATGCATAGTGATTCTTCCAATTGGGTGACTCGAGCCTCCAATTCCTCATTCCAAGATTACTACTGCTCTAGATTAGCTCCTAGTATACCCAATTGGTAGTTAATGTACCTCCTATATACTAATTGATCATGCTCCTCTATTTCCTACCAATGCTCCAACCGACTATCTCGCTCTTGCATATCTTCTCGAAGATTATGGACCTTTCTCTTCAAATTCCTATCGATGCCCCTCATTCTGTAGAGTCTATGAGTGACACAATAGTCCTCGTCTTCACTCCATATGTTTCTAGCCATCTTTTCATCTTATAAATTGGGGCCAATACTCCACTAATGAAGAGCACAAATATCTTGGTCTAAATCAGTCTTCCAAGTTTTCAAGTCTATCTAACCCTCACTAGACCAAGAAAACACTTTTTAAGGACACTTCTCCATTCAACAAAGATCCCTTCACTTTCTCCCAATTGAAGTTGTCTCTCCATAATCTGATCTATATAAGAATGATATCACCACTAATCCACATAATTTCCTTTGAAGTCGATGGAGCATGGGCTCGCATGCACCAAGGAACGAAATTTTCCCATCAATATACCTTGCCACCATGAACCATAATGAACCTAGTAGGAAACTCATACAACTTTGGTGTTTAGCATTTAAATCCAACATGAGGAGATGCATGCATGCCAACCTCATACCGCTCGACATCCTTGCATGTCTCTTCATGTCATCATTAGGGAAGGTGGTAATCATGTGTCCATTGAGGATCTAACAGTTCCCCCCTTTGACCAAAATCCTTCGATTACATCCTTTTCCCATGGGATAAAGTGCAAGATCCCTTCTAAGACCTCTCGAATAAACCTCCTTTATTTCCATTGTGCTAGGGGATTCGATCATAGGCTCGTTCTCCATTCGGGGATTGGAGAATTCCCTTAGGTAATTTCAAGCCAAAACTTTCCATCTAGTCCATTTCCTTGTTGTTCTCCCTAAGGACATGAAAAAATTTCCAATCCACCAAGGCTTCTAGAATCTTCCAAATCCTTTCATATATGCAGTCTATATTGAGGTACATTAAGGGAATGTTGGATTTGAAGGATTTGAATAAAATCCTCGAGTATTCAATGATAACTGCATCCTTGGTTCCTTCCTTGGATAAAGTTTGTATCCCTTGATATAGAGTAAGGATCGCTTCCATGTTGTTGGTATATCTCCCTAAACCCCAGGAGAATTTTTCCTTCATTTTACCTTCAAGAACATAAAATATCCCCCCCATGCCTATCTCCCCAATTAGGCATTGTGTTAATATTGAATTTGGTATTTTTAATGCTTATTTGTTCATTTATTCCATAACATTCGGTATCCAAATAGGCAATATGTGGTTTGGATCCTTCAAACAAATCATCTTACCATTTCCGTTCTCACTATTTTTTTGGATTATTGGCATTGCATGAAAACTTTTGGGTTGATAGAGGACATAATGATGTACATTGAGTACACAATTCCAAATCTAGTTTATTGTAGTTCTAGAGTTAAAGGTTGTACAAGTTAGCACTTTTTCTAGTCCTCAAACTATGCTTAAACATGTGGTTTTGGTAAAACTATGAAATATGGATACTACAAGGTCCAAATTGAGTAGGACCTATGGCATTGAAAATAAGACATAACAAGTTGTTTCAGATCTAAATTTCAATCTTGATGGGGAAATATCAGCTAAGTGAAAGTACATACATTTTTTCTGTCTTGAAATAGGGAAAAAATCAAAGGTTCTAGTGATTACATCATAAATTTATCTTGGAAGGTCCAACTTACATGTTATAAATGAAATACTCAAAAGGAAATATCATAGAACATCCTTTTGATTCATCAATATAGGATTGAAATTAGTGAAGTTTTAATAGGTTCAAAGTCAGCTAGAAAACACTAGTACATATGGCTCAAAAGTTCCATGAAATATTGCCACGAATAAGTTAAAATGGTAATTTTCGTGGATAAATTGATAAATATTCTAAACATAAATTGATCTGGCCCTCGATAATCGTCGTTACTGCAACGTAAATGATTGTTTGTCTCTATTGTGATGAATGTTCGTCTCTATTTCTATGAAGACACAGATTCGTCGCTCTATTGACGGAACTCTAAACATTTGCAAATCAATGGTCATCACAATAACGGTCATTGAATTTTTCTTATTGTTGAAATTTGACAGGTGTACATTTTTTTTGTAACCGCCATGATCATTGATCTATAAATACATGTTCTTAAGACATATTTCATCAAAAAATTTGCTATAGTTGCAACATTTTTTTCTGCTTATCGTTTGATAAGTGAGTTCAAGAGTCTGGTGTTGGTTTAACACATCGAATTTTTTATCTCCTTTGGTTTCTAGGTTAGTATTTTTAAATTCTTTGTCTCCTTTGATGTGTAGGGTCATACATAAAGTGAGTCGACTATCCATTTTCTCCTCAATACTATCACATCTGTTGGGGATAATATTAAACAATTTATGACAGAATTCCAATGATTTAATTGTCAACCTGGAGAGAGTGTAAACTTGTGAGGTACAGACAAAATATACAGAGGGAAGAGTGTCGCTAAACTTAATCTAATATTAAAGAATACATGCGACTGAAATTCAATCTAGTTTATGAAAACGGGAAATTGCATGAAATAAATCCAATTGCAGAAAACATAAGATTGCATGAAATAAATTGACATAAAGCAATTAAAATTAACTTGTGAGCTCACATAAAATCAATACAACTAATTCATAACCAAGACACCAAAATGTGAAAAGATCAAACTATTTATTCTAAAATATGGAATCTATTACAACATGATCAAATCCATGACTATCTAAAAAGATGAACCAGTTCTCTACTACGAACCACTAGAGAGGCCTCTAACCAAAATGAGGAGAGAGCCCTCCTATTTATACATGAATTCAAGATAACTAACCATAATTACAGATCCACTATTCTCTCAACTTATCTCTCAAAATCCTCAACAAATCTACAATTCATCCCTTCAAATCCTCAACAAATCTACAACTCATCCCTTCAAATCCTAAACAAATATTGGATGAGATATTCTCTCCACATTTCCATAATCTTCTCCTTGAAATTAGCTCACATCTAGAAGATGAAATTCGAATCTGAGGCTAGGTGGTCACTTTTGAGCTTGTTAAAGTCTTCAAATATACCTGTAAGCATCACCAAACTCATCCAACTTTGAATATAATGAAAATATGTTATTTTTCTCAATAATTAACCACAAATTCACTCAAAATACTCAAAAATAAATGAGTTGGAAAACAACAAGGTAACCCATACTTATTCATGAAAATGGTGGATATTAATGGTTTTATGGAAGGATGAGATATGAATAAGGTGATAAATGGTATGTGAAAGGTGAATAAAATGTGGTCTTTTGCGGCTCAACATTCCCCCCAACTTGACTGGTTGCATGTCCTCATGCAACTATGCATTGATTCTCTTTAAAACTTTTGGCTTTGTAGCTAGGCTTCACATGATGATGGTAAGTAACAGTAAATCATTCCAGGATTTGAAATGCATGAATAACAATTTTCCTTATGGTTGGTTCTTGTGTGACAACCATAAGTATAACAAATGTTGGTTCTTGTGTTAACAACATTTGCTCGTTTTATTTTTTATATTTTTTTTCTTCTTGCTGCAATACATAAGATTTAGAAGTATACATGCATTAGAAATGATGAACCATCAATGTATATTAGAAAGCCTTTTCTTCATATTATGAATCATTCCAATATATATAGCATAGTTTGGGAAATACATGTTGATTAAGGGTAAATGAGATGATGAATATGTAAAATGGTAAATGAATAGTTTCCCCCCCAACTTAAGATGTATTAGGTTTATGAAAAGGAGAAAGGGAATGTAGTGAGGTAATTTTCCAAATTCATTCATTTTCTAACATTTAAGGAATTACATGGCTAAAGATTTAGAAAACAACATACCTCCACCTACCCAAAAAGTTGATGAACTATACAATAGGAATGTGGTTGTTGTCGCTGAATCATAGAATGTGAAGTGAAGGATCTGAAATGCTGCTTGGTTGGATGAAGTAAAAGATGAGAGTTGAAAGTAGAACTGTGGTTCTCTCATATGGCCGAAGTATGCTGCTGTAAAACTGTTGATGATGTCATGAAAAGTATATAGTCTTCACCTGCTACAAAACCTGAGGGTACAATTCTTACCATGCGAATAAATGTGTTGATGTTGAACATGGAAAGAAGTCATTGGATTACTGACCATTGATGGATGTCATTAACCAATGTGAGGCAATCTCACCATTGATGTCAATCAGTGCCAAGGTGCCTAAGTACATCGTGCAAAGTGTGAATAAATGAGCTGATGCCGAGCCACTTGCAAGATATAACGATCAAGGGACATTGATGTATTCCCATGATTATCAGCGACTGAACTTGCCATTAAGGAATGCAAGCCTCAAGGTACTAAAAATGAACTCTAGTCTCTATCCTAGATAAGGTGCTAAGGTCAATGGGGCAAGACTTGTTAAAAGGTGGGCCTTAAGGAATCCCACCTCAGTCAACATGAGTTGTACATAATGAGTGGTAGGACTATATATGAAAGATCTCATGGTCAAACAATTTTTATGGAAGGGATAACAAAGCAATGTAGTCATGGAAAGGAAGCTGAATGGTTTTATTCATAAGGAAAAAGATAAACTAAAAATGAGGAAAATATGTGCGACTCAGAAAGGTAGACATGTGGGAAATCATGATGTATAAGGCAATGAAAAAGTAGACTCTAACATAGATGACAAATAAGCTTGAAAGGGTAAGTAATCATGAAATGGCGTAATTGGTTTCTGGAAGGCTTCTTTGTAGCAGTGAAATGTCATGACATACATAGTAGAAAATCAACTCCTTCAAGCTTTCAATGGAACATTTTCTGGAAATTTTCTGCAATTTTGGAAATTATTTCTACACATCATTCGTTCGTCTTTAAATCTGCAAGAAAAGGTTAGTATTTCCGTGCAACAAACTTGTTAGAGCATTGAAAATACATGAAATTATGTGCTTAATCAAAATTTAAAATAAATAAAATGCTCTTATAGCTGAAAATGGCAACCCTTCTTGTCAAAACCTGTTTCTGAGTGACTTGTGAAAACAAGTTAGCACAGCAATCATAAAATTTTGAAAAGATTTCAAGTTCATTTGTAATTTTTAATTTTATGATTTGTTTATTACCTAATTTATTTATTTATATGCTTTTAATTTTTAATTTTAATTTTATTTTTATTTTTGTAATGTTATCATAACCCTTTAATTATTTCTAAATTTGATTTTACAAAAACAAATTTTTATGTACTTTTTATTTTAAATCTTTTATGTATAATTTTTATTATGTCAATGTGTTTTTTAATGTTTTCAATTGTTTTGGAAATAAACAAAAATCTGAGTTTTTTACATCCTAATGCGTCTTCATATGACGATTGAGCAAACAGAGAGAGAGGGTCGACCCTTTCAGTGGTCGACCCCTCTAAAAGTAGACACACCTACCTAAATTGGAACAAACACCTACCTTTCCCCCCAAACAAAAATCACATTTTTTCTTACATCCTAATGCATCTTCATATGACAATTGAGAAAACAGAGAGAGAGGGTCGACCCTTTCAGTCGTTGACCCCTCTAAAAGCAGACACACCTGTCTAAATTGGAACAAACACCTACCTTTCCCCCCAAACCAAAGATGTTCCAGGTCGCACTGTGCGGAAATAAAAATCAGAGGAAGGCTTAGCTACGACAGCAGCTGCCTTCAATTTCAAGGAAAAATGAAACAGATTTTGATTTAGAGTTTATGTATGGAGCTTCCAAATTGTCTGATTTCGTTCAATTGAAGGACTATTATCAATTCGATAAGATCGTGTATGTGAAGTAATATGTTTAAATTTTTCCATAAACACTATGCTCAGTGCAATGTAAACTTCTTATTTGTTCAAATTCGATGACTATGAAATGCCCATGATCAAAAATCGTCATTAAGTAAGACAACTAAGCAAATTTGGAACATGTAAGAAAATCAGATATTGTTCTTAAACATGCCAAAAGATAGACATACATACATACAATTAGTTATAAAATTTTATAAATTTTATAGGAAATCATTGCAAGCTCATTAAATTCACTTGTAATATTGCATTCCAACACATGATTGAGATTTAGGAAATTTTGACAAATATATCTGTCTCTCCAAAATTCTCATATTAAAGTGTGAACCTTCTATTTTCTCAAATTCATAACTAATGTGTCAAAATAAGCTATTTGATTATTTGAGAATTATGATTTTATAATTATTATTTAAAAGAAAATGTTTAATCATTGAATTAAAGGAAAAACAAGTAATATATATATATTAAAATGGACTTTCCATACATTTTTATTATTCTCAAACTTATGCCTAAAGTTCAGAGAATATTTACATGATTCATTTATCCATTTTTGAATTATATATTTAAAAAAATATCTCATTTGATTGTGGCTAATCTTCATTATTATAATATCTAATAAAGTAGTTTTATGAAGTTAACCATTTAACTTATGCATTTCAATGAGATTATTGATTTGTTTTAGGCTTTAATATTTTTCATTTATTTTAAATGAACGCGCCCACTTTACAAACCACTTTTCTTATGCTCCAAAGAGTCATAAAAGGAGGAATTTGTCTTTGGCAATGTGTCATTCCTTTCTTTAGATATTCTAGGTTAAAACTAGATTTATTGCACTGTTCGTTTCTCTCTTTAAACTTGGATTTGAAAGAAATGCATATTAAAATTTGAACCATTTCAAAAAAAAAAAGGCGTTCATATTCTGTTGCATTGTTATTTTCTCTCTTCAAAGATTCCAAGCTAAAACTGGATTTATGGTTTAAGGCTTTTAAAGTGACAAATTTAACAAAATACAAATGATGGTGGACTTGAACCTTCATAGGGAATGAGAAAGTGAGAGCTTGTTTGGGTTATATCATTAATTTGTTTATACTTATATCTAAACAGCGTTAGAAACAATACTAAGTGACTAACTCTAAAGACAATGATATAAAACTAATACTAAGTGATATTAAATATAACATTAGTATTAGTTTATAAGTATTTATCATTATATATATAGTTATAAGTGTAACAATGATAAATACATATCCAAAATAGTTGAGCTCGTTGAATATATTCAAGGTTTTTTATTTTGAATAAATATTTAGCTTGTTGAATATAGTTGTTCAACATGAACGAGAGAAGCGGGTAAGATTTAGTATATAGATAAATATATACATTTTGAATGTGGTCTTTTATATCATCTTGAGTATTCAAATTAAACAAGCTGTCAGTCAGGTTATCTAAACAAATCGGCTCAACATTTAACAAAAATGAAAATTCGTTACACATTATTAATGTTCAATTTCTATGTGGTATGTGATCTGTTGCTAAGAAAGAGTAGACCAAAACAAAATTTAAAAGTACCAAAAATTGAGTTGCTCCTAAATCTTTCTATTTCCAATCATAAGGCTTTGGTTAAAGATATTTTCATATACATTAATAAGTGAATGAATTATGAATTTTTTTATATAGAAAAATGTTGGGGCATATCAAAGATTTTCTAAAAATATTAGCATCTATCTAAACGTATGATTTCTTTCATGTATTTATTTGGGTCTCTGTACTCTATATATTCGCTTATTTGCTCTTTATTTTGATTAGAGTTTATAACAAATGCAATGCATAACAAAAACACGAAAGATATTTACAACCGTTTTTTTTTAATTTAACATTCTAGATTTATTTATTTATTTCTGTCAATCATTCTCTGTGAAATTGTTTGAGGCTATCGGCAGGCAATGAGCATGTGCCATGTGTGCCAAGTCTCTGGTGGCATGAAATCCAACTGCCTTGTTGGCTAACACAAAGTGTTTAATTTATTGATGCTAGTAACTTGGATGGAACCTCCTTTTGATTGTTTCCAATAAAGCCTAGGGAACTCTTCAACAAATACATTCCCATTAACTCTCTCATAATCTCATTTATACACAAATGAATTACAAATATATAGATCCATACTTACAACAGTTCTTAAAAATTGTATCCATGGAGTCTATTTTCTAACGGGTAAGCTATTCCATCATTTTTCAGAGCTTAGCATACCATGAATACACTGTGATGGATGGTCACGTGGAGTTGGAAGCGTGAAGGAGAGGACCGGCCCATCCCTTAATAGTTGCCGAAGAAATTACAGTCGCCCGTAAAGCTGCCGCAAACAGAAGGAAACCGGTTGTTCTCAAACCTGATCATCTGGCGACTAAACCCCGATTGGGGCCATAAAAGGATATTGGTGTGGTGGACATAACTTCTAAGGAGAATAAAACAAATTAAAATGTTATGCGTAGGCTTTCCATCAAAAGCAAGTTTAGAGAGGATTTGATCTGAAGTAGTTTTTGGTCGAAAGGAGAAGGGAGTGGTAGGGCGATTGCATAAATATTACCCGTAACAAATATAATGGAATGCACGATATTCTGGTGCTACCAACTTCCCTCATCCAACAAAATAAATGATGGGTGGGTGTTAGTCTCGAATCATTGCTTTGGTTCTTATGAAGGGCAGGGGAGAACCTGATGGGTAAGACACTGAAACAAATAATGAAACCATTGCATCCTATCAGAACACTGGATCAACCCATGTTTTAATGCCATCTTATTACCATTCGCGCCAAGTACTCTCATCCTCACAATTAATGGGGATTGGCTTTATTCTAGAATGCTTCTACGTCATCTTCCAATTCACCCTACGAATGATGATGCAAATATGGAAAAGGGCTATACCTTCATAATACTTTCCATTCTCATCTACTTCTTCCATCATTGTTCTATAATACTTGACCTCTCTCCGATCCGGATCGAACCGTGTGTTATTGGAAAAACTATTCTTATTATTATGGATCGGCTCCTAGGCGGGGTTTATTAGCACTTAAATGGCATAAGTATAGGCTGACTACCAGTAGTGGGAACGTTCCCTACAGCAAGCAACCCATTGGCATTATTATAAAGAGGATTGCAGGCCCATAACCACTAAACAAACAGAGGATCCATTAATAAAAAGAGCGTCGGTAAACTTCTAGCATAGTGCAGCTCATGAAATTAATGAAGATTGAGAGGGCATGGCATAGCTGCATGCGTGGAATTCTCACCAGACGGCATATGCGAAGGTGTTTCATATGTTTCTAGCTCATGTTGGTTAAGCAGTTACAAAGATAATTATTTAATTCCTGATGAAATTTGGAACCGCTCAGTAAAAAGTGGGATTTGGTCCCGTAACCTCTGGCGGATGATCAGTATAGCTGGTGTCCAGTAATTTGGCTGGAGGTTGTTGCGATTTTAGGGATCATTACTTCTTAGAAGCAAGCACGCCATGGGTCAAGTCTGGACACTTGGTTTTAAAAGCGTTACAGTATGAGACCACACCAGGAAAAGCCTGCCTCGTCTGGTTGAAGCACACGACCACAATGCGGTTGTAATTTGCCTCAAACTCATGACCGAAACCGCACCTGAAAGACAGACTTAAACACACGAGTATGACAGAAAGAATGATCTGTAGGGCTCTAATCCACGATTTAATTTAAATTTAAACAAACTGAAACGCGGATTTTTAAACTTTAAAAGACTCAAACATGGATTTAACTATGCATGACGAAAATAATTATCCCTCGCTACAACCCACGATTTTGGCATAATATAATTATATTAATGAACTTACTTGCTGGAAAAGCTGCTACTAGTGCCCGTAAATTGATCTAATGCACGTTTCATCATAGGCAAAGGATAGTGATAAGGAACTGAAAAGATAAAATGACTGGCCGGCACCCATACAAACTATTCGTGAAAATTAAAATGGTTCAAAGTGATAAGATCCGTTCAATATGTGCGCATAATATTCTCTATTCTGGCAACTTAATCATCATGCAACAGTATTTGAGTAAAAATAGCTAACAACCCGACCTAAAATCCTATCACTAAAAATTATGAATGGATTGTTATTGAATCGGCGGCTTCAAACCAGCCATCTAATCCAGCAAGTTGGTTGAAACAAGCGCCAAATCAAATGCGACGAGCACTCTTGATTTAGTAGAAGATAGAACTCCACATAATGAGACAGATTTACAAAATGTGAGAAATCACGGAGGAGATCTCAACAATGAGATGTTGACTAGAATCCTATGTGTGGGTTGTTGTATCAAGCACTAATCGGTTGATGCCAGAAGGCCCCAAATTGAGTTAGTTTGATAATATCAATCCCTAAAATAGAGTTGATATCAATCACACGGTTAAGCAGCCCAGCAATCGGCCAAAGGTGGAATTGAGCATCTTCTCCAACTTACATGCATTTAATTATAAGTGTTTTCAAATTTCCCTATGTAATACCGTTGGTTCATAGGCATTCTAGGGTTCTCAAATTACCAAGATTTTTAGTGATGCCACTGCCAAGACGTTTGCAGAAGGAGAGCATCCTCATAGGTGTGTTCGTGGTGTCTAGGGTTAATGATTAGATGCTAAAACACTTATGGGATAAATTGATGACTACAAGGTATCTCGTTTCTTCCTTGAGAAGTATCTCAAGTCATGGCGGCGAGAGGATTGTTGGTAATTCACAATTTACTTTCAAAAACTGTGAAAATTCTTATGCTCATAAATGGTATGATATCAAAGGGTGATTTTGTGGATTTTGCAAGAGAGAATGGAAGGTTGAAAGATGCGCAGACACCTAGGGTTTCCAGAAATTTTATTTTATATAATTTTTTAACTTTATGTTTGCAGGTTTTGTATAATAGACTGTTTGCAGGTTTCTTATGGTAGACTATTTGCAGGTTTCGTATGGAGGGTTGAACACTTTGCTGGTCCTATTTTTATATATTATTTTTATTGTATTTTTTATTATTATATCTTAATGTCTAATGTTTGCAAGTTTTATCAAAGGGTTAAATTTTATTATATAATTTTTACTTTTTATAAATTAAATCTATGTTTTTTTAAACTAAAATTTAAAACAAGCATTGTGAAAAGAACAAAGGACTATATGAGAAAATTAAAACTAATATTTGTTTTATTTATTACTTTTGGTTTTATTTTTAAAAGTTTATTATTTTTTATTTATTTGTATTATTATTATATAATATTATTGTTTAATTTCTTTATTTTCATAGGTCTAGTTAAATTTTAAAAAAAAAAGTCTTAATAATTTTTTCAATAATTTTATTTTAAACTAACATTTAAAATTGAAACAAAAAAAAACATATCAAAACTAAAACAAAAACTGTATAAATTTTTATTATTTGTTATTTGTTTATTTACTTATTAATTTATTTATTTGATTTTCTAATGATTCACAGATTTAGAATAACTTAATTCCTAATGTAGTTTTATTCTTAACATAACTAGAAAAATTATTAAATAAATAATAAAAATTCAAAATGAAAAGAGATAAAAAATTTCACAAATATTTTTTGGATTTAGAAGATTAAAACTATTATTTTTTAATTACTAACAAAACTTAAAATGAAATAGTGATTTAAGACTATTAGAAAAAATAAAAATTTTAACAAATAAAAACAATTAAACAAAGCATCCTATATGCTAATTGAATTATAAATAAAAACTAAAATCTACCTACTTTACTTTAATTGGAATTTTCAATTATTTAAGTGTAGTGAAATTTCCAGTGGAACCATACATGTAAAAGTAGTAAAATAATATTTACATATGATTTTACAAAATGAAACATAATGTATTCAAAAGTATGTGAAATTAAGGATTGTAAATGTAAATCAAAGTAAAAACAAAAACAACATTGATCTAACCTAACACTTACTTGGAACCATTGCTTGATGTGGCTTTCGTTTGCGTGATGATCACCCAAGATCCCTTCTTCATCCTCTTCAATATTCAGTTCGAACATGTGTTCTTCATTTGATATGCATGATTCTTCAATTGTCAATTCTTCCTTGTTTGCTTCAGGAAGAGTGATTTCATCCTTGATTGTTGGGAAGAGGAGATCTCGGATTTTGCTAGGATCTGAGTGAGCCGCTCTAGGCTTAGGTTCATCCTAAAATCATTTTACTAAAATCAAATGCTTAAAAAATGAAAAACAAGTACATGACAAATGCAAAAAAATCATTACAAAATGGGTTAGTACAAGACGAGTGCACAAAAATCTGTACAAAACAAAAAATGAACAAATACAGAGTTAAAATAAAGTTAGTATGAAATAAAGGCTAGCCCCCCAAAAATGAAAGAAATCCAAATTTTACATTACAAAACTGAAAATGAAAAATGAAAACTTGCATAAAACAAACTCGCATTTGTAGAAAATGAAAATACTTTGCAGAAAAATAAAAACACTTGCGAAAACAAAGGAGCAACAAGGCTTTGGGGCACCCCCACTATAGTGGATGCGTCTGGATGTTACACCACGAAAATCCTGAAAATTCTGTAGTGAAGTTGTCCTTGCGTTTTACCATTTTCCCCTCCCCATTGTTGTGTAACGTAAAAGTAATCTATCTATCTATCTAAACTCTGATCCCTTTTAGCACCTCCCTAGCAACGGTGCCAAAATGTTGGGGAAAATATTAAACAATTTATGATAGAATTCCAACGATTTAATTGTCAACCCGAAGAGAGTGTAAACTTGTGAGGTACAGACAAAATATATGCAGGGGCAGAGTGTCGCTAAACTTAATCTAATATTAAAGAATACATGCGACTAAAATTGAATATAGTTTATGAAAACATGAAATTGCATGAAATAAATCCAATTGTAGAAAACATAAGATTGCATGAAATAAATTGACATAAAGCAATTAACATTAACTTGTGAACTCACATAAAATCAATACAACTAATTCATAACCAAGACATCAAAATATGAAAAGATCAAACTATTTATTCTAAAATATGGAGTCTATTACAACATGATCAAATCCATGACTATCTAAAAAGATGAACCAGTTCTCTACTACCAACCACTAGAGAGGCCTCTAACCAAAATGAGTAGAGATCCCTCATATCTATACATGAATTCAAGATAACTAATCATAATTACAGATCCATTATTCTCTCAACTTATCCCTCAAAATCCTCAACAAATATACAACTCATCCCTTCAAATCCTCAACAAATCTACAACTCATCCCTTCAAATCCTCAACAAATATTGGATGAGATATTCTCTCCACATTTCCATAATCTTCTCCTTGAAATTAGCTCACATCTGGAAGATGAAATTCGAATCTGAGGCTAGGTGGTCACTTTTCAGCTTGTTAAAGTCTTCAAATATACCTGTAAGCATCACCAAACTCATCCAACTTTAAAGTATAATGAAAATATGTTATTTTTCTCAATAATTAACCACAAATTCACTCAAAATACTCAAAAATAAATGAGTTGAAAAATAACAAGGTAACCCATACTTATTCATGAAAATGGTGGATATTAATGATTTTATGGAAGGATAAGATAGGAATAAGGTGATAAATGGTATATTAAAGGTGAATAAAATGTGGTCTTTTTGCGGCTCAACAACATCCAATACCAACATGGCAAGAGATGGATGATTAGGAGGTATTAATTTGAATATATCATGGTAGAGTTTATAATTTTGTTAGGGATGGTACATGAGAAAGAATGGGTTCGCCTTAGATTAATGGGTGTTTTAGGTAATTTCAAAATCTTTGTAAAATTTTAGTTTTGCATTGAGGTTTGTGGTTAGTAAACTAATATTTTTCAAATGAGTAAATATAATGTCATCGGGATTTGTCTCTTAATCATTGTTTGATTAAAAAAATATGAAGATGAGCTAATTAGGGAAACACGATCATTGCTTTTGAAATGTTTTATTTGTTTAGTTTCTTATTTATAGAGGGGTAAACTAGCATGTGGTAATATCCTATGCGAAAAAATGTCTAAGCATTGTGATCCCATGTGCTTGTGAGAAATCACGTTTCCTAAATTGGGAGAACATAACCGTTGGGGGGATTTAATTTTTATCACTAAATATCGAAAATATAGTGGTTGGCGGTAAGAATAGACCCCCATACTAACTTATTCCTAAACAATTTGGAAAGGAGGGATATTGTTTGTGATATGTAACATGTTGAAGTAAAGTCAATTAGGATTTACTAATTATATTTGTCACTTTCCATGTCATGCCCTTTAATTTTCGGTCTCCTTTAATATATATATATATATATATATATATATATATATATATATACACACACACTTTATTTAATTTACTTATACATTGATTGAGTTTTTTTGGTTCTTATATGCTATCAGAATGTCAAAGAAATATACTTGGGAAGAAAATAATAAGAGGTATGCTACGTTTAAGGCAGCGTTGGAGGCGAAGAGCAATGGAAAGTGTTATTTCCCTTGCAATGATTGCAGGGGTTTACGAACGAGAAGAATTTTAAGAACAAGTGCTAAGAAACATTGTAAGGAGAAGGGGCATGCTGAAGGGGGGTTTGAATATCGTCCCTTAGTAAGACATTATTCATTAGATAATGTACTTATTGTAATAGTATTGATCGTGTATTCACAAATTGTTTTATCATTTAAAATTTATGTGTTGTATATTGTACACTAATACGGTTATTAAATTGTTTGTAATTATAAAGATAATGCCCCCTAAATGGAGACCGTTAGAGAGCTATTTACCACATAATTATAGTAGAAATACTACTTTACAAGGTGATGAACATGGATATCATAATATTGAAGATGAAGTTATTAATGATCCTATGGACGAAGATGGCGTTATTGATACAAATGACAAAGATGAGATAAATAGATTGATCCAAGACACATTTTCTCCATTGGATGAGGAAAACCTCCATGATATTCATGATGTTCCTCTACTCGAGAAGTCAGAAGAACCTATTTATGAAGGCTCAACAAAAAACATTCTATCTACTATATTGTTGTTGGTGAACTTGAAAGTTTTGAATGTCAAACACTTGTGTCACACAGATCCTAAGATATGCAATGTATTAATTGCATCTTCACATGGCATATTGAAAAGTTCACCATTTTCCTCTATTTTTAGTGTTAATTAATTCATAAATTAGGGATGAGCAATATTTATGATTTATAATGTTTACATTCCATTTTTTTTGTCAATGTTGCAGACTGTTGGGTGAATTTATATTACCACCATCAAATAATTTACCATGCACATGTCAAGAGGTATTCTTGATAATGAAAGAAATTGGAATGGACTATAAAGCTATTGATGCATGTCCTAATGATCATATTATATATTATGGACAATATGCATCAGAAAACAAATTCCCACAATGTGAAATTAGTAGATATCGATCTAATCAAGTAACAAAAAAAGGTGCCTCACAATTTTTTTTTGTTATATTCCCATAATTCCACGTTTCCAATGACTATTGAGGTGCCAAAGTATAGCACAGTTTATGGATTACCATGCAAAGAACAAAAGTGGAGATGGTTTTCTTCGCATGCCTGCAGATTGTTCTGCATCGAAGAACATCGAAGAAAAATGGCCAATTTTTAAAGATGAAGCTCGTAATGTTAGACTTTCATTGGCAGCTAATGGTTTCAATCCATTTGGAGAGATTCATTCTACTTACTCGGTGTGGAATGTTTTCATCATAAACAACAACCTTCCTCCTTGGATGTCGTTAAAGAGAGAGCACACAATGTTGGCAATGATTATTCCAGGTATTTTTTTTAAAGTAATTATATTATTTCATTTCTTTGTTTCATTGCTACATGAGAACACCTTTTATATATTGGGAAACATAACTGAATAACATCATATATTGGTGAATAAATTAGGTAAGTACCAAGTTAAGGATATGAATGTATATATTGAGCCTCTTATAAATGAGATATTGAAGTTATGGGTTGGTGTCACTATGTATGATATATCTAGACCAATAGGGTAGAAAAAATTTCAATTCCATGGAATACTTGCATGGACAATTCATAACGTTCCCGAGTTAATACATTTTTGTGTTATGTAAATTTATGTTGCACTTTAAATTAATATGTTTTTAAGGTAAATATCATGCATTTTTTATTTAAATTAATAATCTTTTGATGCTTATAACATTAATACATATATCTTGCAGGTCTTTAAACAAATGGAAAATTTGCATGTACAGTCTGTGGTCCTAAGATAAAACCTTGTCGTTCAAGAAGTCTAAGAAAGGAGGTGTTTGATGAGTACAGGAACTTCCTCCCTAAGAACCATAGGTATCGAACTATCGAGAAAACAAAATTCAGAGGTACAGAAGAGAATGGGAAGAAACCATGAAGAATGACACCTCACCTATGGAAGTTGGAATATAACAGACATCGTCATGGTATACAAATTGTATATGTAGCATATAAATATGTAATATTATAAATTTTATATTTTTATTGAATTTTTTCTACCATGGGTGTCATGAATTATTGTTAATGTGTTTTCGTTTATGTTTAATATTGATTGTCGTGGAGGAATAAATGGGATTCCAGGAGGAAAGAAGAGTTATCACATACAATTCAGTAGGTTTCCTTACTATGAGAACCTACAAATAGCTCATTTGTTCGATACAATGCATATCAGGAAGAATGTAACATAAATGATACGGAGAATCTTAGATGGAAGGACTAACAAAGATAAAATTGAATTTTTTTTAATGACATTGCAGAAGCCAATCACGCATTGCAAAGTGTAATTAATTCCAATGTCAGAGAGGAGTACCAAAATATAATTAGTGTTCCATGGTTATTGACAGAGAAACAAAGAAATGATATAAAATAGGTCATTCAGAAAATAAGGTTTTTGATTGGGTTTTCGTCGAACATACAAAATATCTTAACGAAAAAATGGTGATTTTGGTGGTGTTAAAACTCATGATTGGCATACATTCATTAAGGTAAGTATTTATGTATATAATTTCCATTTAGTACATCGTTTTAGTAATTGTGGTCTCTTATTTGGAATTTAAATAAATAATGATCAGTTTCTTTTTGTCACAATACGTTCCACCTCTATCTCTCCCATATAGCTTTGACGACAACATAAAAAAAGTTAGATATGATCTTGGTAAATACATGAGGTAAGTAACAATTTATATGCATGAAAATGTTTGTTCACTTTGTTGCATAGCTTATTGACATATTGAGTTTTACAGATTGGATATTTATTATATATGCCTCAATCTTGTTCATCTCTATTATTTTCTTACATCATTTGTAGGTGGATTTCATATCAAGAAACCCATAAAGAAGATATTAGGTATTGGAAGAGAGAATTTACTCGTCTAATGTGTGAAATGTAGAAGTATTTACCTCCAGTATTTTTCAATGCACAAGAACACTATCTCATACACCAAGTTGAGGAGACTGAATTGTGTGGACCTATACACACAAGATCAATGTGAATGGTGGAAAGGCGTTTGAATTCATTGAAGGATTTTGTTAGACAAAGAGCACGTCCTGAGGGTTTTATTGTGCATGGATATATGGTATATCAATCCATGGTGTACATTAGTCAGTATCTTCCAAATTTAGCAAAAACTATCAATCTTTCTCGCATTTTGCATGTCAACTCCATCAACAAATTTAAAGGGGAGGTCCTACTGGGGAAAGGTAGAACATGGAAAATGAAAGGTAATTAGATAGTGTATATTTAATTTTTTATACAATTAATTTTTCAATTTCATATATATCTTACTCATGTAATTTTTATTATTCCATCAGTACTATAAGGTAAACTTAATTTCCTTTAATGATAGCTAATTTACAATTCTTAATTGTTATTTTTCAGTATAGTTGTTCGTGTGTGGGATGCAGTACATTTATACATTGCAAACAATCTTGATTGGATGGAGGAATGGATAGAACGATGTATAGAATTCTATGGTACCTTATCATGGGAAGGGGTGATTAAATTGATTAAAATAGTGCATCGTCATTGAGAAGAATATCCCAGTGAACTTACACAAAGGGAAATTGATTTAGTGTGTGGTTTAAAAGATAAAAATGCAAGTATATTTTATACCCTGATCTTTTTTTTTGTGTTTCCCATTATATAAATGTATTTCTTTTGTTTATTTCTTCTTATATATTTATTTACTGATTCAAGCATAATGCAGTTGATACACTACAATGCTATGTGGTGCAATGGTCGTAAATTTCGCATCAAAAAGTTGGATGACAAGAAGAAAACATTTGATTGTGGGATAACTGCAGTTTTTCAAGTCACTAATGTTTCCTCTAGAAGTGACAAGCATCCAAAAGTATATGAAAATAGGTACTATGGTTATTTGGAAGATATAATTGAGTGTGACTTTAATTCATTTAAAATAGTTCTGTTTGAGTTCAAATGGTACAGGATACGAATGAATGAACGTGATCCTAAAAGAACTGCTATTGAGCATTCCAACGGATTTAGCATGGTTAATACAAGGGCACTTGAACCGCGTACAAAGCCTTATGTTCTTCCAAGTCAATGTGAGAAGGTATTTTACTCAGAGGTGTCAGTTAAAGCAGGTTGGTCATACATTGTTAGATATGATCCAAGAGGAAGACATGTCAAGTACAATCCACTAGAGGAAGAAGACAATGTTGAAGAAGAAGGTGATGCAGATAAGGAGCAGTTGGCCATCGTAGATGTGTCAAATGAAGAATCCGATCAAGAAGTTGATCATCCAAATGACATAGCAAATGATTTTGAACTTAGTGATGATATTGATGATGAATATATAACCGAAAATGATGTTGATGATGATGCTTATATGAGAGATCCTCTCAACGATAGTAATTTTGGACCAAATGATGATACAGATGAAGAAGTTGATGATGATGATATTGGTGATCAATAAAAGAAATCATCGTCATCATTTTCATACTCATTAGAATAATAGCAACCATCATAATCATGTCATCCTCATTATAATATTCACAACCATCATCATCTTCATCTTTCTGATCATCAATGGTATCATAATCATCATCGTCATCATCGTCATCCTCATCATCATCACTATCTTAAATCATCGACATCATAATCAACCTCATCCTTATCATCATCCTTATCATCGTCAATGTTAAAATCATCATCACCATCAATGTTATCATCATCATCATCATCATCATCACCATCACCATCACCATCATCATCATCCTCATCATGTTCATACTCATTAGAATAATCGCAACCATCATCATCTTCATCTTTATGATCATCAATGGTATCATAATAATAATCATCATCATAATCATCACCATCATCATCCTCATCTTTAATATATTCAATGGTATCATCATCATCATCATCATCATATTCATCATTGTCATCATCGACATCCTAATCAACACATGTAATCCATATTTTGTAGCTACCCACTCTAGGATCTATTCAATAAGCCAGATTATTTTAGAATACATTTTAAAAATAATAATAAGACAAGAACAATTTCGTGTTCAATATCCTATTTATCAAGGTTGTAATTAATTGAATTTTACACATTTTTGGGATTTAAAGATTTGTAGGAAATAAATTGTATTATACAATGAATTCCATCTAACCTTATTACTTACCTATGCTTGTCTCAAGACTTCTTCATGGTGGACTTTATTAAGCATCCTATGTTTGTCAAACTTCGAAATGGTCACCATATTACAGTCATCTGACAAAAAAAATTCAATAAAGGGTCTATTGATGATGATGTTCTCTATGATGACGATGATGGCCATAAGGACAATGATCATGATAATCTTGTTGACTACAACAATAATGATAATTTCGTTATCATCATCATCATCATCATCATCATCATCACTAACGATGATGATGATGTCGATGGTGTTTTTTATGGCGTTGAGGACCATGATGAAAATGATGATGGTGTTGTTTATGACAAAAAAAAACATTAAAAAACAACAAACAATTAAACAAAATAATAAATATAAAATAATAGATATAAATAAATAAATAAAAACATTGAAAAACAACAAACAATTAAAACTATCCATCTTACCTTCCCCCAGTTGCAACAGCGAAATTTTACATCTTTCACTTTCCTCACCCATGAACTACGCCTGAGGTCACAGAGTAGTTTCCAAGGTTGCAGAGAAGGTTTTTCAGTTACCTCACCCACGAACTAGGACCGAGGTCGCAGAGGAAGTTTTTCATTTACCTTACCCATAAACTAAGCCCTACGTCGTAGAGGAGGTTTTTCACTTACCTCATCCACAAACTAGGCCGGAGGTCGTAGAGGAGGTTCGAAGGTTACTAAGGAGGTTCCAAGGTTGCAGAGGAGGAATCTCTTGTTCGTTCAGAACGCAACCAGAAATCTAGGTTGTGAACGTGGAAAAACCCTTAAGCTAAACTAGATACAGATCAATTTCTTGTTTGAATCAATTTTTATAGTCTGGGTTCTTCCTACATGATGCTTTTTATTAGGTGGGAATTAGCTTCAACTCAATTTTAATGGTATCCCATATTTGGGGATTTTATATCCTCAAGGTTGTCCACCCCCTTCATCTCCAAAATATACACAGAGGAACATTGGCGGATTGAGATTGAGACCCATAAGCAAAGGCGAAGGTCAGTAAGGCATCAGGAAAATCATAGGATAAGGTAGCCTCTAGTATATTATTTTCCCGCAGAGATGTCTTCGTTAAGTCATCTGCTTTCATTTAATCCATTTAATCATTTTCTAGTCAGGTTTTTATTGATAGATACAATCAATAAATTGCAGTGAGGGTTTTATTGATAGATACAGACAGGGTTTTCTACTATCTTCCCTCCGATAAACCCTGACAATCAACCCCACTTATAGATCTATTCAGCTCCTCTTTTCTGTCCTAACTGTGAATTTGTGATATCCTTCCCTACTGTATTATTTGAAACTGCGAGTACTTGCTCCCAACTGTCTAAATTTACAATTATTTCCATCTTGGGCTTGGGGACATAATTATATGGAGAATTTTTGTTTGAAATCATTAGCTAGGAGATAATTTCATGATGATCATAAGGTCCCTGTCTACTTTTTCCAAATATATATGTTTCATAAATTCCTTTGTATATTGTAGGAATTTAATCCTAAATTTGTTAGAAAAGGCCCTAACTCTTTAGGAAACAAAAAGGTTATTTGGTTCTCAAAGTGTATAAAATGCATCCGGTCAGAAATTAACCTTTTTCTAGTATATTTCATGGAAAAAACCCTAGGTGTGAGAAAAGATGTTAACCTGTATGGATCCTCTTCAAAACCATATATCCTCGGTATAGTCAAACTCTTATATAGGAACCAATATAATATCCTTATATCAATATTAAACCCTAGAAGTTTTATTCTATGGAAACATTCTTGGGAGAGAAGAATCATGCATCAAAGTGTATATTATGGATATCGATTTGTTTGAAAATTCTATCTAGTTAGGGTACTTTCTAGGATTTTTCATTATTACGGTCACTCCACTCATAGGTGGGTGGTTGATTTCCTACTTCATCTTTTCCCTTCAGGTTCATGATTTTGTAATGTTCATAGTTTAGATAGAAAAACATGCAAAACATGGAGGATGGGTATCTAAATTTCTCCATAGTAGGGAGCGCTTCCAATTTGGTATGTATTGGTTGAGCTAGGTAACTATAGAGGTCAAATTTTGGAGACATGACACCAACAATAGGGGTTAGGAAATTTAAGAAACCTAAGATAGTGTCATCCATGGTACCATCACTATCATACCCTAATTTGTTGCAAATTAGGAATATGTATTACTTGTAATTTTCAAAGAAAAATACATTTCATAAGGGGAAGGAGAGGTGGAGATTATAATCCCCCTTTCCAAGTACTGAGATAAACAATGAATTATTTCAAAGGATTTCAATGACTAGTAATATTTTTCTAGGTTTTAATCATGGAGGGTTTGTAGAGATGGGAGATTTGGAAATCATAGCATTTTTTCAATACTTCCTGCATCTGTGATGCACGATGTTTTAGAATTCTATGACGACAGGATGGTCTATTTATTAGGTGAATATATAATGGAGAACTAGGTGATGAAATATGGGAAATACACATTGTGTGCACACATGTCTCGGTCTAAATTACCCTCACATAGGTGGAAAGGGTTTATACTAGTAGTAGCTTGGGATAGAGCCTCTTGAATAGTTCTATTTAGGTCAAATAATTGACCACGATATCAAACATGTCATCATCATGGTCATGGATGTGTTCATATCCAAAGAAACTAGGCTTTTGAAATTTATTTTTGGATGATTATACCTTTTCAAGTAAAATTTGGCTAAAATTGGTAGGTTATAATAGAGGTGGTATATCTACAGAAGGTAAAAAAACTCTTTTATTGTTTATAGACAGTAAAATATGGAAAAGGTTTTAGCATTGTAATTAGCTGTAGGGTAAAATATCATTAGTGTGTTGATACTTTTGTGCATAGGTGTTGACTGGAATGGTATAGTGGATGCAGGGTTGCTCGTTGTTTTCTCCTATATGGAGAATTAATAACATAGGAATTCAAATTTTCCTTCTTGTAACAGTCAAACCATACTTAAAATTGGAAAACTAGAAAAGTTTCATTTGGCGTGCCTAAATGACATCATATGCTATCATAATACCCCGCTTAACACTTAAAATATTATAGTTGGTGGACATGGATGCCAACATCTCTTTATTTTCATGCATGGCAGACTTACTTATTGTGTTATATTATTGGGAAGAAAACAATTGTTGTTTGCAGAGGAAGTAACAACTTGGAGGCACAGTGGTATTGGAGAGGTATATTTGGAGGCACAGTAACACTCTTGCACTTCTTAAATTTGCTCTTACTACTAACCATTGATATCTTGGGCCTTCTCCAGATCTACTCGATCTCTCTTATCCCCCTGACTACTTCAGCCCTAGGTCACTACCCTTGGTCCCATGTATCCTTGTTTAGGTTCTCAATCACTTTCCTTTTCATCTCATGGCTCCTAGATGATCATCATCCACCAACTTCTCTCTTATTTCTTTAAGCACATATGTGGCTTGTGAAGCTTTAGTATATTCTCTCAAGGCTTAATTCATGTATTTCCAGTTCTTTTGAAAGTACCTTGGCTTATGAAGCTTTAGTATATCCTCTGTAGTATTTCATTAAATGTGGGATTTATAGGTTGTATTGAGTCTCCGGGTGGCATGTATTCCAGCGGAGTCACTTGCCCTGCAAATTTTTATGTTGGTTGTTCCTGTGTGTATTGTTGAGGTGAAGTAGGAGTCTTCTATATTTTTATGTTGAGAACATGACCCAAGAGAATATTGATCATATTGTTATTGAGGTGGTAAATATATTTTATGATATCTCACTATTAGATACCAATATTTACCCACTACTATGCTATTATCCATTAGGTTCTGCAATGCTAGCTCTGCCTCAGAATGTCTCTCGTAAGTGAGTGGTGTCATTTCCTTAAAAATATGTTTCATTCTTGTCCAAATGTGGAAGGAGGGCCTTAGTCTCTTAAGATATTGGTCTCCATTGATTATTCCTTCTATTTTCTCCATAGGTTCTTCATTCCTTTTTTTGTTTAACTTATTCAGGTATTCCTCTTTGGAGTAGATCTCTGAGTTTCCATCCCATAGAAAGGGAAATCCTAGCTTTGTAACTACATTAAACATAGTTTTTAATGTTTTAATGTCATCGACCAGAAAATTTGTGTTTTTTTCCATCAACTTGTCAACTCTCCCCCTATATATCAACACTCTTATTCTGGTTTCCTTTGTCTCTTTTATATGATGGCTGCCAATTCAGATTTCCTAATGAAATCTTCATTGTGGACTCAATCAATGGTTTTCAAAATAGGATCACATAATTTTAAGGCTTCATAAAATATAGGTTAAGACATAGTTCTTAGTCTTGGACAAACATAGCCAAAATTTAAGTATTTATAGCTTAGTGAAGAAATAGTCCTTAAACCGTCTTCAGATCAGCCTTAATTATGCCTCAAAAAAATACTTTTCTGTTGTACCTTTATCTCTCCCCTTTGTTTGTTTTGCTGCAAAATTCACCTTAGGATAGGTCTCTCAACTCTATCCAAGACCAAATCCTAAGCTTTGTCTATTTACTCCATGATCTGAGCTTTGAAGAATGCATCCTTTATTTCTTCAATCGTCTTCAAGGGTTTGATCTATACAAATTATTTCAAAAGTCTTCGCCAAGATCATATTTTGACCTTGCAGCTTCATCAATCAAACTTGTCTTCCATCAACTTCACTTTCAGTGTCAAATATCATGTCATTTAATCAATAATTTGTGAATGTTAATGCTTATGTTGCTACCAAAACCATAACTTATTGCGTGATGAAATGACCCTTATTTGTTGTACCTTGAACAACCATTTGATGTCATGTCAATTATACTTTGGATACTTGAACTTTAAATGTATCTGTAGGATATTTTGAATCTTCAAACATCACAAACTTCAATGTTTGATGATCACTTCATAGATCTGCAACTGCATTCATATTCTTAGAATTACTTGGATGCCTTCAAGGTGCTCTCATGTCCATCTTCAATCAGCTATCATATCAATAAGATGTCACAACCACGTCAGTGAGAATTCCATAGTCTAGTCACTTTGATCACTGTCCAGTTAAGTTGTCAAAACAAATCACTCCCTTTCACATGTCATTGCAATTCTATATCAAATTAATGTGAATAAAGTCACTTCCTTGTGGTATTTACTTGTCAACTCCTCAGGATGTCATGCCATGATAGTTCAATTGTATTCAATGCGTTGGTAGCCTTAGAATGTCTTAAGGAAAAACCGAAATCATTCTAAGATTATATTCATGCCAAAATAACTTCTTAAGAGGCCAGGTTCCCAAGATTGTCCCTGTTAATGTAAGACGTCATTAGGCTGTTCAAATTTTGAGCTTGATCAAGACTGATATATCATTTAGCAGGCTTGAGTATGCCTTTGAAAAACCAATATTTGAGAGGATTTTAATGTTGTATCTGCACCTTTTCTTCTCACAAAATTTACTACAATTTGTTCCATGACTTAATAAGGGTAATGATGGCATATCATCGCATCATGAATGTATTGATTATGCTTCTGCGGTTGTTTAATGATTAAGAATACACCCTTGCTACACTTCTTTCGTATGTAAATATTTTTCCATGATCTATCCTCGATATGTCTTCAAACAATATTCAAATATGCCACTAAACTTCTTTGTCCAGAATTCTTCTAATATGTCATTGGGTATACTATGTGTCTGCACAACAATATGCAGTACTTAACTTGTCTCATAAATGGTCCCTTATCAATTAGTCTTCAAGCTTCTCCATATGTTCATCTAGACATGCTCTCAAGTCTTCTTGTGATTGTCAGGATTTGTCTTCATACAATGATAAAAATATCGATAACCAGCTCTATATAAGTCATATAATCAACAACAAGTGTTTTTGAGGTCATTCTTGCTAATTATATCCAAATATAGAAGAAGTCATTTTAAGAATGTTGTAGTTATCATAAGGGTAAGCATGCATCAAGCACACCCCTTCAACCATCATCATATCACATGAGATTATTTTTTCTCCCCCTATCACCATTCCAACTGTGATCATGGTTAAGTGTATCCTTAAACACCTTCAACATATTGTGCACCTATAACCCAACATACTGTGAAGCCACACATGAAGGAGATCTCCTCTAAGCCTTTTCTCCATATTAGTGGATTTGACCACATATGCAAAAATCATATCATTGTCTTGTTTGAAGCAATCCAGTTTATGAAGCTGGCTAAATAAGGACCAGTCCAATACATGCTCTATAGCTCTATAATATTTCAGACTGGTAGGCCTAGGCACCATGGGATCAACTACTAAATATTGAAATGTGTCATTAACACTATCTACAAATCTCAATAATATTTTGTTAGCAGGAATAGCATGCATCTTGTCTTCATTCACATTATGTACGCTACTCTTTCTGATCTCCCTGTAAACATCTCGTAGGTTTGTTTGCACCAATACTAGCACTGTGAGAATTATGGATTTGTCTTTCTGAGGAACTATAAAATACAAGGATGGGTAGGGAATTAATATGGTTAGTGATTTTCCCAAAAAATTGGTTTGCTTGTATATCTCATCAACCTACATGGATACTTCAACATCTATCTCCTTTAAATATAAATATTTGGCCTCCTCTACTGAATCAATCCTTTGCCTTTTGGCTTGTGGGGTTTTATCATCTTGATCAATTTCCATGTTTTTTGCCCCTCTCTTCTGTATTGCTACTTGATTATGATCACTTGAATTTATCGCATCCTTTAGAATCTTCTCAACCTCCTCCCAACTATATTTATTAGTAATGCTTACCAAATTAGGCCTAGGATTTGGTTCATATGTTGAGTTTTTATTTTCTAACCGTTGTTTTGATATCACCACATGAGGGTCATAGGACACTTCTTTATCCTTGTCTAGAATTAGTTTCTCTATAAATCCCTCCATGTAGTGTACAACACTGAGAGATATAATATAGAAGGGACCCATGTCTTTGGGGATGTGAAAATACTTATGTTTTTTTACCCTCCCAAAGTGCAATTCATTTGATAACAGTCTCTTCCTGGAAAATTCCATTGTCAAGATACTTTAAAATTTTGCATACTATCTGATAACAAATGACAAGTGTAGTAAATAACATCAACACATCAACACACTTAACACAAGATTTTTTACTGGGTAAACCTTTCAAGCCCCTTGCGGACATTATTGAATCCCCTTGCGAGCGTTATTGTAAACATTGTGTTGGCATATTGTAAATATTGTGCAGGCGTATTGTAAACACTGTGTAGGAATATTGTAAACACTATGATATTTGAAGATGATATCATGTTTATTATATTGTTGCAGGGGGGTACTCACAACACGCCTGTAGCTTCTGTTCAGGTAAACGTGATTGTCATATAAGATTCGTTAGCTTCTGGTCAGACCTGGGCCTAAAGAAACTCCATAAGGGCGGGGAGTCCTATAAAGGGATAGCTTGTAAAGAGAGATTCATAAGAAGCTCTATTTGGTGTGAAAAATAGCTATGAGGAAACCCCTGGGCCTGAAACAGTGATGGAAATGAGTATCAAAGGATGGCAATGGCATATAAGAATGATACTCATGAAAAGGGATCCTTGTCCACGGCAAGTAATCAAAGATAGAGGGTAAACTTTCCTTTTTTGGCTCAAAAAGTGCAAATGGTAAGAAATGATTTGATTTTCAAACTATTAATAGAAAAAATATTTCGTAAAATGGGTCTTTCTCTATAGTTTGAAATGTTCATTGTTTAATATTACCCCTTTTGTGCCTTGGAACAGGTTTACCTACTTTTACAAAGTGTTGATGCTTCTATAGGGTGTTTTTTGCTCATTCCAACACTTGTTGGCATCTTATCACTCCATATTAACCTTAGT